>WOXC01005725.1:0-388018 GCA_011680675.1 Gymnobelideus leadbeateri
CCCTTCTTCCATTATTTTCATAGTGAGAAAGATTTCATCAGTCACTGTTATTGTTTTTCCATATAGGAATGTAAATAGTTCAACTTTGATAAGTTCCTTTTGATTTCTTTTCCCTGATTACCTTCTCAGGCATCTCTTGCTTCTTGTGTCTGGATGTCAGATTTTCTATTCAACTCTGGTTTTTTCCTCAAGAATGCTTGAAAGTCCCCTATTCCACTGAATGACCATATTTTCCCCTGAAACAAAGTACTCAGTTTTGCTGGGTAGGTGACCCTTGGGTTCATTCCCAGCTCTTTTGCCCTATGGAATATCATATTCCATGCTCTTCGACCCCTCAGTGTAGAAGCTGCCAGGTCCAGGGCTATTCTGATTGTGTTTCCACAATATTGAAATTGTTTCTTCCTGGCTTCTTGTAGTATTTTCTCCTTGATCTGGGGATTCTGGAACCTGGCTATAATATTCCTGGGAGTTTTCTTTTTGGGATCTTTTTCAGGAGGTGATCAGTGGATTCTTTCAACCTCTATTTTGCCCTCTGGGTTTAAAACATCAGGGCAATTTTCCTTGAGAATTTATTGAAGGGTGATTTCTAGGTTCTTTCTTTGATCATGGCTTTCAGGTAGTCCAATAATTTTTAAATTGTCTCTCCTGGATCTATTTTCCAGGTCAGTGGTTTTTCCCATGAGATATTTAACATTGCCTTCTAATCTTTCATTTGTTTGGATCTGCTTAACAGTATCTTGATTTCTCATAAAGTCATTAGCTTCCATTTGTTCCAGTCTAACACTGAAGGAATGAATCTCCTCAGTGAACTTTTGAGATTCTTTTTCCATCTGGCAAATTTGACTCTTTAAGGCATTCTTCTCCTCATTGCCCTTTTGGGCCTCCTTTGCCATTTGAGTTAGTCTATTTTTTAAGGTGTAGTTTTCCTCAGTCAGGCTGTTGACCCTCATTTCATACTTTTTCTGCATCCTTCTCATTTCTCTTTCCAATTTTTCCTCCACTTCTCTTATTTTATTTTTAAAGTCCTTCTTAAGGTCCTCTATGGCCTGCAACCCGCTCATGTTTTTCCCTGGGGCTTTTGGAGCAGGACTTCTAACCTCAGAGTCGTCCTCTCGCTCTATGCTTCGATTGTCTTTGCCCCCAAAGTAGGAGTCTAAGGTTGCATTTTTCTGTTTAATTTGTTTCCTTTGCCTTGGCATGTTGCCACTTAATTACTTGACTTTTGGGCTTGTTGCCACACTATGGCTCTGCCGCCAGACAGGGGGCCAGACAGGGGAATTTTCATCCTGAACGTGTGAGGGGACAACTTCCGTTTCTGGCAAGCTGGAAACCCACCCACGTCCTCCACCCCAGATCACAATCCAGATCCAGGGAGGTTAAAGCAAGAGCGATTACCCCCCCAAGACTGATCGCTGGATCTCCCTACTGTTCACAGGCCAGGAGCTGGAGCTGCCTCTGAAAACTACAAAATGGTGTATCTCCTCAGCGGCTTCTAGCCCCCAGGGGAGGGAGCCCACGTGTTCCCCAAATACTGGTCCCAAAGTTCGTAGGGCACTAACCTCTCACTTTGTCCTAGGCGTGTCTGTGTTGATAATTCTGGAATTGCCACAGCTGCTGGTGTTTTGGGGTCCCTCTAGCCGTTTGCTGGCCGTGCCGCCCTGGGGATAAGACCGCAACTCAGGCGGACCTGTGCTCGGCTCCCCATGCACTGCGCTCTGCGCTGCTTGCTCTCAGACCACTGCACTAGTCCTTCCTGCAGGGCTGCTGGGCTGTCCTCAGCAGGAGGTTAGCTTCTCTGTGTCGTTCTGTGGGTGCTGGGGCTCCAGAAGTTGTTCAGAGTCCCCTTTTACATAGTTTGGGGGTGATCTGGGGGGAGAGTGGGTTGGACGCGCCGCTTCTACTCTGCCATCTTGGCTCCACCCCTCCATATATTCTTTATGTACATATTTGTTTACATTTTGTCTTCTCCATTAGAATGTGTCCTTTTTTTTTTTTTTTTACCATTTCCTTGATTCTTTTCTCCATCATTGACCAGTTTTGCAAAAGTACTGCCACTTTCATTATTGCCTTTAGGTGCCATAGTTGTCCTTTATGTCCCATTGCTTGCCATCATTCTCTATTTTAACATCTGATTGATGACTTTTATACCATCTTGGATTTAGAAAGCATGGTGCAGATGAAAGATACATTAAGTTTGGAATCACATGAAGCCCCAGTTCAGCCTCCCTCTCACACATTTATTTATGTGTTGTCTCCCCTATTAGAATCACCTTCTTGAGGGCAGAGTCTGTTTTGGCCTTTATTTGTATCCCTAGGGCTTAGCACAGTCCCTGTTACAGAATAAATGCATAATATGTGCTTATTGACAGACCAGACAATTCAGTATTTGATAAGAACTGCTGGAAAACTGAGAAACAGTCTGTGAGAAGTTAGATTTAGACCAGTATCTTATATTATGTTCCATATTGAATTTAAAATAGATAAATAACCTGAATCTTAAAGATCATTCAATTAAAAAAAATAACAAAAGAAATAGTTTATTTTCCTTTTTTAGCTTTGGATAGGGAATGGATTCTTTAAAAGATGAGGATTAGAGATAATTATAAAATATAAACTAGATAACTTTTATTACATGACATTGAAAGGGTTTTGTATGAATAAAAGTAATATGTATAAGATAAGAAGAGGCAGTACTCAACTGTGGAAAGTCTTCATAGCCAATATCTCTATTAAGACTGTTATGTCTAAGTTATAATGAAAATTCAAAGACATATTGTAAGACCAAAAGCTATTCCCCATTTAATAAGTGTTCAAAGGATATAAATAGAAAGCTAGGAATATATAAATTAAATTTTTATCTGAAAAAAGAATATAAACTTATTGAGGGCAGGGATGGTTTTCACTTTTATTTGTATTCCCAGAATCTACAATGGTATGCAAATTACTTGCAATAAGCAATAATTTTGATGTGTGACAGCTATGGTCTCATTTATTGCTTCTACTAATTTAAAAAAGACTCAGAACATCTGGTCTTAAACAATGAAATCATACTGAATTGGTTTCTTCATTAGGTTAAGTAATGTATTTTGTCCCAAACATGTATTTTATTGCTCCTTTTGGTTGTGTTTTTAAGAATGACTATTACTTTAAGGAAACTGAAGAAATCACAGATCTTAAAAGAGTGTATTTCAGTGACAGAGATATTGCTGGAACTGTTGTTCTGTAGTAGACTAACATGTCTTTTTTTATTTTTGTTTTTGTTTGCTTTTGGAGGGGCAATTGGGGTTATGTGACTTGCCCAAGGTTACACTGCTAGTAAGAGTAGTCAAGCATTTCAAAGATAATTCAAGCCCACCATGAAACACAATTAGCACAAAAATTAACATTGTCAAAATGAGAAAATGCCAAGAACTGACAAACTATCATTGCAAAAGTCTAATCCTTAGATAACAAGCAAAGACCTTCAAAAGGATGTAGCAGCTGACTGAGTTATTTCGTCTAAAATATGTAAGCTTCTTGAAGCTAAAAAAATAGTTAAAACACCAGGGCTTTTGTTTGTCTGTATGTTTTGACCTGCTAGTTATTACTATGAAGAAGAATACTACATACTTCATCTTGGGAATATCCAGTAAATAAGTAACTCCTATTAATATAAAGAAAAAATTTATCATGGGCAAATACAGTACAAACATTGGAATACTGATGATTAGAATAAAATATTTTCTTAGTGAAACTCAGTTTTTCATTTAAGGCTGAACCAAAACTGTGGTTAGAAAAACTTCACATTTGCTACTAAAATCTTGGCATCTTCATTAAGCTGTAGGACATATATCCCCAAAATGTTTGCTCTTGTTCAGTTGTATCCAGTTGTTCACGACCCCATGTATCATACTGTCCATTGGGTTTTCCTGGCAAAAATGCTAAAGTGGTTTGCCAGTTTCCTTCACCAACTCATTTTACAGATGAGGAAATTGAGGCAAACATGGTTAAGTGAATTGCCCAGAGTCATACAACTAGTAATTGTCTAAGGCCAGTTTTGAACTCAGGTCTTCCTGACTCCAGGCCTCACACTCTGTCCACTGAAACACCTAGCTGCCTCATCAAAAATCTTTACATCTTTTTACTTCCTGTAAGCCTGTCTGTCTTGTGTTTATCAAGAGAGTAGTGAATCCTTGTTAACATAATAATATATTGAGAAACTTTAGAGAAATTTCCAAATGGAGAAGAAATACTTTGTACAATGTTACATGTCACCAAATTTGAGAAATGTACTTAAGCTTCATAGATATACTTAATCTGGGAACTCACCTGATTTAAACTCAATTGAAAACCTATAGGTGATAATCTTTATTAGAGTTAAACAAATAACTGTTTGTCAGAGGTGCACCTAATATCCAATGTGACAGAGACGTATGTGGTTTCATGAAATAAAGATGGTGACATGAAATAAAGAAGGTGTCAAAATCTTAATACCAAACCACGTAAAAAAAGTTATTGCACCAAAGGGACATTGATGTTAATGCTGTTGTTGTTGCAAACAGTGGCAGCTAACATTCATTTAGTGCAAACGATGTGCCACATACTGTGCTAAGCACTTTAAATTTATCCCATTTGATCTCACAACAACCCTTAGGGGTAGGTGCTATTATTATGCCCATTTTACAGATGAGGAAACTGAGGCAAACAGTGATTAAGTGACTTGCCCAGTGTTACACAGCTCTTAGTGTCTGAGGCTTGATTTGAACTCAGTCCTTCCTGATGTCAGGCCTAGTACTCTAAGCCTTGCACCACCTAGCTGCCCAGTAATGAAAAGTGTTTAAAAGGTGTATAAAGTTATAAGGTTTGTTGTATAAGTGGATACATTTAATTATTTTACTTTATTCCAGTTAATTTGCACACCACTCTCAGTGCCCAGCATCTAATGTTAGGACAAGTGTGTGCTTATTGCACACAAAACTGAAAACTACTGGCTTCCCTTCCTCTAGTTCTGTAGAATAGAAATTTTAACATAAATTCATTTTCCTTCTTCCTAGCTACAACATATAGTAGAATTTTTGCCTTTAGTTGTGACATACTGTGCTTTTAAATCCTTGGTTGTATGAAACAGGTATCATTTTATGCTTAGGTTGAGAAAAAAATGGGAAATTGGCTCTAGAACTATTCCTGCCTAGTCTTTCACTGCACTACCACAATTCAATTACCAAGAAAATATGTGATTTGTTCTGCTGTCCCTCTTCTCTCCCTGTTCATTAGTTCTTATTTTCTCTTCCCTGCAAATTTTCAGTAGTAGTAGCAGAAGAAATATTCTTTATAAAGTCACTCATGTTTTTGAATTAATGCATTTATTCAGGTGAAAGAAGTTGTAATTATACAATTGTACATATCCAGCTTAGTTCCCTTTCAGTGTTTACTTGAATCTGAAGGCATGTTTACTGTTTCTTAGCTCATTTTTAATATTTCTCTTTTGTAGTATGGATGGAGCTGATCTGTGTTTTGAAATTGTGAAACGAGCAGATGCTGGTTTTGTATACAGTGAAGCTGTAGCCAGGTATGTAATTTATACTAATGTGGAGTGGCTGGGGGGCAGTAATAGACAAGAGAGTGGTATAGAATGGTTTTAGAGAGCCTGGCGTTAGCTTGTACAGTAGAGATGTTACTGCTCTTGTTCTCCATGGAGTGCATGAATATGATATCAATGTAACTGAATATTAGCTCCATATGAATATTTTAATATATTCTGTGTGTTTGTTTTTTGAGATAAAACAGACTTGCATTTTCACATCCATATTTAGGATCTTCTCTTGTTGATACTTTCAGACAAGGAAGGATTTTAATACCTGATGGTTCTTATGGGATTAGCCTTTAGTTAAGGGAAGGTATGCTTCACTAGGTCTTCACCTTATATCTCAGTATTGTCAAATTATTACATGCCCAGTTAATCCAAAGGAAACCATAAGATGAGAGAGAGTAGAAAAAAATGGAGAACCAATTCATATTTAAAGGAAATGTTGAATTTATTTGTAATAGGCACATATATAGTCTCTAGCCTACTGCAACCTGGAGGTCTAGGAAGTTAAAGATTTATAACAACAATAGCTGCATTTCTGTAGTGCTTTAAAGTTTACAAAGCACTTTATGTTATCTCATTTGCTATAATGGACTAATGGATCAAACTAAAAAACAATAACCAAAAAAAAAAAAAGCTGAGATATGTTCAGTATATAGTACAGGCAAATAATTTGGAAGGACAACAGACTTCTCTCTCCTTTTCCCCTTCCCCCAACTATCCACTGATAACCAACTGTCCTCCCTCCTTCTTAAATGTACTACAGTCACTCTTTGCTCACAGCAAACTACATTTACCACGTAGTTTAACTCACCCACATTGCTAATAGAGTTGACAGAGGAACATCTGCCTTATTGTATAGGGTTGTCACTACTTATCTATCAGAAAATTTCACTATTAAGACTACTATCAGAGATGACTTTTAAAATCAGTGGTGTTAAATTATTTATAGCCTTTTCCCTTTCTAATCCTACATACTTTCCCCTCTCCTTAGTCCTGTTCTTTTCATTGTTTTGGAATCAAGGTTATAGAATATTAATTTGAAAGAGTTTTTAAGAGATCCTTTAGTTCAACTCCTTTATTTAACATGAGGAAACTTAAGTATACAATGATTCAATTTCTTCTGAGTTTGCCCTCTACTGGTTGAAGATAAACAGAGCTACAAGGGCTACTAGTTATTATGCTTGCAAGCTAAAAAACACAATTAACAAATGAAAATATATGCTTCTATTTTTGACAGTTGCTTTAATCTATTACTAGGAGATGCACTTAATGCTTGTTGATGGACTGAAAAGCATAGTAGAATCATCTTTTTGAAAAACTTAACTTTATATAGAATGCTTGGCTGTTGTGTACCATTAGTTTTCTTATATGGCATCCACTGAAGATATGAAGCTATACATCTTGGTTTCTATGTTGAGTGGCCTGCTCTGTCCTTTAAAACACATTACTTTAAAAAGGCAGTAATTATCATAATTAACTTAGAACTTTAGAAGACATATGTCACTGTTGTTCACTTGTTTTCTTATTTCACTTCAATTTTCTTTTCCTTCTGTGCTTAAATTTTTATATTGAATTTTATTTTTTCTATTTAGCAGTAATTTTCATTTCCTCCTTCCCACCTACCTCCCTTCCATGACTCTGCACCATCCCCACTAAAAAGAACAGCAAAACCCTTGTAACAAATCAGCATAGTTAAACAAAACAAAGTTCCATATTAGCCATATCCAAAAATGTGTTTCAGTCTTCATAATTAGTATACCAACTCTCTGTCAGGAAGTAGATCATATTCTTCATCATCAGATCCTGGGAATCATGGTTGATTATTGAATTGATCAGAGTTCTTAAGTTTTTTGAAGTTCTTCATTTTTACAATGTTTTTGTATAAATTTTTCACCTGGTTCTATTCACTTTCAGTTAGTTTGTAGAACTCTTCCTAGGTTTCATTGAAACTGTCCATTACATCATTTTTTACAATATAATAGTATTCTCTTGCATATACCACACTTTGTTTAACCATTCCCCCAGTAATTCTGTCCCCTTTCTTCCCAGTTTCCAGTTCTTTGCCACCACAAAAAGAGCTGCTTTAATTTTTAGTACAATGAATCCTTTTCTTTTTTCGTTGATCTCTTTGTAGATAGCCTTAGTAAGTGCTATCACTGGGTCAAAGGATATGCGCAGTTCAGTAACTTTTTGGCCCAATTCCAGATTGCTTTCCAGTTAATACAGTAAAGTAAATATGGATACCTTTAAGAAAAAAACGAGTGCTGTTTTCATGAATAAAATTTAATGATACCACTGTATGTTGAATATAATACGTTATAAAGGGAAACATAACCTTTAAATGTTATCACAAGGTAATGAAGTTCTAGGTAAACCATATGTGATTTATTTGGTTTCTAATAGTAGCACAGTGTTTGTATTCATTTAATTTCAAGAAACTCTAAGAATGATATCTTTGGTGCCTTGCAATCTATAAAACATTTTCCAAAGTAGAACAACCATCCTATGAGAAGTTTTAGGCTAAGAGAGGTTAAGTGACTTGTACAGTATCACATAGCAGCTGGTGAGTCAGGCCAGTCAAACCCAGGGCCTCTGACTCCAAATCTCGTGTTCTTTTTGCAACACGGTGTAGCTTCTCAGAGTACTTATAATGTACAACTTTGAAGATACATATGTTTAGGGTCAGAGTATAAATTACCACTTTAATCCTGTACTTCCCAGCATCCTTTGATTTTCCTTATCTTAGACTCCCAATTTGTATATCTTTCTCAAGGAGTGTAAGATTAAAATCTTGACATAATGGCATACTGTTAAAATACTAAGATTTCTCCTACTTATATGAGTTTTAGGAAATAGGTATCTGCTAATTTACTTTTCTATATAACAATGAAATGATTTGAAAATCACTTCTCTTAGCTATTCATTGTACTTAGCATTAACTTAGGAAGAGCATGATGACAGAAAATAAAGATTTTAGTGACTTTGTGAAAAGAAATTTGAGGAGCAAGCAGAACTAAGACTACTATGTGGAATTTTCAGAAGTAAAATTTTGCTCCTAAGAACTTTGTAACATTGGATTATATAGAATATGTTGCTTTGCAAAGTGTTGAGCCATATATGTTCATACAAGTCTGTTAGGCAGTGTAGGAAGGATTCCTCCATTGGGTAGAAGATTGGACTAGGCGACTCCCAGAGGGCTCTTGGAATGGTATAAGCATCCATGACTCTGTGAAAACACCGTGCAGTTAACTTTGCACTAACATGCTAGTGAGATATAGGACTTGTATTTTACCAAAAGCATTTTGATGTTTGTCTTTTTCTTTCTGACTCACTAATTATATTATGGCCATCTAGAAAAGCAGCAAAGCAAATAGCATAAAATATAACTGCAGCTAGCTGTGAATACAGTCCTTTTGGAGATTGCTCTGTTCTCTCAGACTGGTGAATCAGGTTGCATCTTTTCTAATCCACACCACAACGTCTCAGTGAGCTATAGTGAAATAATGAGCACCCATTGAGCCTTTGCTGTGAAAGTAAGCTGTGTGTAGAGATCTTCACTCCACTCAGTTTTGTTAGAAGAATCACTAACGGAAAGGTTTACTTTTTTCCTTAGAATGCCAAAAGGAAACAGTCTTAAAAAAAAAAAAAACACTTTATTTTTGTCACCAATTTGGTCTAGGGATTTGACAGTCTTTTGTGGAGGATGTGTGGAGGTGGCTTTTGAGAAGTTATCTTTGAAAACTTGAGGACAGAAATGTTGTATCTCTGAAATGCAGTCAAACACAGGTTGGCATGTTATCTGCTTGCCCTACCAGTCAAGTCAGGACTGGGAAGCATTTTCTTTGTCATTACTCTGTGTCTAAGTTTTGGTTTATACTAAGCCATTTCCTTAGTAATTTATTGATTTTAAATGGAGTTTATAAATATCTTGCTTTACTTTTTTTCTTGGGGGACATTTTAGCACTTATTCCCTGTGACCCATCAGATTTGCAACCTAAACTTAATAACCTATTGAATCACATAAGCATAGAGATATGATCTAAATACAGTTGTGTAGGCTACACAGATACCTTGAAATTTCTTCATAGTTTCACTGAAATTCCCGCAACTTTTAAGAGGGAAGCTGAATTCATTTTTGTTTATCTGCTACCCAAATACTTGAATAAATTTATTTCTATCAGGGATAGTAACCCTGAGATAGCAATGTTGCTATCAGTATTTCAGTAGCAAACTTCTTTTTTTGAAATCCTGTTTCTGCGCTATATGATATGAAAATATAGTTTACCCAAAAGGTAGTTGTAATTCACCATGTTGTAATGTGTGTGTGGATTATTTGATTGACAAAGATTTCTAGTTCTTGAAGATTGTTACTTTAAATCAGTACATAGCAGTCCATTTCAAGTATTATATTGAAATGTGTTGTTGTTTTTTCTTACCAAATAATTGAAACCAGTTTTCTTGAAGTTATCTAGATTTCTAGGCTTTGGAGGCATCATTTTAAATGTAATGATAATGTCCTAGAGTAATTGAAAATGAGTTGAGATTCTTAATGGTACAGTGAAAACAAGTCTATACCCGTTAAAAATGAACTGGTTTTGAAACCCAGCTATGACAACCTTCAAGTCGTATAATTTTATATAAATTATTTAAAGTCTCTGAGCCTCATTTCATCATCTGCAAAGTGAGGCTGATATCTTCATTACTTGCTTTGCAGGATGATTGTAGGGAAAATGTTTTGAGCACCTTAAAATACTGTACAAATACAAGTAGTTGTTAAAATGAAAGAGAAGTAGCCTACCAATTGGAGTGTGAATCCATATAAGCAGTTCTGATCTCAAATATTTATCTCTACATTGTTTTCATTTGTTTTTTAACTGAAATTCAGTGTTTCATACTTTGTTAAAACATGCCACTTAGAATTTCTTACTTTTAGTACTAAGAGTATCTAAAGGTGAGGCCTTAGAATTATAAACTCTTAGCTTTATAAAGCAAATGTGGGTACTACCAGCCTTTCCAATGAAGCCTGAAGTGTTAATATATAATGCAGTCAAATGCATATTGACAAAGATCAAATGAAGAGGCAATTCCTTATTAAATTTTGCATATGAGGAAGCTTAGGGTGATCAGATAAAAAGGAAGAAATTGAACTAAATTTTTTTTGAATAATAACTGTAAACATAGCTAAAATTAAGCATCCTGACAAATTCTTAATTTTAGTGCTGTCAAAATGTTGACCTTTTTATAATGGGAGACAGCCGCAGACCATTTGGGGCAGGGAAAAAGAAATGCATACATTTCTGGATAATTTCCCTTATAATTCCTGGAACCTACTTCTACAGCGTATTAATATATATTGTTATCTTGTAGTCCCTTTCTATAGGACAGCTAGTTTGGAATACCCAATAGGAAGTTGGTAATGTGGGGCTAGAGCTTAAGAAGGAGACTGGAGCTGGATATCTGTTGACTTACCTGCATAGTGGTGATAATTAATGGGAACTAATGTGAAGAGAAGCAAGTTCTAGACACAGCCTTAGGTTATATTACAGGTGATAAAATATTGATCATGATCCAGCAAAGGATACTGAGAAGGAATAGTTCATACGCATGTTGTAGGAGAAGAGCCAGAAGAGAATAGTACTACAAAAATCCAGAAAGGAGGGAGTGTCTTTGTAGGAAGACATCACCAGTATCAAATGTATCAAGTGAGATCAAGAAGGATTAGAACTTTAAAAAACCCAAAAGATCTGTCAGTTAAGAGATACCGGTCAGTTTAGAGAGTGCAGTTCATTTAATTTGCTTATTGACTCCTTATTCCGGAGTCGTTTCAGGGTACCCCATTTCAGGCCTCTGGCCTCTATCCCAAGGCCTTCTCCAGTGTTCCTGGGGCATTATTGCATTAAATTTTACATCTTCCTTGATTATAAGAAATCTTTCCAGGTCCCCCTCAATACAAGTGCCTTTCCTCTGAGATTATCTCCAGTTTTTCCTGTATATACCTTGATCATACATTATTGTTTACATGTCCTGTCCTTTATTAGACTGTGCGCTCCTTAAGAGCAGGGATTATTTTTTGCCTTTCTTTGTATATCCAGCTCTTAGTTCCTGGTACACAGTAAGCACTTAATAAATGATTATTGACTTGACCAAGTTAGCTTAGTTGCATAAGTTCCTCCAGTTCTCTTCAGCAGTACATGAACAGAAGTGAGGATCATGGGTGCTGTGATTGATCCAGACCTGGGGGTTGGCAAGTGATATTACTTCATGAAAGCTTGACTTTCTGATCATTCCTTCCCAATAACTCCCAATGTAGTCAATGTACCACTTGAGGACACATTCATAAAGTATACCATATACATATATGTATATACCCTTTGTGCCTCAGAGTTGTATTTTGCTCTATAACTCTCTAATGAATATAAATAAACTTACAACATGATATAATATCTGTTTTTATATCTTATTGCAGGATCCATTTGTAAATCCTAATTGTCTAACATGGTGCTTTGATCCCAGTTGATGCTTAATTTTTTTTTTGATTGGATATGGAACCTAAAGTCGAATGTTAAATCCATTGTTCTTTTCACTGTGTGACAATGCTCTCTATTTTTTTTTAATCTTTTATATGCATGACAGACATCTGATTACATGAACTTTAATGGAGCTTGGGAATAGGGAGAGAAAATCCTAGTGATGGATTAAAGTTCTGCAACAAGTTGGGAAATCTCTTTCCATTTTTCTTAACCCACAGAAAAACATCATTTGAGGGCTACATTGAAAGAAAAAGCAACTTAATTTAATTATATAATTTTAAATCTGGTTCAGTTCCATAATCCATTACTAGTTGGGGAGAATGTAAATAAGGGAAAAAGAAGAAGGGACAAACTCTGTCTTTGAGGTTGAAGGACAAGCAAGGAAATGTGTATAGAGATAGATAAAAGTAGATATTAGTCCGGATAAAGTACTAGAGAAAAAAGGAATCTGGCTCATTAGAGGCTAAAGCTCCAATAAATTTCTCTTGTCACACCTTAGTATTAATGTGGGCCACAAATAAAAAGCTATGTTTTCAGAGCAAAAAAAAAAAAAAAAGAATTAATTTCCTTTTTATAAAATTCCATAAAAGTATACCTTCTTAAACAGTTACTAACATTCTTCTGGGTTCTGAGCACTGTACTAGGCAATTCGGAGGTAATATGGTTTATATATAACACTTTTGAGGATTTTATGATTTATTAAGACAAAAAATTACAAACCTTGTTAACATTATTATATATTTCATTGACATTCATTAGAGAATTGCAAAGCGAGGTGGTATTTGAGGTCCAGGGATATGGCCATACTTAGAGGAAAAGGTTCACAAAGATATATACACTTCTCTCGGGGTAAAATGGCCACATCCAGGGGCTGTGTGAGAGGGATTATCAGGAAGAGTCAGCTTGTCATGAAGTAAACGTTTGTCATCTGGGCTTCAGGGGTGTTAACAGCTAAAAGGCACATAGCTATGCTGCTTTCTATAGCTATAGGCAAAATTGGACCTGAACAGCTTGATATTTGTCTCTACAGGCCGATTACAAATCAGTCAGAAGTCACTGAACTGGAAATTTTTTGTGTCATTGAAATTGTGTGCAGCAGCAGTGAGCATGTCTTACGTAATAGTTTTTACTTTTTAATGTAAAGTTAATTGAAGATTGGGACGCTTATTAAATTCTTCATATGCTTTAACAATGCAGAGTAGCATTCTAAAAAAAATTTATCTTTATTATTAAAACTAGATTTCCACCAATCTTTTTTTAGTCCAGTGAAATGTGTCTGTAGAGAAGTAATATAAACGTTTGAATTAATTGCAAACATTGTATCTATTATAAATTGGGTTTTTCATGTTCTTTATACAGTCTTAGATTTATTTTGTTTTTACAGTCATTACATGAGACAGATACTGGAAGCACTACGCTACTGTCATGATAATAACATAATTCACAGGGATGTGAAGGTAAGTCATTTATCTCTATCACTGTAAAACTTAGACATAGACTCTTTCAGTTTGAGGACTCAGTAGATTTTTTAAAGACAAATGAATATAGTACTGCCAATGTAAGGAAACATTTGTAATATGTAACAAAAACTTAAACATTTTTACTTAAAAATGGAAATGTGTGACTACACATTACTTGGAAGGCCATTCATTCTGTTTCCCTGTGAACATTTTAAAAAATAATTTCTTTGATCTTGGTTTTTTAAGGTTTATGAAAATGCATGCATCACTGGAAATCCACTATCACTTAAAAATGAGAATGACTCCATCAGATATCAAGAGATAAATAATAAATTATTAGAAAAAAATAATCTTAGGTAGTTAAAAATTTATGTGTTAAGGTTACCCATTCTTTACTGTCATTATTTGAAATATTCACCATAATGTTATCTTTATTTTTATCGCATTTTTGCATTTAATACCACTCAGTAACACAGATAAAATTATTGTACATCCTATATAAATAAGAATATGACTTTGTACCAACATTTTGTCTATACTTGGAAATCCCCTGCATGATCCACTTTACTTGGAACCATGACCTCAGGTCCTTTCTTAGGTTCAGAGTGTTGAGAACAGCAATAGTACCATGAGAGGAAGGGGAGGAATTTACTAGTCCTTTTCCATTCTTTGGATCACCTCCCTGAGTTACTTTGCATGTTGCAGTTTTGACCTTATGTCCTCTTACACCTTCCAGAAACATAGTATTCCTAGGGAAAAAAGCAATTATTGTTTATAACATTCAAGACTCTTCAATTCATTTTAGTTATTGTAAGTTGGATTTTCTTTAACATGTGTCTTCTTTTAGGGAAAACTGAATAAAATTATAGCAATTCTAGGTAGGATCTACTAGAATGACATATTGACCAGTGAAATGATGCATAAAATATATATATCATTTACATTGCTGTAAATACTTTAAACACTCACTTAAGAATTAAGTTTGCAAGAAAATGGGACATCTTATTAGATATCATCATTGAAAATGTAGTGAGTATATGACACTCTAGTATAGTACTCCATAACTATATAAAAAGTTTAAAAAACTCCATAACATAAAAGGAAAATAAGGAGTTTTTTAAAAAGAAGTTTTAAAAAACTCCATAACATAAGAGGAAAATAAAATGTAATGGAAGAGGACAAATAATAAGCAGTTGCAGCATACTGTTGCTCAGTTATATTAACCTAAGAAAAAACATACTTTTTCTTAGAGAAGAAAAATCATGTTTCCTCCACTCCTTATATCCCAGATATTATATTTCAATAACTTGAAAACTTATTTGGAAAATAAATTATTATATCACTTTTAAACACTGGTATATACAACTAATTTGCCGGTTATTAATTCACAATATTTTCGACATCTATTTGTAATTGGTATAGTTAATAATTGCTACATGCCATAAATAATAGCTGACAACATGGTTTGCCTCAATATTTGTCATTCTACAAATATTTAATTATTTATGCTAATCAAAGAAAGCTGGTATGGATAAGCCAAAACATTTTAAAATTTATCTGAATGTACGTGTTGTGGTTTTTTTGTTTGTTTGTTTTTTGGACTTCCCCATTAAAATGTAAATTCCTTGAGAGTAGAGATTGTTTCATTATTTATACTTAAAATTCCAAGTACCTAGCATAGTGTCTGGCACATAGGATGTATTTAATATATGGTTTTTAATTATTGATTTTTATTTTTGCCAAACATAATATTAGTTTTAATTACTGTGCCACAGAGCAACTGATTCTGGGAGGCAGCCTATAAATATGGAGAGAAAACAGTCTGAAGTTTAAAATTTTACCACAGATAATCCATAATGATGTCTCTTTAGTTGTTAGGCAGAGAGGCAGCATGATGTAGCAAAAAGAGTGCTGGTCTTGGAATCAGGGTCTGAGACAAAAGGGCTACTGCCAGATAAAATCTGGGTTTTAGACAGTAAAATTTAGGTGCCATGTTGATAAACTAGGAGTCAAGCCAGACAAAGAATATATATTTAATCTGTCATACTTAAGAACCCCAGGAGAAGATAAGAATTTAATGGGGTGAAGGTCAAGATATAGACCGAAAAGAAGAGAATAATTTCACAATAAATACAAATAAAGCCTTGGAGGAAAGAGTAGCTTTACTGCAAAAGTATTAGTAGCAAGAGGATATAAAGCAGGAACTTTAAAAAAAAATCTTTAAAAAGAAGTTAAAAGAGGATATATAACTCAGAAAACATGTTAGAAACATCACCCAAGTTGTGGGCTCCCTGGAAAAATAGAATGGAGCAAATGGAACTCAGTAATTCCATGAGAGAAGAAATATTAAGGCCAAATGATAGAAAATTTAGAATAACATGGAAGGTATATTCCAAAAACAATTGACCTGAAACATGGGTCAAGAAGAAATAATTTAAGAATCATAGCCCTCTCTGAAAACCATGATCAGATAGAAAATCTGAATGCCATATTTTAAGAAATCACTGGAAAAAAACAAACCAAACTTTTCAGATTTCCTAGAATTGTAAGACAGTGAAAATAAAGTTTTATCAATTATCTCCTTGAGCAGGGGGGAGGAGAACAACTATAGAATCTGTGGGACAACTGTAGAAAGTACCCAGGACGGTCACACCCAAAAAGCTGTACCCTCTAGGTTAAAGGGATGATGGAGAGAAGAAACTATTCAAACTTCCAGAAAGAATTCAAGTGCCAAGGAATTACACAGCATTACATAAGACTATATTGCAATCACTATGAAGGAAAGGAAATATTGGAATATGGTACCATATTCCAAAAGGCAAAAGTTAAAACAAAGGATAGCCTTTCTTGCAAAACTGAATAAGTCCTACAGGAGAAAAAAGGATTTTTAATAGTTTAAATGACATTTAAACACTCTTGGTGAAAAGACAGAAATGAATTGAATCTTTGAAACATACAGGAAACAAGAGATATATTTATAGTCAAAAGGTGCCAGATGATGAGGTGCTTATGTTTTTATGGGGACAGAAGTGACATTTGTCTCTTTAGAGTCCCCCTGTCTTAAGGAGTCATAGAAGGAATTAAGAAAGATAAACATAGAGCCTTTTGGAGGAAAAGAGAAAATAAAAGGAAAAGGAAATGTAATGCACTAGGAAAACAGTAAGAATACTTATTATTGCTCTTAATTAAGGTTTACAAGAGAAGATCATAAAAACATGAAAGAGAGGATGGGAGGGGCAGGCATTTCATGAAACTCATTCTTTTCTGAGCTAAATAATAAAAGACCACACAGAATTTGGTTTTTATATTAATGTGATGATAAGAAATACATTAAATTCAGTAGGAAAATAGGGAAAGGTAAGAGAGAGAAGTTTAATAGGGAAGGTAGAGTGAAGAGAAAATAGTCACAGATACAGAAACCCAGCTATGGAGAAAAGAAAGTGTAAGAATCAGTCATTAATTGAATTTTGAACTGGATGAAGACAGCAGAGAAAGAGTTTGGGGAACCAGTCACTTTAAAGATAGATCACTAGATAAATTCCATTCCTTTATCTTCTTTTTAAAGAAAGAGAAAGGGGGCAAAGAGAAGAATTAAAAGAGAATATAATAAAAGGAAAACACAATTAACAGTAAACTCTGAATATGAATGATGTGAATACATCCGTAAAATGGAAGAGAGCAGCATAATGGATTAGAAAGAATTTAGGGGCAGCTAGGTGGCCCAGTGAAGTGGCACCAGCCCTGGAGTCAGGAGGACCTGAGTTCAAATCTGGCCTCATACACTTAAGATTAACTAGCTTTGCAACCTTGGGCAAGTCACTTAACCCCAATTGCCCTACCTTTCCCCCTCCAAAAAAAAAGAAAAAGACTAAAAAAAGTAGACTCTAACAATATATACAAGAATCAGCTTGAAGCCGCTTCAGAATTTAAAGAGGTAAGAGTTATTATGAGAGGTTGGAACAGATTTGATTATGCAACAAATGAATTAAAAAGCAGAGATAGCAATTATGATCTCAAATAAGGAAACAAAAAAGCACATGGTTTAAGAGAAGCAGAGAAATTAGATTGTGTTTTAAGATACCACAGGTAATGAAATAATATAATGTAATATGATATGATATTTATGCATTGAATAGCACCTCATTACTTGAAGGAAAAACTAGTTGAATTACAGGGAGCTATAGATAACAGAATTTTGGAGGTCCTCAGTCTGTTCTTTTTAAACCTAGACAAATCTTATCAAAAAAAGAAGAAGAAGAAGAAGAAAGAAGTTAAGGATCTCAATAGAATGTTTTTAAAGTTAGATTTGATTAATCTTTGACCATTACTGAATGGGAATCAAAAGTAGTATGCCTGCTTGCCACCTTTGGATGACACCTCTATAAAAATTGTTGACTTTTTACGGCACAAGCTAATATACTGGTTATTTCATTAACTCGGGGTGCTACTTCCCAACCTGCTTGGAATTCACTCAGCTTTCATCTTCACATCTTCAGTACAATTCCACAATTATTTTGAAAGCACTTATATTAAGTACTTCTTCTTTGTCCCAAATTTCAAGGAGTTTTTGCCCTTTAAGCTAAACTACAATTATAATTATATTCAGTAGCTGCTTGTCTATAGGCTGTATTTTTTATTTTTACTGACTATTATTACTGTCCATTTCAGAATTTTGTGCTTGTTTTTAAAGAATTCGTTAGGTTTTTGCTCTGGCTAGAGGAAATTAACATTCAGGTTATTTTATTCCTCTTAATATTTAAATTGTTAAGTTTCATTCATTAAGCCTAACATTATTATATTATCTAATATTAATACTCTTCCAAGACTATTGGAATTCTGCTGCTATCTAGAGTGACTTATATCTTATGTTTCATATCATGATTGAGTCTAAAAATTGTAACTCAATGATAAATGAAATTTCAGTAAACAGGAAAATTTATGACTGTTGGTATGGAAATTTGTTGTGCTAAATTAGTGTAACATGAAATTAGTTATCTGTCAGTGTAATCATCTATCTTCAAGAAAATATATCTTTGAAGAAGACTTGATTTTCATGTAGCCATGCAGTGACTTTTTCCCCCTTTAATTTGTCTATTTTCCTTAAAAAGTATGTTCACAAATATGTATGTATTCCATCTCAATATTTTCTTATTTCATTTCTTTCAATTCAAAACTATGTTAGGAGGAATGAGGAAAGAAATGAATGTCAATGTTCCTGTTGTCCTCTTGTTCTCCTCAGCTAGAATTTCCTTTACTCTGTGCTGAGCATTAGGCAGTTTATGAGGCATGGCCATTCCACCCTTGATTGCTGTCAGTTGTCTTATATTTAACTGTGTGTGTGTGTGTGTGTGTGTGTGTGTGTGTGTGTGTGTGTGTGTGTGTGTGTGTGGTTTAAATCGAGCCATTTTTAAGAAACCTTTCTATCATGGTTTATCTCAGTGATAAACTTGAAGTCTTAAAATAGCACAAGTTACCAGTATCACTATGCAAAGGATAGTTCATATGGTGGTTTTATGTTTGAGTCATATCTGTATAGGATGGTTTGATGCTTTTAATTTTCTGCAGCTTTGGTTTTAGTTTTTCTCAGAAACTTCCCATTTGAATGCTTTTCTGGGTATGCTTGCCTGAATAGGTTTCTTCACTAATCTTTATGCACTTGCATGGCTGAGGGCTAGCCAACCACTCTCTGTTCTTTCTCTTTATTCTTTCCTTCACCCCCATTCTTCCAATTTAGCACTTTATTAGAAATGTACATAAAACACATAATACTGTTGTCCTCTTCAGTGTTTTTCTATTGTCTTTATATTTTTGTGCTCTTTTTAGATGTAACCTAACGCTTAACAAAAGTTTCTGGTGTAACCACCATGTTTTTGGACATGTTCTATGTTCCACAGAACTCATTAATTGTCTCTGTTACATTTATAAAGTTCTTAAATTTAATTCATGTAGAAAGTTGAATTCTTGATAATAATGCTTAGAAAATTCTTCAAAGCATAGTAATGTGCAAAGTGATTAGTAGTATATATTTAGAATCACTCCTCTATTTTCCTCACAACCTTAAATGTTTTAAAAATGTTTTTTGTATGGGATTCCTGTAACTGCTATAATTTTAGCTGTTTTCTACCTACCTTGCCAATAAAATTTGTTTGTTTGTTTTGCTTACTGAGTTTGAAAATATCTAAGTCAAATAGACCTGCCAGATTGTATTAATTTAACTATATGTTTAGAAATTTAAAAAATATTTCTGCTCTGATTTGGCAGAGTAATTTCTGGTCTTACCAGTAAGCAGTTTACAAACTACTTGGAACGAAATCCCTTGAATGTGAATCATCTGAGTAAATGATGCATTAATAGAGAATAGCACTAGTTGCTTTCCCTGATACATCTTCAGCAAATATCAAAATGACTATTCATTTTCCCACAAAATCCTCTGTAAAGGGTCTCCTGTAGATAAGCTCAGGCTTTCCAGCTGATTGCATGTGAACTTTGATCACAACCACCTTTCATAGACTTCTGGAATGCCACAGTCTCAAATGCTTGAAGAGCATTTAGCGGGAGGACAAGACAGAATGCTTCCCTTAAAATGCCAGTTTAAAATACTCAAAGACTATAGGGAACAAGATGGGACCTACAGTTCTGTGGTGTTTCCCTCATCCATTGGCTTTAAAGAAGGGGATAAGACTGTTGGTAAACATACACCCCCACCCCTGATTCCTTATATCCTTACAAACATTTTAATCAGGAGGAATGAAATTTATGTGGTTAACATGCTTCTGTAGCAGCAGCCACACTGGCATACCCAGTGAAAAGGGAAGGGTGATAAGGGGGGCGGGGTAGGTAAGAGGTTCTGCCAGGGACCCTGATTATTATGAGTGACCAGAAACCCTGCAGTTCAGTCTGGAAGGAATTCACCAGGCTCAAGCAAACTTTTTTTTTTTTAAACAAATGCTTTATTAACTTCTGTTTTACATCATTCATTTCCACCAGATTTTGAGTTACAATCATTTTCCCCCCATTATTCCCCTACCCAACCTCCCAGAATAGTAGTCCCACAAGATATCACTTCCTCCAATCTGCTCTCTCCCATACCTTCTCCCATACCCCCATCAACTTTTCCATTAGAGGAAGGTGACTCTTTGTGTCCCAATGCCTGCACATCTTATCTCCCTATTACAAGCGAAAGAGTATTACTAATAGTATTTATATATATTTAAAACATTTAATGTTACGACCTCAAATTTCAGATCCATTTCCTTCCTCCCTTGTCACCCATTCCTTCTTGGGAGATAAACAATTCAGTATATGTTGTACATGTCTAGCTATGCAAAACATTATCATAGTAGATATATTGTACAAGACTGCTTATAATTCCCTCCCACTCATCCCACCCCCCCCACCTGGTCCATTCCCTACATAATCCTGTGCCTCTTCTATAGTGGGTACTTCCAACCTCCCCTCCCCCCAAGGATGCCCTCCCATCCATCATCCCTCCTCTCATCCCCCTTCCCCTATCCTGCTGCAGGTTGAGATATCCCATTTAGTATGTATGTCATTTTCTCCCTGAACCAGATTCAATGGGAATGTGGTTTTGTCTTTTTAGCCTTCCTTATTCTCCCCCTCCTTTGCAACCACTTTCCCTTGCTTCTTCTACATGGGATAGTTTACCCTACCCTGTCTCTCCCCATCTCCTCTTGCCACTTTCCTCTCTCACCTCATAATTTCATCCGTTGAGTATTCTCCCTTCCCAACAAATTCAACCTATGCCCTCTATCCATATATAACTGTAACCATATACACACACATTCACATATGTATTCATATGACCACACACCCTTCTTCCATTATTTTCAAAGTGAGAAAGATATCATCAGTCACAATTATTGCTTTTCCATATAGGAATGTAAATAGTTCAACTTTGATAAGTTCCTTTTGATTTCTTTTCCCTGATTACCTTCTTAGGCATCTCTTGCTTCTTCTGTCTGGATGTCAAATTTTCTATTCAATTCTGGTTTTTTCCTCAAGAATGCTTGAAGTCCTCTATTCCACTGAATGACCATATTTTCCCCTGAAACAAAATGCTCAGTTTTGCTGGGTAGGTGACCCTTGGGTTCATTCCCAGTTCTTTTGCCCTCTGGAATATCATATTCCATGCCCTTCGATCCCTCAGTGTAGAAGCTGCCAGGTCCTGGGCTATTCTGATTGTGTTTCCACAATATTGAAATTGTTTCTTCCTGGCTGCTTGAAGTATTTTCTCCTTGATCTGGGGATTCTGGAACCTGGCCATAATATTTCTGGGAGTTTTCTTTTTGGGATCTTTTTCAGGAGGTGATCGGTGGATTCTTTCAACCTCTATTTTGCCCTCTGGATCTAAAACATCAGGGCAGTTTTCCTTGAGAATTTCTTGAAGGGTGATTTCTAGGTTCTTTCCTTGATCATGGCTTTCAGGTAGTCCAATAATTTTTAAATTGTCTCTCCTGGATCTATTTTCCAGGTCAGTGGTTTTTCCCATGAGATATTTAACATTGCCTTCTAATCTTTCGTTTGTTTGGATCTGCTTAACAGCATCTTGATTTCTCATAAAGTCATTAGCTTCCATTTGCTCCAGTCTAACTCTGAAGGAATGAATCTCCTCAGTGAACTTTTGAGATTCTTTTCCATCTGGCAAATTCGACTTTTTAAGGCATTCTTCTCCTCATTGCCCTTTTGGGCCTCCTTTGCCATTTGAGCTAGTCTATTTTTTAAGGTGTTGTTTTCCTCAGTCAGGCTGTTGACCCTCATTTCATACTTTTCCTGCATCCTTCTCATTTCTCTTTCTAATTTTTCCTCCACTTCTCTTATTTGATTTTTAAAGTCCTTCTTAAGGTCCTCTATGGCCTGCAACCCACTCATGTTTTCCCCTGGGGCTTTTGGAGCAGGGCTTCTGACCTCACAGTCCTTTTCCCGCTCTATGCCCCCAAAATAGGAGTCTAGGGTTGCATTTTTCTGTTTCCTTTGCCTTGGCATGTTGCCACTTAATTGCTTGACTTTTGGGCTTGTTGCCACACTATGGCTTTAAGGCCAGATAGAGGAATTTTTGTCCCGAACGTGTGGGGGGCAACTTCCGTTTCTGGCAAACTGTAAACCCACCCACAACTTCCACCCTAGATCACAATCCAGATCCAGGGAGGTTAAAGCAAGAGCGATTACCCCCCAAGACTGATCGCTGGATCTCCCCACGATTTGTAGGCTGGGAGCCGGAAATGCCTCTGAAAACTACACAGTGGCGTGTCTCCTCAGTGGCTTCTGGCCCCCAGGGGAGGGAGCTGACGCATTCCCCAAATACAGGTCCCAAAGTCCATAGGACACTAACCTCTTACTTTGTCCTAGGCATGTCTATGTTGATAATTCTGGAATCTCCACAGCTCCTGGTGTTCTGGGGTTCCTCCAGCTGGCTGCTGGCCCTGCCGCCCTGGAGCTAAAACCTCGGCTCACGGGGACCTGGGCTCGGCTCGGCTCCTGTGCTCTGCGCTCTGCGCGCTGCCGGCGCTGGCTGCTCCCTGCAGGGCTTCTGGGCTGTCCTCAGCGGGAGGTTAGCTTCTCTGTGTCGTTCTGTGGGTGCTGGGGCTCCAGAAGTTGTTCACAGTCCTTTTTTACATAGTTTGTGGGGAATCTGGGGGCAGAGAGCCTTGGAAGAGCTGTTTCTACTCCGCCATCTTGGCTCCGCCCCTATCACCATATCTCAAGCAAACTTTGAAGCCAAAATTGTAAAGTTTATTGTTGTGCTGTAGAGAACAGCTGGCAAAGATTATTATGGAACCTGCAAACTCATAGAGGTCACAGGCATGGTTTTAAGGAGTCAAGATATGCTAACTAGGTGAGTAAGGGTGGGATCAGGGAGGAGTTAAGGAGTGGTCAGTGCCTAAAGGACAATTGACTAAGGAGTTACCCTATAGATAGGGTACTGAGGAATTTATGGTGCATCTGGCCACTCTAACTAAGGGATATAACATTTAGGGAAGGATTCCTAGATAACTTACTGTTTCAAGCAGAGATAAACAGGTCATGAGTTATTGCTGGGTAGAGTGCTGGAAGGGGGAAGGGGCAGAGTCAATGCTCTGAGGCTGGGGGTGGGGGGTGGAATTGTGATTGTACAGATTGGTTTTACAAATTGATTTTACAGACATAGATCCCAAAGCACCCCATTTACAAACTGATGTTACAGATTGATATTACAGACATATATACATCCCAAGTACCCCATCACCCAGGATAGCTGTTAGCATAGGTTCTTAAATCTGCTTTACTAGGAAAGATAGCTGTTTAAGGGGTCAATCTTTTTTAATCACATTCACTATTTCAGAAGAAAAGTCAGCACCCTGAACTTCAGAGAAAATACAAGCAGATAAATAAAGACCAACAGACAGGGCTCTGACTGCCTAAATCAACTATACACTTTACATACATTCTTGGATCTTTTACATCTGAGTAGTCAGGGAGCTCTGAACATATGACCACTCAGAATCTCAACCAGGGAATCACAAGATCCTTCTCATAAGTGAGCTCCCAAAGTAAAATACCAACACAGAGTACATATATATATGCTACTCAGAGCCAGAGGGCAAATTAGAAATTAGCAAAAGGTTTGAAAGCCTTCCTACAAGCAGCCTCTGCTAAGCAAGTTTCCCTTAATGGGCTCCACCCCAGGACTTGTTAATGGGCAGGGAAGATCTCATATTCCAATAATGTTACATTCAGCCCTAAGATCTTACATATCCATTAAAGAGGAGGAAGGGGCTTTTAGGGGCAACTTGTATCAGCATAATTCCCACACCAGTATAAAACGGATAACACAAAATAACACATCTGTAAAATACATAGCAGCATAACAACTAATTATCAGAGAGGCTACAAGGCCTTAAACAAACACAAGAGTATTTACATAGCATAAACATCATTCTTTGAGGGTCAAAATCTTTGGGGAGTGAGCAGCCAGCTCCTCCCTCAATCCAAAACAGAAATGTCCAAATAAAATTCTCTTGGCGGTGTGTCCTTCTCCCCCCACTGCCATTACAGGCTTCCTCCTGGCACTCTCAGATGCAGGTATGCTCTGATGATTGACGTCTCTGTGCAAACCCACCAAAGACAACTCCACCCTCCCCCTGGGTCCCAAACCATCCCAGGGAGGTATAGTAGGAAGCATACTTAGTGCCCTGGGACCAGATTCAGAGCTCTGAGTTTCTTCCTCCTCCTGCAGGAGCCAGCTGCTCTTGACTTCTGCCTAAGTCCTTATGCAGGCAGCTATCTGTTCTCACACTCTCACCTCCACACAGAGGCACCTCTCTGAGGAAAGCGCGGCCGAGGGCGAGAGAGGGGTGGAACGGGCCCGTCGCGGGGTCCCGGCCGCGGCAGCTCTGCTCCTGCTTCAAGGCTCCATTTCAAGTTCTTACTACTCCTGTCTGGGTCTGAATATAGTATACTTTCAGGCCATTCATTCCCTTCCTCTGGCCATTTTACTCCCACAGCTGCTGCTCCAGCCTGTCTCCTCAGGAGTGCTAATGGGGTAGGGACCAGAAAGGAGAGGTTATCTCCAGGGGCCCTGTTCTGGGCACCCAGAAACCACTCCTGTCATTGCTACTCATCTATTTCCCCTCAGGCTGCTGCTACTCCTGGGGCTTCACAGAACCATAGCCACCACTACTGGGAAACAATAGACATTTATCCCAGCCCCATGTTTTACTTTTAGTTTGAAGATCCTGCTGACTCTACCATATGTAATGGCAGCCACACTGGCATAACCAGGATGGCTGCTAGCACAGGTTCTTAGATCTGCTTTACTAGGAAAGATAACTGTTTAAGGGGTCAGTAATCTTTTTTTTTTTTTACATTCACTAGTTCAGGGGAAAAGTTAGCACCCTGAACTTCAGAGAAAATACAGAGAAATAAATACCAACAGACAGGGTTCTGACTGTCTGAATCAACTGTACGCTTTACATACATCCCTGGATCAAGAGAGCCTTTACATCTGAGGTGTCAGGGAGCCCTGAACATAAGATCACTCAATCTCCACAGGGAATCACAAGATTCTTCTCTTAAGCAGACCCCCAAATCAAAATACCAACTCAGAGTATACATACTTCTCAGAGCCAGAAGGCATCACAACCCTAGAACTCAGTGCCTAATTAGAAATTAGCAAAAGGTGTAAAACCCTTAGGGGAGGCAAACCTCCCCTAAGCAAGCTTTGCTTGATGGGCTCCACTTGAGGCCTTATTATTAATTAGCTGGGAAGATCTTAAATCCCATTAACATTTCGGCCACTAATGTGCTTTCTGTCCTGCTGGCAGGATTTTCTAATATAGGCAAATAGGAAAAAGGGAGAGAAAGAGGAAGAGAAAGGAGGAAAGGGGAGAGGAAGAATAAATATGTACTTCCCTATCACATAGCACTTACCTTCATTACTTGAGAGACTTGAGGTGAGGAGAAGAGTTGTTCCTTACAGTACATTAACAACAAAATTAGGGTAAGGACCCCTAATCTACAAAGTAAGCAGATTTAAAATAATTTCTAAGTTAACTTGTCCATTTTTATTGTTACTTTTTTAGACTCTGACTAGCAGGAGTTGAGGATGAGGGTGGTGGCAATGGGAGTGCCAATGGCAGGAAAACCTAACTAAAAGTTATTTTGGAAAGAGTAGAAGAGGGAAGTAAAGTTAAAAGGACAAAATTTCTTTTTTGAGAAGTGTTTTATACTTCTTAATCTACAAGGCATACATATTTCTAAAATAATGTATACAAATAAATTATAGTTTAGGGTTGATAATTTACAAAAATTACTACAGTGGTTTTACTTGATATATTCATCTCAATATGTCTAAACTATTATTTGATTTATATGCCGTTTTCAGGATCATATCTATTATATGCCAACATGGGGACGTAATACAAGAAAAACATGTCTTTAGTATGTTAAAGACTAACTCTTCAATTTAAAGTTTTCTTTCTTCAATTTAAAGTTTATAAATGGAGAGAGATCTGGGGGAAGCTCCCCCTTCCTATTCAGAACTTCTGGTTTTCCTAATAACTTTGGCAATAAGGAAAGGTCTCTGGAAGGAGGTGGTGTTTGGAAAGAGGTTGGTGGGAGCTAGATGTTCCAAGAGGCAGAGGTGAAAAAGAAGACCATTCTAGGCATGGTGTAGAATGTATTGTACTATACTTAGAAAATAGCAAATAGCCCAGTTTTATGAGAACATAGAATACAGGAACAGCAATGATGTAAAATCAGTATAGAAAACAAAAAGACTGGAGCCAGATTGTGAAAGGATTTAAGGGGTGGGGGTAGTAGTGGAGAAGGAGAGGAGAGTTTGTATTTTACCCTGATGACAACTGAATTTTCTTTTTTCTTTGGGGAGGGGGGGGTGTTAAGTGACTTGCCCAAAGTCACACAGCTAGTAAGTGTGTCAGGTGTCTGAGGCCGAATTTGAACTCAGGTCCTCCTGACTCCAGGGATGGTACTATATTCACTGCACCAGCTAGCCACCCTGACAACTGAATTTTCTTAAGCAGGAGATTGACATAGTTAAACTTGTACTTTAAATGGATTTGGTGTCTGTATGGATGATGAGAAAGAATAATATCTAGCATTTACATAGTAGTATGAAATTTTCAAAGCATTCTACAAATATACCATTTTAGCCTCACAGTGATCCTAAGAGGTAGGTCATTTTACAGATGAGAAAACTGAGGCAAGAAGAGATTAAGTGATCTGTCCCAGGATCACACAGTTAGTAGGTGTTTGAGACTGGATTTGAATTCAGGTCTTACTGACTGTTCAGCAGTCCCCACTGTACCCCCTAGGTCCCTCTGGACTGAATTGGAGAGTGGAGAAAATGCATGCAAAGAGACCACCTAAAAAGCTGTTAGTCTGATTCATAGATGGGAGACAAAGGAAAAAAGAGAAGGGGTTCTTGCCCTTCAGGAGCCTTTTATTCTAAAGGCAACAGTAAGCGAATGTATAGATAGATAGAAAACATAAGAGGCAATGTAACTTGTGGTGAGGAGAGGGAAATAAGGCCTTATGTAAAACTTGTAACTTGAGCTGAATGTGAAAAGAAACAAGGGGCTCCAGGAAGCAGAAGTGGAGCTGACTTATCTCAGGCATGGAGCCAGTCCCCCAAAAGGCATAGACATAGACAGCTCCTCACAGGTGGAGAACTATAAGAAGGAAGCCATCTTGTCCAGACCTGTAAGTTCCATGAAATGGAATAGTGCAGGAAAGGTCAGAATTCCTCAAGTAGAAGGGCAAGAATTGGGATGAAGAAGACTGAGCCAGATGTTATTGAGAAAGACCTCGGACAGAATAAATAATAGCCACCAACATAGGTGCAGGGCAAAAAAGAGTTTTCAATTTCAAGGCTTTTTTGGCTTTGTTTTGTTTTGTTATTTTTTTTGTTTTGTTTTTTAAGAATACATCCCTAGCTACAGAGAATTGTAGAATTACCATCTATGGTTTGTTTGTTTTTTTTTTTAAATCTTTCCTACAGCAAACACAGTAATATTTTTTGAATTTGCTAAATTGAATCGAATAGTTGCTCAGGTTAAATAGTACTTAACGGAAATCCTGGTTGATTAGCCTATGTTTTTTTTTTTTAGTTCAATAAATGTCTGTTTAAAAAAAAAGTTGGAGGAACTACTGGCCTGTATAGCCCCAGGGGAAAAGAGATGTCTTGGAAACCAGTTGAAATATAGTTCCTAATCTAATAATTCATTAATTACTCTGTAATTGATATTTCCATAAAATTGAATTAGACACCTCCATTTTTTTTTAGGTACATGGACAAGTTGTTTTGTTTCTTTGTTACTCTACTGAATAAGCAGTCAAAAGCTCAACCCAGAAAAAGAATGACTATGCTTTGGTGGGTTAAGTACTTTACTTTTTAAAAAAGAATTGAAGAAGATATGTAATTATATTTATATGTATGTAGACATAAACACATATATGTAACATTAAAAATAACATAATTTTAACAAATGACACTAGGAAATTTGTACAATGAAATTTCACAATTGAGTTTCTAGACTTAAAAGATCTATTTTATTAAATGGTATTATTTCATGAATTTGTAAAATACTTTTCAACCATTGAACATTATGTTTTAATAAATAAATGAATCTGATAGCTTTTTCTATCAATAATAAAGTCACACACGATTTATTATGGTAATTATTCAAAAACCACAAACAAATAGATCAATTTACTAGGCTCTGAAAAGCCTAGAAGAGGAGGGAGAGTATTCTAGGTCTGTCGAATGCTTTGCACTTTGGGAGATGGGTTTATCAAATTCAGTGGAGGAACATAGTTTGTGAAAGGAAATAGTATGAAACAGTGCTGCAAAGTGAGAACCAAATTTTGGTGGACCTTAAGTGTCAGGCTGAGGAGTTTATATTTTTTTTAAATAAGAAATAGCAAATTATGGGGGGAAATACTGAAATTTAATTATAATTAACTTAAAATGCCAGAAATTTAGGGTTTCTTCTTAAGACCAAGGTTTTCTTTTTTCCCTTGATAAATTATTTTTTTGCATTCTTTTTAAAAAATTTCTGAATTCTCTCCCTTCTTCCTGTCTCTCCCCAGCCATTGAGAAGGCAAGCAGTATAAAATCAATTATACATATGAAATCATTCAAAACATTTCCATATTAGCCATGTTGTAAAAAAAATTTAAAATCAAGAAAAATAAAGTTAATGAATTATCTTTGATTTATGTTCAGAATTCATCATTTCTTTCTCCAGAGGTAGATAGCATTTTTTATCACAATTGTTTCTATATTGTCTTGGATCATTGTATTGATCTGAGTAACTGAATCTTTCATCTTTACAATATTGTTATTGTGTACAGTGTTCTCTTGGTTCTGCTCACTTCTCTTTGCATCAGTTCATTTAAGTCTTCTAGGTTTTTCTGAAATCCTTCTGCTTGTCATTTCTTTTTTTTTTTAATTTTAAACAAATACTTTATTAACTTCTGTTTTACATCATTCATTTCTGCCAGATTTTGAGTTACAATCATTTTCCCCCCATTATTCCCCTACCCAACCTCCCAGAATAGCAGTCCCACAAGATATCGCTTCCTCCAATCTGCTCTCTCCCATACCTTCTCCCATACCCCATCGACTTTTCCATTAGAGGAAGATGAATCTTTGTGTCCCAATGCCTGCACATCTTATCTCCCAATTATAGGCAAAAGAGTATTAATAATAGTATTTATATATATATATATATTTGAAACATTTAATGTTACGACCTCGAATTTCAGATCCATTTCCTTCCTCCCTTGTCACCCATTCCTTCTGGGGATATAAGTAATTCAGTATATGTTGTACATGTCTAGCTATGCAAAACATTATCATAGTAGATATATTGTACAAGGCTGCTTATAATTCCCTCCCACTCATCCCACACCCCCACCTGGTCCATTCCCTACATGATCCTGTCCCTCTTCTATAGTGGGTACTTCCAACCTCCCCTCCCCCAAGGATGCCCTCCCATCCATCATCCCTCCTCTCATCCCCCTTCCCCCTATCCTGCTGCAGGTTGAGATATCCCATTTAGTATGTATGTCATTTTCTCCCTGAACCAAATTCAATGTGAATGTGGTTTTGCCTTTTTAGCCTTCCTTGTTCTCCCCCTCCTTTGCACCCACTTCCCCTACATGAGATAGTTTACCCTACCATGTCTCTCCCCATCTCCTCTTGCCACTTTCCTCTCTCACCTCATAATTTCATCCCTTGAGTACTCTCCCTTCCCAACAAAATCAACCTATGCCCTCTATCCATATATAACTGTAACCATATACACACACATTCACATATGTATTCATATGACCACACCCCCTTCTTCCATTATTTTCATAGTGAGAAAGATATCATCAGTCACAGTTATTGCTTTTTCCATATAGGAATGTAAATAGTTCAACTTTGATAAGTTCCTTTTGATTTCTTTTCCCTGATTACCTTCTCAGGCATCTCTTGCTTCTTGCGTCTGGATGTCAAATTTTTCTATTCAACTCTGGTTTTTTCCTCAAGAATGCTTGAAAGTCCTCTATTCCACTGAATGACCATATTTTCCCCTGAAACAAAATACTCAGTTTTGCTGGGTAGGTGACCCTTGGGTTCATTCCCAGTTCTTTTGCCCTCTGGAATATCATATTCCATGCCCTTCGATCCCTCAGTGTAGAAGCTGCCAGGTCTGGGCTATTCTGATTGTGTTTCCACAATATTGAAATTGTTTCTTCCTGGCTGCTTGTAGTATTTTCTCCTTGATCTGGGGATTCTGGAACCTGGCTATAATTTTCCTGGGGGTTTTCTTTTTGGGATCTTTTCAGGAGGTGATTGGTGGATTCTTTCAACCTCTTTTTTGCCCTCTGGATCTAAAACATCAGGGAAGTTTTCCTTGAGAATTTCTTGAAGGGTGATTTCTAGGTTCTTTCTTTGATCATGGCTTTCAGGTAGTCCAATAATTTTTAAATTGTCTCTCCTGGATCTCTTCTCCAGGTCAGTGGTTTTTCCCATGAGATATTTCACATTGCCTTCTAATCTTTCGTTTGTTTGGATCTGCTTAACAGCATCTTGATTTCTCATAAAGTCACTAGCTTCCATTTGCTCCAGTCTAACTCTGAAGGAATGAATCTCCTCAGTGAACTTTTGAGATTCTTTTTCCATCTGGCAAATTCGACTTTTAAGGCATTCTTCTCCTCATTGCCCTTTTGGGCCTCCTTTGCCATTTGAGCTAGTCTATTTTTTAAGGTGTTGTTTTCCTCAGTCAGGCTGTTGACCCTCATTTCATACTTTTCCTGCATCCTTCTCATTTCTCTTTCTAATTTTTCCTCCACTTCTCTTATTTGATTTTAAAGTCCTTCTTAAGGTCCTCTATGGCCTGCAACCCGCTCATGTTTTCCCCTGGGGCTTTTGGAGCAGGACTCCTGACCTCACAGTCCTTTTCCTGCTCTATGCCCCCAAAATAGGAGTCTAGGGTTGCATTTTCTGTTTCCTTTGCCTTGGCATGTTGCCACTTAATTACTTGACTTTTGGGCTTGTTGCCACACTATGGCTTTAAGGCCAGATAGAGGAATTTTCGTCCCGAACGTGTGGGGGGCAACTTCCGTTCCTGGCAAGCTGTAAACCCACCCACGACTTCCACCCTAGATCACAATCCAGATCCAGGGAGGTTAAAGCAAGAGCGATTACCCCCCAAGACTGATCGCTGGATCTCCCTACAAATTTGCAGGCTGGGAGCGGGAGCTGCCTCTGAAAACTACACAATGGTGTTTGTCCTCAGCGGCTTCTAGCCCCCAGGGGAGGGAGCCGATGCATTCCCTAATACCAGTCCCAAAGTCCATAGGACACTAACCTCTTACTTTGTCCTAGGCAAGTCTATGTTGATAATTCTGGGGTCGCCACAGTTCCTGGTGTTCTGGGGTTCCTCCAGCCGGCTGCTGGCCCTGCCGCCCTGGGGCTAAAACCTCGGCTCAGGTGGACCTGGGCTCAGCTCGGCTCCTGTGCTCTGCGCGCTGCCGGCTCCCAGACCACTGCGCTGGTCCTTCCTGCAGGGTGCTGGGCTGTCCTCAGCGGGAGGTTAGCTTCTCTGTGTCGTTCTGTGGGTGCTGGGGCTCCAGAAGTTGTTCAGAGTCCTTTTTTTTCATAGTTTGTGGAGAATCTGGGGGCAGAGAGGCTTGGAGGAGCTGTTTCTACGCCACCATCTTGGCTCCGCCCCTGCTTGTCATTTCTTAAAGTATGATAGTATTCCATCACAATCATAAACATAACTTGTTCAGACATTCCCCAATTGATGGACATCCCCTCAATTTCCAGATCTTTACAACCACAAAAAGAGATGCTATATAAATATTTTTTAACATATGGTCCTTTTCCTTTTCCTTTTGTTTTCAATCTCTTTGGGATACAGACCTAGTAGTGGTATAGCCAGATTAAAGGGTATGCACAGTTTTATAGCCCTGTGAACATAATTGAAATTGTTCTCCAGAATGATTGTACTTACTCATAATTCCACCAACAGTGAATTAGTGTTCCAATTTTTCCATATCCCCTCTAGCATTTGTCATTTCCCATTTCTGTCATGTTAGCCAATTTGATAGGTAGAAGGTAGTAACTCAGAATTGTTTTAATTTGCATCTCTCTGACTGATAGTGATTTAGAAGATTTTTTTCATACATCTATAGATAGCTTTGATTTCTCCTAAAAACTTTCTGTTCATATCCCTTGACAATTTATCAATTGGAGAATGGTTCATTTTTTGTTTGATGTGTGTGTGTGTGTGTGTGTGTGTGTGTGTGTTTGAGAAATTAGACCTTTATCAAAGAAACTTGCTCTAAAAAAAGCTTACTGCTTTCCTTCTAATCTTGGCTGCATTGGTTTTGTTTGTGTAAAACTTTTAAATTTAATATAGTCAGAATTATCCATTTCATTTCCTGTGTTATCCTGAGATAACGTTTTATCATGAAATCTTCCGATATTAATAGATGTAACAGGTAAAATTTTCCATGCTCCTCTAATTTGCTTATGATATCACTCATTATGTTAATCATGTTCATATTTTAACCATGTCTTGGTAAGCAGTGTGAGAAGTTAAAAACCAGGCTTTTCTTAGGAGAATATTTGTTCTGAACTCCAAGAATTATAAACATACTCGTTTTATGAACCTTTATGTTGGCAGTCATAGGACTAGGTTCTAGTTTTTTAAACACTCTACACAAGATTAATAAGGTTACCTTTGTTTTCATTTTTGTGTTGAAATTATGAACTTAATGCCCCTGAAAATAACCATAGGCCCAGCTCTTTGTAGCAAAAAACACAGTGCAAATTAAATTTTGTGATATGTTTTTAAGATGCCAAATGTCTTTTTGCACTTTATTTTATCAGCAGAGCTACAGGTTATTAATCATCCAACTTGTTGAAGTTTGCATGCACACTTTCCCCATATAAAGATCAACTACTTTAACGTGGTGGATTGTCCTTTCTAAAGAGATTACATAGTGTCTTTTTAAATGTTTTATCTAGTAAAAGGAATATAATGGGATCTGTGCTACTTCTGGCAGCAGCAAGACAGATGAGGAAATTTTTTATTTCCACTAAATACCCAAGCTGTTGACTGTCATTTGTTTTGGTCACTGCATAAAAAATGGGCATAAAAATACTATATGGAAGAAAGCAAACTATCAGTAGAGACTGAATGACTAAAATATGTCTTTTCACTGAATAATAAGTGGAGTAATTCTTTGTGATAGATGTGCTTTTCCTTATTTTTCTCAGATAGCTGACAAAAGAATAATATGATAGCAATACCACTAGGAAACAGAAACCAATGAACGCAGTTCCAACAAGTCTTGCAGTCCCAGAAATGCCAGCGCCACATTCTGCCACTTCACTGTAGCATGTTTTCCCATTTTCTTCATAAAGCTCCACAGCAGAGTAATATGCAGTAACTGGAATTACTATGGCCAGTACAACCCCCCATATGAAGCCACACAACTTTTTGGCAAAGTTGGGCTGGCAGAATTTTTTTAGTATGCGTCCATAAAATATTTTTTCATAGAACGAAGCATTCTCTTCCTGGATGAGGTCTTTTTTCATGAGGGTAGCATAACGGCTTATGGCAATGCAGCTTAAAGTGGTGAGACTGACAAACATGCTGATGTGCAAGAACAGAGTACCTAAAAAATTGGCTACCTTGCACCTCACTGAGCTGTATGTCCACTTAGAGCCTTCCCTGAAATAGGCACTCATAAATGGCATGGCACTGCATACAAGCAAATTTGCCGTCACCAGATTTATTAAATACATGTGTGTTGATGTTTTCCTAGCAATTTTTCTTAAAAATACCCATTGTGAGAGTATGTTTCCTAAAAGTCCTAGAATGCATAGAACAATATAGATGATAGGTAAAACAATTAAAGAGGCTGCTGATTGTTGAATATATGTTGAATTAAAATCCATTTGTACCAGATTTTCTTGAACGTGGTGCAGGATCTGGAATAGAATTGCACATGAGTTGATTTCATATTATAGTTTTGATTAAGTATTTGGAGAAAATAATAATATAATTATTTAGGATATGTTGCTGCTAAAATAGATGAAAAACATCAGTGCCTTCTCTATCCAAGTTGTTGAATTGAATGAAGAACAACTAACAGTGATTATTTTGATGGAAAAAACCTCTATCTAAAAAATAAAATTTTAAATAATTTTAAAGCAATATTTGTTCTTTGTACAAAATTTAAAATTCTTCAGGTTTCATTTATAATAGTTAATGATAGTAATAATTTCCTTTTCTTGAACAGTAAACAATAGTAATTGTTTAAAAGTACATTATTATGGTAGATTTTCACTAATCAGAGAGAGGCCACATCTGATTCAGTTAATAAAAAGTACTTAAAATAATTTTAAACTTTAAAAATAAATCAAATTCAAATCAATAAACATTTGTTGAACAAATATAATGCAATCTATTCCTTTCAAGTACATGTTGATAGTAACAGAAAGTTTGCAGAAAGTGTTGCCAAGTGAAGGTTCTTCAGGCTGACTGACTTTAGGTAAAGCCTGTTACCATACCCTCCAGAACATTAGATGTTTTCATACTGCATGCCTGTGACACAGATAACCTAATGCTTTGCCCCATCCCCATTTCAGCTATAGAACATATATATATATATATATATATATATATATATATATATATATATACACATAAATATACATATATATATACATATATATATATATATATATATATATCATGTCAGTACAATCATTTCCACTAGAAAGGCTTTTCTGTAAACTACCTTGTGATTCCACTCATCATCTCTGTGATATCCCAAGGCAAAATATTCCTCCGATGCTACCACTGCCTTATATGTTCTGTGTCTCTATTATTGGAATGTAAGCTCCATCAAAAGGCAGGGCCTGGTTTGTCTTTTTTTATTTATATCCCCAGGGCTTATCACAATGTTTTGTGCCACAGAATAAGGAAGGACTTATATTATCTTCATTATTTAATGAAGAAAAATATTAAGCTACTTTTTTTGCTTAGAAAATCCCCTCTTTATAGTTCAAGAGTATACTTTAGTCCAGAAGAGCAGAAAACGATGTAGGTCTGAAATTGAGTTCTAATCTGAAACAGGGATAAAATGAAAATCACAAGGATGATGAAGAGACCTAATCAGTTATAGTGCACTTATCATCCACAAATACTCTTAATACTATTCCCCAAAATCCAGTTTTAATGTCTAAAATATTACTACAAAAATTATTTTTCTCTACTAATGGTTGGGAGCTGCCTGTCTCTGTTGAAATATTTGAGATTTTTCAAAAAACAAACTATTTTAATCACTACAGCAATGTATACATCCTTTTTTTTTTCTTCTCACTTACTTCAAAGGCCACACAGGAATCCCTGAAGAGTTGAATTGTAAGTCTTAAATCATGGCTTGTCCATTCTTGCTAGAGAAGGCTAGAGAAAGTTTGATTAGAAAGGACACAGGAAAGGACCAAGGGGAATAGAGATTTTGAACTGAAGTCTGTTATCAGGAGCAAACATAAAAAATTTGACCTACACTCAGTATCCCTATTTATTCAGTATAGTAGTATGTCTCCATTTAAATAACATGTGAAGTGTTTTGTAAATCTTAAAAGTACAGTGTGAAATTTCATCATTATGAAATACTTTAGGTCCTTTAAAGGTTGTTAAAGACTTCTTTTCTAAAATTTTATTCTCAAAGAAAAAAATTCCATTTTTCTGTCATGCATTTTATATGATTATCTAGTATTTGACAAAATAGCAGTGCTTCCATGTCTTACATTAAGAGATTCTAGTTCATAAAGTTATACTCATTTTGAAGCAGGCAGACAACAAACTTACTATGTGCTATGTATGTACTCTTATTAAGACCCAGGGATACAAATACAAGCAAAAAGAAACATAATCCCTTCCTTTGAGGAACTTAAAGGAAAAGAGGAAGAGGAAAGAAGGTACCCCTTTGGGACATGGTGGTGAAGTCCAGAGGGGGAGTGTTGAGAGTCTGTTACCTTCAAGACATCAAAAAATCGAAAGAATTCATCACCTGGTAGCTGACCTTCTGGTGATGTGTATCTTCAGAATTAGACTAGTGCTCAAAAGGTAGGTGTCTGCCACTGTTTCTTGTACTCCGAAGTCTAAATCTTGGTGCGGAACAGAGCTTATGCCCTACCAGCATAACTTTGGGGAGCCTAGGGTCCGCATAATGAAGCATCAGAATAAGACTTCAGTGAAAGAAGCATAATCTGATCTAGATAGTAGATACATTTTTATTTTCAGAAAACAGGAAATAAACTAATTACAGTATAAAAAGCTTTGTTTTGCTAACAGACTTAAGTTTAGAGTATGCCCATTTCTACTTATACTTTCTATATCAGGAGTCAGCAAATTATGACCTGTGGGCCAAGTTCAACCTGTTGCCTATTTTTATACAGCAAACTTAGTAATGTGTCTTTACATTTTAAAATAAATTTTTATTGTATTGTTAAAAGTAAAAATTATTTTTAGCTTACTGAACATATGAAAAACAGGTGGAAATCCCAATTTGGCCCTCAGACCATAGTTTGCCAGCCCTAGTTCTCAACTACTTTGATTTATCCTGACCAAGAATCAGATAACTACATTTTCAATACCATCCATATATGTTCTAGATCAAAATATTAACTTTGGGATTTTTATCTAGAAAATTATTGAGGTACCTCAACTGAGGTTATATGAATCCACCATAGCCTTTGAAGCTTTGAGCCTGAATTCTATTGTCCTAACAATTTTAAGAAAACATTATGTAGGTAGAAATATATAAAACCTAATCTATAATAATAATAGTTGATAAAGAGCACTTTATGGTTGACAAATCATTTTGCACATACTATCTGTATTGCTCACAATATAAGATAATTATTATAAGTCTTGTCTCCATTGTACAAATTAGGAAATTAAGTCTCATTGAACTTAAGGGACCCACAGTCCCTTATCTAATAAGTGTTTGAAGTTTATATATTCAGCTCTCTTTCCACTATACAATACTACCTCTCAGTCAATAGCTTGATTAATTTAGAAATCACAAAAGTTGAAATTAACATAATCTATATCTTAAAATCTAAATCTCTGATCTAAACTTTGCTTTTACACATATAATGCAGTCTTTTGATAAAGCTGATATTGGGAATATCATCTACCTCAAATTCTATTATATCATGCTTTTATAGTAATAGCTTAAGATTTTTTAATGCGCTTTACAGATGGTATCTCATTTAATCCTCATAACAGTCCTTTGAGGTACATTCTATTATTGTCCCTATTTTATAAATGATAAAACTAAGGTAGAGAAAAGGTTAAAAACTGACCCAGGATCACACAGGCAGAAAGCATCTGAACACATTACCTAAGATTGCCACTGCCTGCAAATATTCCCATATCTGCCTTCTTTTAATAATACTTCATCCTGCAATGCCATCAAGCTATCTCACTAGGTCTCTTCTACCTTTTACAGCCAGACTACCAGAAGGACTTATCTAGATACACTGCCTCCTTGTCTTCACTTACCATTTGGGTATATCTTCCAGCTCTGCCAGGCTTCTGGAATTGCTTTATCTAGTTGCCTAGGGTCTTATAAGTATTAAGTCCATTGACTTTTTTTCTCATTCTCCCATTTTATTTTATTTCTCAGAAGCTTTGGTTAGAACATTTCTTTACTCTAAATGCATTCTCTTTTCTTAGATTCCATAACACTGATCTCTTGGTGGTTTCTGCCTATCCCGTTTTTAAATTTATCTCTAGTAGAAAGAACACCATCCACTAGCAAACCTGGTTCTTTCTTGAGGATTATCTTGTGCTTTTTCTTGACACTTTCTTGGAGTTGTCATCAGCTTCTATGGGTTTAATGATCACATCCACTAAGAAGACTCCCAGATTTATATATCCTACCAAGGTCTTTCCTTGAATCCCAGTCCTACATATCCAGTCACTTGGCAATTCTGGATAATTCTGCCTTCTCATTATCTCTTACATCTACCTCTTCTCAATTTATAAGGCCTCTGCCCATCAATCACCTCTCGCGAGAACTAATGTAATAATGTTCCAACTCATTTCCCAGCTTCTCCTCTCTCCCCTCTCCTAGCCATTCTCCATATAGCTTCAAAATTAACATTCCTGGGGCGGCTAGGTTGCGCAGTGAGTAGAGCTTCGGCCCTGGAGTCAGAAGGACCTGAGTTCGCATCTGGCCTCAGACACTTGACATGCACAAACAAAAACCTAGCCATGTAACCTTAGGCAAGTTACTTAACCCCAATTGCCCTCCAAAAACAAAACAAAACAAAATTAACATTCCTAAAATACAATCTGACCATATCACTTTCTGGTCACAAATCTTAATTGGCTTCTTATGGCCTCTAGGATAACCCATTATCTCATTAGCCTTGTATTTATAAAGCCTGTTGTTGCCTTGGCCCCAGCTACTTGTTCAGACACTTCATTTCAAGTCCTATCACAAGCACTTTTTCAGCCAAACTGTGACCTTCTTTTCTAAACTCAGCATTCCATCTCTTCCTCTGTGCTGTTGTGACCCCATGCCTTTGATACACACCAGTCTTCTGCATTTTAGAATTCCTGACTTTTCAAGGTTCAGCTCGAGCCACCTCTCATTTGTTACTACTCTCTTCCTTCTGAAATTACCTTATTTTTATTTACCCGTAAAAAGACTTTATCTGTCCAGTAGAATATAAGTTTCTCAGAAACAGGGACACTTTTTGTTTTCTTCATCTCCTTAGTGGCTAACATAATACTGTCCTTGTACAAAATACTTAATATTTATTGATCTCTCTGCAAATATTGCTGCTTCATTTAGTAGAAAGAATCTTATTGTAAGTGAAACAGTATGTAGGACTGCTTGCTAACTTTTCAACTTTGCTTCCCTTTTAAAATGAAGGAGACAATGGTGTAGTAAGAAGAGTACTAGACTTAGAGTCAGGAGATGCCTACCTTTAAACCGCCCTCCACCACTAAGAAACTGTGAGACTATGGATAAAATACTGAGCTTCTCTGTGCTTGAGCTGCTTCATCTGTGAAATGGGTGTACTAATCATTGTAGTTTCTACCTTAGAGGGTGGTTTCCAATATCAGATATGCCAAGTGCTTTTGTAAACCTAAAATGTACTATTAAAGTACTCTGAGAAGGAGGGGAAAGTAGTATTGATTAGTCCTGAAACATAAAGTAGAGTTTCTGTGGTACTCTTAACTTGTTTAAAAAAAAAAAAAAACTAGCATCTGAGCACCTTTTTAAGCTTCTTGAAGATTGTAGAGAGAAAGGAAAAGGTTGTATGTAAATTTTAAATATATGTATTGAACAGCAAACTAATATTTTGAGCTTCATCCTTATTGTTTTTGTTTAATTTTTAAAAAGTCTAACAAAAACAGAGGGAGATTTTTATAATCTCATATAAAGATAAAAATATAAGAGTAAGTTGTATATATTATGTCCTAATAAGAGGTTTTTGTTCATCTTTCTGCTTTAAGGTAAAATAGTAACATGTCACCACAGTGCCTAGCTCATAGAACTTTAAAAGTACTTTTTGAGTTTTATTGAATTGAATCATGAGAGATAAAACCTGTAAGATTCCTGCTTTTTCCATTAACTTTCAATTTTGATGAATTTTTTAAAATGTCTCTGTAACAAAATCTTGTATCCTTTTATGAACAATTTTAGAGTTCTAAAAAAATCTACTTTTCATTATTTTCAGTATTTTGTTATCTAGTAGATAAATTAGCAATCAGCCTTACCTGTATTAGATGCAGTATTATTTAAATTCACCAGTGATAGATTCCAAGCTTCAATTTCTCCAGTTACTATTCCAAAATTCTTGTATTTCAGAAAAGCATAGGTAAATTCTTTTAAAATTCCAGTAAATGTAATTATTCAGAAGATTGAGATATCCTAAATTAGGTTTTTAAAAAACAAACAGACCAACCCAGAGCCTACAGTGCAGTGTACAAGTCCGATGTAACAATTGAAAACAAATCTATTTTAGTTTCTTAAGATTGGAGGAAGTTAACAGGGCTAGTTCCTTATTGGTTATTTTAAGTTCTGGTTAGTTATCTAGCTCAAATTATGCTTTTACAAAAAAAAGCTAGTTAAGAGTGGAACCAAGTTGGTTTGGTATTGCACACACTTTGGATAGCCATGTTGTAGTCACATAACATGAGTTACAGAGGGAACTGGACACAAATCCATCCTTACAAAAGCAAGATGACTCAACACAGATGTCTAATTGATGACAGCTCACTAGCATTATATTATCTTTGTACCTACAGGATACTTTTTCTCCTACAGCACACCAATGCTTTGGGTTTTCTTGGCAAAAATGCTGGAGTAGTTTGCCATTTCCTTCTCCAGTGGATTAAGGCAAACAGAGGTTAAATGACTTGCCCAGGGTCAAACAGCTAGTAAGTGTTCAGGGTCAGATTTGAACTCAAGTCTTCCTGATTCTAGGCCCAGCATTTCCCAAATGAACCATAGGATTCACTAGGAATGCCAATATTTTTGGTATATGTATAGGAATCTTCATTTCAGAAAAAGTTGTCAAAGTTAGATTGTGGATATAAAAAGTTGGGGGTAGGGGCTATTCTAGTAATCTAATAGTGAATTAATAAAAACTCTATCCAGTTTTCCACCTGAAGGCTGCCAAACATGTAAATAAATACAGCTGGAAAGTTATGACTAATAAGAAACACTACCCTTTTACACAGAAGTACATAATTTTAGATCTGCAGGGGACCTGAGAGCTCCCCTCTTGAACCCCCCCCGCCTCATTTTAAAAATGAAGAAACTGAAACTGATGGTTTAAATTACTTGTCTCAGACTTCTGAGCTAATAATTGGAAATTGTGGAATTAATGCTTGGGCTTTGTGATTCTAAATCCAGTATTCTTTCCTTGCTACCACACTGCCTTCTTAAGTAACCAAATGAAGATATGGAAAAGAGAGAGCTGGTGTCCTAAATCTGTTACATAGGGTTCCATATTTCATTCATCATAAGATGAATTAATTTAAATTAATGCAGCAATTCTGCCATTTGGAATGTTTTGAATTCTTTTGTTACTTTCTGTAATTGCAGTAACTTTTACATACCATTTCTTTTCCCTAATATTTTTCCTCTAAAGAAGGGAACAGGGTTGTTAAACCAGTATCTAAATGCTGATGTGTGAGGGACTCAAGTCTTGTTTACTGCAGTCAATGGCAATGTTAATTTCACTCTGTAACCCCTGGCATTTTGCTACTATTTCAGTAGCTATCACTATTTCTTCAAAGGATTGCTTAAATAAAAAGATTATTCTAAAGAGTTTAGAGAAGAGGCCATGAAGATTATGAACTGATATTTGAAAGATGGTATTTATTCTTAAGTTTTCTTTCTTTTCAGATTTCATGTTTGGGGATGATCTAGGGGTCAGGCAACTGTTTTAGACTTTATTCACTGGCATATTTCCACTGACAGAGATGTACTAACTTGAGGCCAGAAGAAGGGAGTAGGAGGAACTTATAGGAAAGGAGGAAATATGCCATATAGATATAGATATAGCTGTGGAAAAAAATATTTTAGCAGGTACATCTAAGGGAAGAGTGCATTCTTGGTATAGTGTAGTGTGAAATATATATCTCTGGAAAGTGTAGGCTGGACCCAGATTCTGGTGTACTTTGATTGCCAGACTTAGTGGCATATATTTTATTCTAGAAGAAATAGAACCATTGAAGATTTTTTTAACAAAGGTTGGCATGCTCGTATCTTCATTAAGAAGATTGTTTTGGCAGCTAGGTGAAGGATGAATTTAAAAGGGGAGGAATTAGAGGTTGGAAGAGCAATTAAAAAAGTATTATAGCAGTCTACATGGAAGGTAATCAAAGTGTACAGAAGGTTAGCAGTGTAGGTTGAAAGAAGGGGACAGATGCAAGTGAGATTGCAGATGCAGAATTATATGAGAGTCAAAGATGACTCCAGAATTACAGGGCTGGGAAAATAGTGATACTAGGAACATAAATGGAGAAGTTAGAAGAGGGCAGGTGCAGGGGAAAGGATGACGAGTTTAGTTTTGAACATGTAGAAATTAAGGCACCAGTTCTCAGGGAGAGTTTAGGACTCCATATATAGATTTGAGGCCTATGGAAGTGATAGAGACATGAGAATAAATGAGATCACTGAGAGAACAATGAAACTTGGAGGTGAGGGGAAGGTAACCTTTTCATATTTATTCAGGGAACAGGGGGAAGAGGAGGGTGAATTGGCAGAGACCAAGAAATGACCAGAGGGGTAGGAGGAAAACCAGAAGTACTGTTAACAGTTACTAGATGGCACTAGAAGGTCAAAAAGTATAAGGAATGAGAAAAATCCATTGGATTTAGCAATTAAAAAGTCAATTGTGACATGTAGATTTTCAGTAGAGTCATGGGATCAGAAGCGGGATTGCAAAGGTTTGAGAAGTAAGGAAGTGGCAAGATAATGAGGAAGTGAAGGACAATCGTCATTTAATAAGTGTAGTCTAAGTAGCTACTTTGTACTCAGTACTGTTACTACACACACCCTTTGAAAATAGGACTTGTATGTGTTTTAGAGGAAGATTGGACAGAATCACTGTCCTTAAAAAAAACACAAAAAACTTAGAAGACTATGAGGCAAGATTTACATACAGGGAACTATTTTAAAATAAAACAATATATAATGAAATCCTAAATTTTTTGTACAGGGAAAAAATACTAAAATCAGTATCATTGTGTACTATAGACAATAACACCCAAACATACCTATCTTTTGTGACCCCAGATATCAATATTCAGGAGTACACATATTCCACCTTTATTCTTTTTTGCTTTCTTAGGGTCATAAATTAACATTAACAGGGACTTTTAGAGATTATATAGTCCTCTCTCTTCATTTTATAGAAGAAGAAATACTACTTGAGAGTTGAAGTGATTTATCCAAGGTCACACAGTAGTAAAAGCTGTGATGAGAACATAGATTCTGTCGCTAAACCCAATACTCTTTCCACTACATCATTGTGCTTTGAGCATGGGAGTGAAAGTAAAAATTTTCCTTCAATTTTTTTTCTTGTTTTCATGAATGCCAGGGGATAGGATTCATTAATTTGGGAAAATATCTATAAAGTACTGTATTAGGTAAGTAAATTTCTCAGTATGTTCAACATTTATCCAATTCAACAAAGACATACTATGTTATGTGTTTACTGTGTACCAGGGTACTGGGCTAGACCTGAGAATACAAAGACCAAGCAGAAAATAGTCCCTACCTTCAAGGAACTTAAATTCTGAGTCCTGAGTTCAAATTCACTTTCAACCAGTTACCAACCATGTGACTCTGGACAAGTCAATTTATCTCTGTCTTTTTTTTCCTCATCATAAAATGGGATATTAATAAGAGCTACTTCCCAGGGTTATTGTGAGGATAAAATGAGATGATACTTGTAAAGCACTTTTATTAACCTTAAAGCATTATAAAAATATTAGCTGTTACTATAATTTTTATTATTATTGACAATATTAGTGAATACATGTAAGCAAAATATATATACGTATATATGTGAATGTGTATATGTATGTGTCTGTGTGTGTGTGTGTCTGTGTGTGTACCTTGAGTAGGGGAAGATCACTTACCAACTTAGAGAATCAGAAAAGGTTTCCCATAGAAAATAGCCTCCAAATTGATCCTTAAGGGAAGACGGGAATTTTAAAATCTGGAGCTGAGTTAGAAAACACATTCTGGTCATTGGAAGCAGCCTTTACAGTGGCTCAGAGATGAGATTGAATGCCTCATTCAAGAAACAGCAAATAGGCCAGTCTGGCTGGAATATAAAGGGGAGTATAATAAGCCTAAAAAAGCCAGCAGGAAACAGATTGAGAAGGGAGTTTAAAATACGAATTTGAGAAGTTTTTCTTTTTTTTCTAGATGTGACAGGGAGTCATCGAAGGTTCTTGTAATATTTGCATAGTCACTTTGGACAAGGTAGATTTCTACACAGTCATTTTCCTTCCCCATCTCCTTTGCTTGATATATCATCACCAGGAGTTTGCTCCGTTGATTGGCCTACTTTTGCCCTGATAATGATAATAAAGTGCCTTCTCTCCCTTGTTTCCTATTGTCTGTAGCTTGCTACATACTCCCCCCTGCCCCCACACACACATTTATATGTTGTCTCCCCATTAAAAGGTGAGCTGCTTGAGACCAAGGAATATCTTTTGCCTCTTTGTATCTCCAGTATTGTAGCACCAACGGAATATTTACAGCGCCCACGATCACTATAAATACACCTAAATAGTGCTCAATCACAGAATAGAACAGATTCCCCATATAGAAGACAGAAACAAAACCAAGTCCCAAAACCAGTAAGCCATTTTCATTATAGTAGCAAAAAAGTTAATAAACCATAACAGCAGAGAGAGTCACACCACTCTTTAACCTTCCGACAAACCAGCATAAGACCAATATATAGTCACAAGCCTATCTATCTCCCTGGGAAGCCTGCTCTCCTCCCAACCTTCTAGTCTACCTCTGGCTCCCAGCTTCCTGTGGGCTCTGCTCCACTCTTCAGCAAACTCCTCCTACCACAGGCACCATGTAACTAGATTCAGCCTATTAGGTGGCAGAGATTATTTTCAAAGCAGGGAAGGTCTTCAAATTCTCTTAGGCTTATTAGGGGGCAGGGAAGATCTTCAAATTACCATTACCATTACAAGTGTTTAGCATAGTACCTGGCACATAGTAGACACTTAATAAATGTCTTCTGATTGATACACAACAACTGCAAGTAAAACTGTGTCAACGGATGGGTGATAAGTCAAAAAATATTTGTTTGCCGTGGCCTCTGGCTACATAGAACTATAAATGTTCAACTTCCCATTGGCCCAGTGAAGCTATTTAGCCATTATAGAAACCCTTTCATACATAGAAAATATATTTCCTGGTCATTTCAGTTACAGCAATCAGATCTTTTCTCTCCTCCTCCAAATTTAGATTAACAGGAAAAAAAAATACCATTATATTGAACTCTTAACGTTCTTGATTTAGGAACTTGATATTCTACTTTGCTTCTGCTACAGTGAGAATTCAGAGAGCTGAGAGCTGTCCTAGTCTTTATTTTTACTGAATGTGATTTTAAGCAAATCACTTAGTCCTCTATGTTATATAAATATAAAATGAAGTTTTAATGTTCATCCTTGTTTTTTTAATTGATTTTTGGAAGAAAAAAAAATGAAATTTGAGCTATTGAATAGAAAAAGAAATACAATTAGAAATATTTACTTAAATATAAAAATTTGGGGCATTATTAAGGGACTTTCCAACAAATAAAATAATGATGAACATTTATTAAAAAAAAAACAATGAACCATTAACTTTTAGCAAAAACAGAGGGTAATACCAAGTTGTCTGATATCTTCTAATATAGTTTAATTGGATCAAGTTTTACTGCTTTTAAAGACGACCCAAAAATCAGTGGGAAAGTATATAGTTAGTATAAGTAAGCTGTAGTGTGTTGTCAGTGATGGCTTGTGTACAAGAAGTGGCTTTAAAAATATCCAATCAATATCTGATTGGAGAAGGAAATGGGCCAGAGGACAAGCAATAGCAGCCTTAGAACTACACTAATACAGATCTAAAAGACTACTTCCTTCATTTGTTGTATTCACTATAGAATCCCATCTGTGTATGACACAAGATTTAGAGGGAAAGTTTATAGGAGATTATGGATAAAATTTTCCCAGGTTGAGAAAGGAATGGATTAATTGTGACCCATACCCATTAGAAGGAATTAGCCCACATCGATGAGGTCACACAACCATTGATGATAATAAAGGCTTATGAAGCTCTCAATAATGACAAAATGGCTTTTTGATGCCACTTTACTTTTTAGTGCTTCATCTATAAATAATGGCTACAGTAAATTCTAATTTAAAATGTTAGGAAATAGCATTTAAAGTACTTTTTAATCTGCCATCTGGTGAATTGATATTTTCTCTAGTTTACCATACATATATAAGGAATTTTCAAAGATCTTTTTTAATTTTATAGTATGCGCTTTTATTTTTTCTTTTATTTATATATTCTTGGTTTTCAACATTCATTTCTACAGGATTTTGAGTTACAAATTTTCACCCTGACTTTTCCCAGTCTCCCCACCCCAAAATAGCAAGCCTTCTGAATACCCCATCCCCTTATCTGCTCTTATATCCTCCCCTGTTCCCCCACTAACTTTCTAGTAGAGTAAGATGGATTTCTGTACCCCAGTACTAGTATATCTTATTTCCCAGTCACATGTAAAAAAAAATTTTTAGCATTTGTTTTAAAGCTTTAATTTCCAGATTCTTTCCCTTCTTCCCTCCTCACCCACCCCCACTAGGAAGACAAGCAGTTCTATATAGGTTGTACATGTATAGTTAAGCAAAATGTTTCCATAGTGGTTAGATTGTGAAAGACTAACTATATTTCCCTCCATCCTATCCCACCCCCACTTATTCTATTTTCTATTTTGACCCTGTCCCTTTTAAAAAGTGTGCTTCTAACTACCCTCTCCCCCAATCTGCCCTCCTTTCTATCATCCCCTCTCTTATCCCCTTCCCCCCTACCATCCTGTAGGGTAAGATACCCAGCTGAGTGTGTATGTTATTCACTCCTTCAGCCAAATTCACTGAGAGTAAGGTTGACCCATTCCCTTTCACCTTCTTGCTCTTCTCCTCCATTGTAAGAGTTTTCTCTTCTTTTGTATGAGATAATTTACCCTATTCTATCTCTCCCTTTCTCTTTCTCTCCTTATATTCCTCTCTCACCTCAATTTTATTTTTTAGATATCATCCCTTCCTATTCAACTGATCCTGTGCCCTCTATGTATATATGTACACACATAATACACACACTCACATATGTATTCATATACACATACATCCTCCTCTACATACATATGTATGTATATTCACTTCAACTATCCTCATACTGAGAAAAGTCTCATGAGTTACAATTATCATTTTTCTATGCAATAATGTAAATAGTTCAACTTTAATAAGTTCCTTATGATTTCTTTTTCCTGTTTACCTTCTCATGCTTCTCTTGCTTCTTGTATTTGAAAGTCAGATTTTCTGTTGAGCTCTAGTTTTTTCATCAAGAATACTTGAAAGTGGGCGGCTAGGTGGCGCAGTGAGTAGAGCGCCGGCCCTGGAGTCAGAAGGACCTGAGTTCGGATCCGGCCTCAGACACTTAACCCACACAACAAAAAACCTAGCCTGTGACCTTGGGCAAGTTACTTAACCCCAGTTGCCCTAAAGGGGCGGCTAGGTGGCGCAGTGAGTAAGAGCACCGGCCTCGGAGTTGGGATGACCCGAGATCAAAATCCGGCCTCAGAAAATGAGCACCCAAACATAAATAATGACTAGCCGTGTAACGTTGAGCAAGTTACTTAACCCCAATTGCTTTAAAAAAAAAAAAAAGAATACTTGAAAGTCCTCTATTTCATTGAATGACCATATTTTCCCCTGAAGCATTATACTTAGTTTTGCTGGGTAGGTGATTCTTGGTTTTAATCTTAGCTCCTTTGACCTTTAGAATATCATGTTTTAAGTCCTTCAGTTCCTTAATGTAGAAGCTGCTAGATCTTGTGTTATCCTGAATATGTTTCTACAATACTCAAATTGTTTCTTCCTGACAGCTTATTATATTTTCTTCTTGACCTGGGAACTCTGGAATTTGGCTATAATATTCCTAGGAGTTTTCTTTATGGGGTCTTTTTCAAGAAGTAATTGGCAAATTTTTTTCAATTTCTATTTGCCCTCTGGTTCTAGAATATAAGGGCAGTTTTCCTTGAGAATTTCTTGAAGGATGATTTCTAGGCTCTTTTTTTTATCTTGGCTTTCAGTTAGTCCAATAATTTTTAAATTATCTCTCCTGGATCTGTTTTCCAGGTCAGTGGTTTTTCCAGTGAGATTTTCACATTGCCTTCTATTTTTTTCATTTCTTTGGATCTATTTTATAGTGTCTTGATTTCTCATAAACTCATTGGCTTTCATGTGCTCCAATATAATTTTGAAAGAATTACTTTTTTCCAGTGAGTTTTTGAGATTCCTTTTCCATCTGGCCAATTCAGCTTTTTCTTTCTTTCCTTCTTTCTTTCTTTCTTTCTTTCTTTCTTTCTTTCTTTCTTTCTTTCTTTCTTTCTTTCTTTCTTTCTTTTTTATTAAACAAATGCTTTATTAACTTCTGTTTTACATCATTCATTTCCGCCAGATTTTGAGTTACAATTTTCCCCCCGTTTTTCCCTTACCCATCCTCCCAGAATAGCAGTCCCACAAGATATCACTTCCTCCAATCTGCTCCCTCCCATCTCTTCTCCCATACCCCCTTCGACTTTTCCATTAGAGCAAGGTGAATCTCTGTGCCCCAATGCCTGCACATCTTATCTCCCAATTACAAGCAAAAGAGTATTAATAATAGTATTTATATATATTTGAAACATTTAATTTTAAGACCTCGAATTTCAGATCCATTCCCTTCCTCCCTTGTCACCCATTCCCTCTGGGAAGATAAATAATTCAGTATATGTTGTACATGTCTAGCTATGCAAAACATTACCATAGTAGATATATTGTACAAGGCTGCTTATAATACCCTCCCACTCATCCCACCCCCCACCTGGTCCATTCCCTACTTGATCCTGTCCCTCTTCTATAGTGGGTACTTCCAACCTCCCCTCCCCCCAAGAATGCCCTCCCATCCATCATCCACCCTCTCATCCCCCTTCCCCCTATTCTGCTGCAGGTTGAGATATCCCATTTAGTATGTATGTCATTCTCTCCCTGAACCAAATTCAGTGAGAATGTGGTTTTGCCTTTTTGCCTTACTATTCTTCCCCTCCCCTGCAGCCACTTCCCCTTGCTTCTTCTACATGAGATAAATTACCCTACCCTGTCTCTCTCCCCTTCTCTTGCCACTTTCCTCTCTAACCTCATAATTTCACCCCTTGAGTATCCTCCCTTCCCAACAAATTCAACCTATGCCCTCTATCCATGTATAACTGTAACCATATACACACACATTCACATATGTATTCATATGACCATATACCCTTCTTCCATTATTTTCATACTGAGAAAGGTTTTATCAGTCACCGTTATTGTTTTTCCATGTAGGAATGTAAATAGTTCAACTTTGATAAGTTCCTTTTGATTTCTTCTCCCTGATTACCTTCTCAGGCATCTCTTGCTTCTTGTGTCTGGATGTCAAATTTTCTATTCAACTCTGGTTTTTTCCTCAAGAATGCTTGAAAGTCCTCTATTCCACTGAATGACCATATTTTCCCCTGAAACAAAATACTCAGTTTTTCTGGATAGGTGACCCTTGGGTTCAGTCCCAGCTCTTTTGCCCTCTGGAATATCATATTCCATGCCCTTCAGTCCCTCAGTGTAGAAGCTGCTAGGTCCTATGCTATTCTGATTGTGTTTCCACAATATTGAAATTGTTTCTTCCTGGCTGCTTGTAGTATTTTCTCCTTGATCTGGGGATTTTGGAACCTGGCTATAATATTTCTGGGAGTTTTCTTTTTGGGATCTTTTTCAGGAGGTGATCTGTGGATTCTTTCAACCTCTATTTTGCCCTCTGGGTCTAAAAACATCAGGGCAATTTTCCTTGAGAATTTCTTTAAGGATGATTTCTAGGTTCTTTCTTTGATCATGGCTTTCAGGTAGTCCAATAATTTTTAAATTGTCTCTCCTGGATCTATTTTCCAGCTCAGTGGTTTTTCCCTTGAGATATTTCACATTGACTTCTAATCTTTCATTTGTTTGGATCTGCTTAACAGTATCTTGATTTCTCATAAAGTCATTAGCTTCCATTTGCTCCAGTCTAACACTGAAGGAATGAATCTCCTCAGTGAACTTTTGAGATTCTTTTTCCATCTGGCAAATTCGACTCTTTAAGGCATTCTTCTCCTCATTGCCCTTTTGGGCCTCCTTTGCCATTTGAGTTAGTCTATTTTTTAAGGTGTGGTTTTCCTCAGTCAGGCTGTTGACCCTCATTTCATACTTTTCCTGCATCCTTCTCATTTTTCTTCCCAATTTTTCATCCACTTCTCTTATTTGATTTTTAAAGTCCTTCTTAAGGTCCTCTATGGCCTGCAATCTGCTCGTGTTTTCCCCTGGGGCTTTTGGAGCAGGACTTCTGACCTCACAGTCCTCTACTTGCTCTATGTTTCGATCATTTTTGCCCCCAAATAGGAGTCTAAGGTTGCATTTTTCTGCTTAATTTGTTTCCTTTGCCTTGGCATGTTGCCACTTAATTACTTGACTTTTGGGCTTGTTGCCACAGTATAGCCTGGCGCCAGACAGTAACTTTCTCCCCAAACGTGTGGGGGGGGGGGGCAACTTCCATTTCTGGCAAGCTGGACACTCACCCACGACCTCCACTCCAGATCACAATCCAGATCCAGGGAGGTTAAAGCAAGAGCGATTACCCCCCAAGACTGATCGCTGGATATCCCTACAGTTCGCAGGCCAGGAGCTGGAGCTGCCTCTGACAACTACAAAATGGAGTGTCTCCTCAGGGGGTTCTAGCCCCGAGGGGAGGAAGCCCACGCGTTCCCCAAATACTGGTCCCAAAGTCCATAGGGCACTAACCTCTCACTTTGTCCTAGGCATGTCTGTGTTGATAATTCTGGAATCGTCACAGCTGCTGGTGTTCTGGGGTCCCTCCAACCAGCTGCTGGCCCAGCCTCCCTAGGGCTAAAACCGTGGCTCACGGGGACCTGGGCTCGGTTCCCAGCACGCTGTGCTGCCCGCTCTCAGAGCGCAGTGCTGGCCGCTCCCTGCAGGGCTGCTGGGCTGTCCTCAGCGGGAGGTTAGCTTCTCTGTGTCATTCTGTGGGTGCTGGGGCTCCAGAAGTTGTTCACAGTCCCCTTTTACATAGTTTGGAGGTGATCTGGAGGGAGAATTCCTTGGAAGTGCTGTTTCTACTCTGCCATCTTGGCTCCGCCAGCCCCAATTCAGCTTTTTAAGGCATTCTTCTCTTCATTGGCTTTTTGGACCTCTTTTGCCATTTGAGTTAGTCTATTTTTTTAAAATGTTATTTTCTTCAATATATTTTTGGGTCTCCTTTAGTAGGCTGTTGACTTGCTTTTCATGATTTTCTTGCATCATTCTAATTTCTCTTCCCAATTTTCCTCCCCACTTCTCTTACTTGATTTTCAAAATCCTTCTCAAGCTCTTCCATGGCCTATAACCAGTTCATATTTTTCTTGGAAGCTTTTGATTCAGGAGTTTTGACTTTTTATCTTCTTCTGGTTCCATGTTTTGATCCTTTTTGTCCCCCAAAAAAAGGATTCTGTGGTCTGATTGTACTTCTGCTTGCTCATCTTGTCAGTCAATTTCTTGACTTTTGAGCACAGTAGAACAGTAGTAGAGTGGAGAGAGCTGTGTCCCAATTTGCTGGAGTTTTCACAAATGTTGTCAGAACTCTGAGAAGGGTGCCCTCTCTACAGCCACCCCAAGTTCTCGCATACTGGCATTTCTTACCCAAGGACCATGACCCAGATCCAAACAGGTCAGAGCAAGAGTGATTACCTTGTCCCCCCTACAATCTGCAGGCCAGGACCTCCTGAGGCAGCTACGTGGCAGCCGCTACAGCCACCAGGCCTCCACCACCTCTTGCCTTGTAGGGAGGTGCTGGACTGCACTCTTCCATCTCCCAGTTCCAACAGAGTCCCCTATAGTTTACTTTCTCTTTGGTGTTTATGGATTAAGATGTCTGGAAACTACCACCGCTGCTGGTGATTCACTCTCCTGAAGTCTGCTCTGGCCAAGTCTGGGCCTCTGGTTGGGGCTGGCCTGTAAGACTCACACAGGAATGTACTTGGTTCCCAGCCTGGTGTGATAGACCCTTCCTTTTGGCCTTCCAGGCTGCCTTCAGTGGGAGATTTGTTTCTCTCTGTCACTTTATGGATTCTGTAGCTTTAAAATTTGTTTAGAGTCGTATTTTATAGATATTAGAGGTGGTTAGAGCAGGAACCTAAGAAGGTTTCTGCTTTTACTCTGCCATCTTGGCTCCACCCTCAAAGATTTCTAATACAATTAATACTGAAAATGTGATAAATAGAATTTGTCTCCATTCAGAAAAATGTTATTTCAGAATTTGACAGTGCCATAGGGATATTATGAATATTAAATATGATACCCTTAATATAGATATTCTTATTAATAGAAAATTAATTGTCAAGAAAAAAGTTCCAATAAAATTAGGAATGTAATATGTATCATTTCAGTTTGGCTTTTGGTTGCTCTAACTTTTCTGAATTTATGCTGCATATTGACAGTTTTAAAATGTAATGTTGTCCGTTTTGTATTTTTTTTCATTTTGCTAAGTATTTCTCTATTATATTTTAAGCTGGTTGTGGTCCTACTTGAGAGTGGAGCATGTTTGGCACCTCTACTCTGAAGGAATTTTTTTTTTTAAGTGTAATCCATTACCCACAAAAGATTTATTTACATTTTATTGGGAGGAAGAAAAGATACATTGAAGAGTTAAATCAGAATATAAGATAGTAGGTAATCTATTTTTAAAACATATGTGTAGATGAAAAGTGCTTTAAGATCAGGGAACAAACAAAGCAATGTGAACTAAAGTTGTGAAAGCCTTCAGTGATAGAGCTGAAGTTTAGTCTGAACCTCAGTGAATAATAGGATTTGTATAGGAGGAGAGGTAGAAAAAAGACATTCCAAGGGGCGGCTAGGTGGCGCAGTGAATAGAGCTCTGGAGTCAGAAGGACCTGAGTTCAGAGCCGGCCTCAGACACTTAATCCACACAAACAAAAACCTAGCCGTGTAACCTTGGGCAAGTTACTTAACCTCAGTTGCCCTAAAAGGGGCGGCTAGGCGGCGCAGTGAGTAAGAGCCCCGGGCACCGGCCTCGGAGTTGGATGACCTGAGATCAGATCCGGCCTCAGAAAATGAGCACCCACGCATAAATAATGACTAGCTGTGTAACCTTGAGCAAGTTACTTAACCCCAGTTGCTTTAAAAAAAAAAAAGAAAGAAAGAAAGAAAAAAGACATTCCAGGATAGGGAAATCATCCATAAAAAGGCTCAGAGGTGAAATAAACACATTTAATTTGGTGGACACTTAAGAAAATTATGAGAATAAAAGTTTTAAGTTTTATAATGGAAATAATGAAAGGCAAAATCATATTTCAGTAGTCTTAACATACTGGTTGCAGTTAAATCAAGCACTTACAAATGCCTAATTACAAATAATTTACAAAAGCATTTCCAACTTCTAAGAAACAGATTTTTTTAAAGTTTTTTTTAAAAAGTTTTATAATGCTAATTATAGTACTTAGCAATCTTGGTTTAAATGCTTTGTAAATTTAGCTAATTTGTTTCCTGATTAAGGCATTGAGGGTGGGGAGAAATAATTTTATCTTGAGGACTGAGGAATAATATTACAGATATGGTATGAATTGATAAGAATTAATATACTATCCAGTATTTAAATGAATCTTTTCACTCATAAAATTTGAGATTCTTTATTATAATGCAACTTACAACCCATCTGTCCCTTCCCATCCTGTATACTTCTTGTCCATTCTCTCTCATGAACTCATCACAGTTGTGTGGTGGAGGCACATTAGAGCCTCTCATCTCTCACTCTTAAAATTATTCCTCATGAAAACATAAATGGGTAATGATGATAGCATTTTTTGTTTGTAGCTAAAATGTGAAGATGGAAGTCATGGGTGTTCACGTTTTTGAGTGTCCATCAACAAGGATATTTAAGTCTAAGTGTATGAGCTGGATATTGGTTTGCATTTTGGGAAAGCAAGGGGGTTGGCCTGAAGTTCAGTAGATGACTGCAACAAGTAGTTTGATTGGATGATAAAGATAAATGGAATGAATCTCAAATGATAAGTTACCTTTAAATTACCCTATATAATTATAATTTATCTTTCAAATTAACGACATCATACTTGTATTGTTACATGGGAGCAAAACATTAAAGATAAGTATCACGAAGAAGGCAATAGAGAGATGATGTGGATGTAAGCAGGTTGTAACCTACAAACAATGAGTAACTGCAGGGAAGAAAAGCATAGCAGTAGGCTTTCTTTGTCAGTATTACCTATCATCTGTAATGGAGAAAAGCTGGAGACTGTTTTCATAAGAAAAAGGATAAAACAGAGCTCTGCATTGTCAGAAATATTTTATATAAGTTTTAAAATGACTTTATTGAAATGATAGATAGCAAAGCATAGAGAATAAGCTTAGAGAAGTAGCAAAAGCATTACTTTTTGCAGATGATGGGGTGTGGAACCCACATAACCCAGGGATTCCACAAAAACCACTGAAACAGTATCATTGAGTGTCAGGAATAAACCTACAAAAGACATCTTGTATTAACAGCACAACGTAACGGGGAGAGGTAGCAAAGGAAATTTGATTCAGATTAACTACAGAATGTATAAAATCTCTAGGAGTCCAATTACCAGCATGTACAAAAAGAAGTAATGTAAGTCAAACTTACATAGTATTCTGTATAGAAATGAAAGAATCGGAGAGACTTTTTGTTAACAGCTGTGCTGTGCTAATATATTGGAAATGATACTGTAGTATCTAAATCAAGTAAAAAATGTATTGTCAAACCACCAAAGGGTAAATCTAGGTAAAATATTAACAAAAATTATCTAGTGGATGAAAAGGTCAAGAATCTCAAAGGAAATAATTAAAAACATCAGAACAAAAGAGACTTGTAGTACCAGATATAACTATACTATACCATACAATGCTATACTATACTGCTGTTAGAAATAACCATCTTACTAAGAATTCCAACTGACCATGAGTGAATTTAGAAGAAAAAAAAAAGATTTTTATTTCATGCCGTTTCTGACAGATGACTTGTCCTCTATCCTTTTGCTGGAAAGGGTCATTTATCATTTAGTAAACCAAAGCATATCCCCAAGATAATTACTAACTCTTTTATAACCATCCCGATTCAGATTTCTCCCATTGATCTTCATTTGCTAGAAGTAACTTCCTGAACCTCCCATTTCATGTTCTTTTCCCAGAGAGGTTCCCCCTCAGATAGCTCGTTAAGCATGTGTACACACTTCTGACCTTTTATGTGATCAGAAGCCTGGTCTGCTAGGTCACAGCTCTGATTCAAACCTGTGCCCTCTGACTTAACATTGTTTTATCACTCAAAGCTAGGAGGAATTTTAATGCAATGGAAACAGAATTCCTTCTTTTGTTTCCCACACTACTCTGCTACAAAGCAGGAATCTCTAAAACTATTTGATATTGGTTTGTACATATGGATTTAAAGATGTGCATATGTATACATATATGTGAATATACATATGTATGCGTGTATATATATGTATATATATATATCTATATATGTTCTTGTCTGGGTCCCTTTATGAACTTCATTTTGTTCTTTTCTATGTACTTTTTTTTTTTAAAGCAATTGGGGTTAAGTAACTTGCTCAAGGTTACACAGCTAGTCATGATTTATGTGTGGGTGCTCATTTTCTGAGGCCGGATCTGATCTCGGGTCATCCCAACTCCGAGGCCGACGCTCTTACTCACTGCGCCACCTAGCTGCCCCTTTAGGGCAATTGGGGTTAAGTAACTTGCCCAAGGTTACACTGCTAGGTTTTTGTTTGTGTGGATTAAGTGTCTGAGTCCAGCTCTGAACTCAGGTCCTTCTGACTCCAGGGCGGGCGCTCTATTCACTGCGCCACCTAGCCGCCCCTTCTATGTACTTTTAAGTGATTAACTGATGTGCTATTCTTTTTAATCAATAACTTTCCCACTTTGTCCCACCCCAAAAATAAAGGCTCTCTCTCTTGTCACAGAAAAGTATAGTCCAACAAAATAAATTTGTATTTTATAGCTCATATCTGGAAATGCATTTTGCATTTTCTCTCTCATCTCTCTTCAAGAGGTGGAGAGAATTGTTCATCATCCAGAGATGTAGTAATAGGTCATTATATTGATCTGAGTTCTTAAGTCTTTGACACTGTTATGATCATTGTATAAATCGTTTTCCTGGTTCTGCTCACTTTACTCAGTGCATAAGAATATTCTCAGGTAAATCTGTCTTTTTCACCATTTCCTGCAATGTAATAATATTCTTTTACATTAATATACTCGAATTTGTTCAACCTTTCCCCAATTAACAGATACCAACTTTGTTTCTAGTTCTTTGTTAAAACAAAAAGTACTGTTAGGAATATTTTTGTACATTTGCATCCTTTCCCTCTTCCTCTCATTTGAGTATTTGCCTAGCAGACTTCTGTAGAGACTCTGGTAGTATAGTTTCAAATGACAGTCTTGAACTAAACCAGTTCCTAAGTCCATCAATAGTATATTATTGTCCTAGTATAAGTCCAACTTGTTCTTAGTGCATAATCTTTTTTAAAATCTTAAGCTGATTAATATTATATTTTTATCTATGATTATTAGAGATCTTTATCTTTTGTTTCCTTCCTCTGGCATATCTTTCATTGGCTTCAATATCAAAAACTTATTTTTTTCTCATAGAAAGAATTTTTTAGGATACAAGATTTATCCTATTAAAATATGTAAATGTGAGATAATTATTCTTTGACTATTTGATGGTATTAATATGTAAATTCATCTGGTCCTGGAATTTTTGCCTTTGGGAAATCAATTATAGCTTGCTCAGTTTCTTTTTCTGAAATTGGGTTTCTTAGATTCTCTACTTCTTATTCTGATAATTTAGGTATTTTATATTTTTATAAATGGTGATTTTATTTATTTTTGCTGGTACATAATTAAGCAAAATAAGATTATAAGGTGGAGAGAAAATGCTACCTTGCATTGATCTGAAGTGGTAGTTTTGTCACCCTGAAGTTCTTTATACCAATGAAATCATAAATCCAGTCTCTATTCCTTACCTTATTATTTCATGATCTATGGTACCTTCAAACATAGTATAGTTTTCCTATTTATCTATTTTAACCATATTTCTTTTTACCATTGCATGATGACTGTTACCCCTACTTTAAAGATTTGCCTGTACTATATAATAAATTCTTCATGTTTCATAGAGGATTCTTGTTAAAGTTTTTTTTTTTTTAATTCTGCTCATTAATCCTTTTTGTGACTCTCATGGAGGGGTGTCATCCCATTTATGTTTATTATTATGATTTTTCAGTTATATATTTTCTTTCATCATATCCTTTTTACTCTTTCCTCTTTACAAAGTAAGAGATAGAGAAAGAAGGAATATGATCAGTCCTTATAATATAAGTGAAATGTCCTGCTGCTCTTCTTCTCTCCCTTATTTCTTCATCAGGTCCAAAATTGATCTCACTCTCTTCTTTCTCCTTAATCCCCCATTTATGATCAACTGTCCAAATTTGAATTTTTTTTCTTGTAACTATTCCCTCTCCTTATTCTACTTCTTGTATCCTTTTCTCTATCCTGTTTAACCTCTTGAGTATAATATATTTCTATATCAAATTCTGTTCGTGTGTGTTCCATCGTACTTTATCCAGTTCATATAGGAATGAGATCATGATATGCCTTTTTCCTCCTCTTTCCTTCCATGTTTTTATTTTCTTCCTTTGGCAAACCCAAAATATAAGAAATAATAAGTTCCTAAGATCATAGAGACTGAGGAGGGATCAGAGGTGAAGGGAATAGATCTGTGATTCCATGGATAGTGGGGACTCTTTGGATGAGGAAAGTTGATCTACAACAATGCAGGCCAGCGTCTTCTCTGTATTTTACATTTTTAAAGAGTTGCCAGTAGTACTATGAAGTCAAGCTTCTTTCACAGGATCACATGGCTCCTGTGTATCAGTGGCTAAACTTGATAACCACTTCTTGGAGACCAGCCCTTTTGTATACTTTGACATGATGCCTCCTTCCTTTTCTTCATTTCTGCCCTAGGATACCTAAGATCACAGGGTCCATAGGTTTAAATAAGAGAGCGTCAAGGCTGGACCTCACATCCTAAGTATGAAGAAACTGCGGTTCACACAGGATTCTAACCCACATCACCCTGCCTATAAAATTCTGTCCCCACTAAATAATATTTCCTTCTTTCTTCCTCATTTCTTCCCTTGTATTCCCTTCTCCAAGGTGGCATAGAGTACTGGGCCTGGAGTCTGAAAGACTCCAAATCTGGCCTCAGACACTTACTAGTTGGGTGAGTCTCTTAAACTGTTAGTCTCAGTTTCCTCAACTGTTAAACTACCTTTCAGAGTTGTTGAGAGGATCAAATGTATAATATTTGTAAAACACCTGGCACATATAAATGTTTATTCTCTTTCCTCCTTTCTCCTCCCTTTTTCCTTTTTCTTTCCTTTCTCAAGACCAAAACGAAACAATATCACTACAAGGCACCGGATTTGTCTTTTTGAATTCTCGATGTGATGGATTCTGAATGGACGCTCTCCTCCCCTTCCCCCAGATAAATAAATATTTGTTTTGCTGCACTCTGAATATTTGCTGTGAGGATTTTGTTTTTTAAGTGTTCAGTTGTAATAAAGAGGGAGGGAGAGATGATAAAAGTCAAAAGTTAAAATGTCATTTATAATTCAGGTGTTCCGAACACATCCCCATAGAAATGTTATAATCAATCAGCAGGCATTTAATAAATACTTACTATGTACTAGGCACTAGCAAAACAGACACAAATTAACGTTTTATCAGGATAGACAGCATGTGCATATTTAAACATATGTAAAACATAGAAAATAAATACAAGGTAAATGTGGGGGGAAGCCACTTGCAACTAGAAGTGAGAAGGGATCTGGACAGGATTTGTATAGAGAAGATGATGCCTGAGCACTGGAGAAAACTGTGGATTCTTCAAGGCAGAGGTAAGGAGGGAGAATTTTCCAGGCCAGGGGAGTGGCCCAGGCAGTGTACAGAGGCAGTGCAGTATTAAATGTGCAAAGCAATGAGAAGTCTAGTGTGACTGAACCATAAGGGAAATCTGATATAATTTTCCCTTTGGCAGGAAGGGAAGTAATGCGTAAGTCTGAAAAAGTAGGTTCCCAGCCCAAGCCACAATGATTTATTTAACCAATAATGTGACTTACTAATGTTACTCTAGAACATAATCATTTATGAAACAGTTCCTTTGTGAAAATTCATCCTGTATTATAAAATAGGGACTTCCTGTCTTTACCTTGGCGACAGTAGTAGTATTGAAACTCCCAGGTTCCAGCAGCTTTGTGTTGAAAAAGAAAGCATTGGAGAGTCAAAAGTCTTTGACCTCAGTCATCTTAGTGTTGTTGAGATGTTAAGGATATATTTCAGTTATTAAGATACACTTAGTTCTCTCTCTGAAACTCTAGAGGTTCCATACAATTTTTCTACTTTTAGAAAATTTTAAAGGCAGTGTTACCCAGAGATGGAATTGGCCTTGTAGTAGTATATCTTTCTATCATCCATTTGAAATTATTAAATTGAATTATTTTGAATTAGGTACAGAGGTATTTTAAAAGGTAAAGAAAATGGACTGGGGCAGCTAGATGGCACAGTGAATAGAGCACTGGCCCTGGAGTCAGTAGGACCTGAGTTCAAATGCAGCCTGAGATACTTAACACAAAAGCTAGCTGTGTGACCTTGGGCAAGTCATTTAACCCCAGTTGCCCTACCTTCCCCCACCAAAAAGCACACACGCACACAAAAAAGATGGACTAAGTGATAAGAGATATGACTGCTCTTAGAATATTAAAAGCATTATAAAAATATAAAATATTATTATTTTGATCCTATTCTATGTGATCTCCCTTACCTTCTACTCTTTCCTATTATAACCCTCCATTTTAGCTAGAACTGTCTGGATAGTCAGATCATCTCTAAATGTGCCATGCTCCTTTCTTTCTCTGAGACTTGCTTCATGCTCTTCACTTTTCTTAGAATATATTCACTAAGCTTATCCGAACCCTTCAAGGTTCACCTCACCCCAAACCCCACCTTCCTCACAAAGATTTTACCTACCCACTGTCGTCCACACTGTCTTCTTCCTCTAAAACCTAGCACTTTAGTATCTGTAGCACTGTACTTTTTCACTTACTTGCAGATGCAGTAATAGTTCCTTCCCCCTTGGATAACTTTCCATTTACACTGTTACATCTTTTAGCTACAGTTACTTGCTTGTTGTCTCCCCCATTAGATTATAAGCTTTTCCAGGTCAAAGGCTATGTCTTTGTATTCCTGTCACTTTGTGTAGCTCCCAGGACATAGTGACCATTTTCGAAATTACTGACCCAGATTTGCAACTTTACTGTTAGCCAACAGGCATTTATTTAAGTGCCTACTGTGTGCCAACCACTGTGCTAGCCTCAACTTCTCACTTCCATTCACTGGACATAACCAGTTGCCAAGTTTTACTGTTTTTTCTTCCAGTTTCGTACATATGTCCTCATATCTCCACTCTAACAGCCACCACTCTAACGGTGTGAATTACCACTTCTTGCCTGGACTCAGAATAGTCTCCTCAAATCTCTCCCTATTCTTATTTACCTTCCAGACAGTTACCAAAATGATATTCCTAAAGTAGGCAGGTACACTTGTCTGTTCAGTTTCACATTAGTGCACCTGGTACCTAGCAGCAGATAGTTGGCTCACCGGGCCTCAGACACTTCTTAGCTGTGAGCCCCCCGCCATGTCTCTTAAGCTTTGCCTCAGTTTCCTCATCTGTAAAATGGTGATAATAAAAGCCCCTCCTGCCTGGATTGTTGTGAGGATCAGAGATGATAGTGATTCTAAAGCCCTCAGCACAGGGCCCAGCACTACATAAATACTGTTGTTGTTGTTAGATTACTCTATAGATTGGCTCAGGTGGTGGGGAGTAATAAGAGGGAAATGCATGTCACTACATTTCCTGTCTTTATGCCATTGCACGAGCTCTCCCCCATGCTTGGAATGTACTCTCTCCTTACTTCTCTGCTCCTTGGGATCCTCGATTTCGGTCCAGACTCAGGTGAAGTGTTCCTCTCCCTACATGAAGGTTTTTCTGATCTGTTATAACTCCTCCCTCACCCCCAAAGCACTCTTAATCTATTTTGTAAATACCGACATATGCACCTGTTATCTCCCCCTTTGGATTGTAAGATCCTCAATAAGAGTATCCCCATTGCCTAGCTTGACATACAGTAAATGCTTAATAATTGCATATTGATTGAATGTAAGATATTGATTATGGGAATTACCATTAATAGGGCTGAAGCCATGTTTGGATAAGGTGCCCAGGGATTCAAGAGCAGAAAAGAATATTTTTGGAATGACTTGTTAAGGTCTAAGTAAGGAGACTAGTGAATCTAGAACAGGGTTTATGGGCTGGGGAGAATAGAGAACATTAAAGTATCTGGAAACCATGATAAAGACAAATAATAGGTTTGGGAGAAATCAAACAGTGTGACACCAATAGAGACAGTAGATTAAAGTCAGAAGTGAGAATTTCAGGTTCACAGGCTAGGAGGTGGCACAGCTGCAATGATGAGGATGTGCATGGCCCTTGTCTACAGCAACATGGCAGCTTTCCTGGGGCCAGACCTTATAAGACCGTAAGCTGTTCTTCCTGCTTCCCAACTTATGAATCTGTGACTTCAAGACCTGGGCTTTGTATGCCGTGTTAAAGAAATAGATAAATAGAAATAAATTTACTCGGGGCGGCTAGGTGGAGCAGTGAATAGAGCGTCGGCCCTGGAATCAGAAGGACCTGAGTTCAGAGCTGGCCTCAGACACTTAATCCATACAAACAAAAACCTAGCCATGTAACCTTGGGCAAGTTACTTAACCCCAATTGCCCTAAAGGGGCGGCTAGGTGGCGCAGTGAGTAAGAGCGTCGGCCTCAGAGTTGGGATGACCCGAGATCAGATCCGGCCTCAGAAAATGAGCACCCACGCATAAATCATGACTAGCCGTGTAACCTTGAGCAAGTTACTTAACCCCAATTGCTTTTAAAAAGAAAGAAAGAAAGAAATTTACTTCTAAATGTTTAATAAACTGGGGCAGCTGGTGACACAATAGATGGAGCAGCAACCCTGGAGTCAGGAGGACCCGAGTTCAAATTTGGATTCAGATACTTGACACTTAGCAGCTGTGTAACCTAGGCAATTCTCTTAACCCTGATTCCTCACCCAAAAGAAGAGTTTTAATAAACTGAGGTTATCTTAAAGTATTCTTCCAGTATGCCTAGTCACCAGTATTAACCTCTCCCTAATTTCAGAAATACCTGCCTACTTATATGGGAAGCTTATCATAATACTAGATTTCAGTATGTGACCTGTCTTAGCTCCTTCACATGCTTTATTTTAACTCTCTGCAGCTGCTTATATGGGAATATACATAATACAAATGAAATATCATAATATTTATATTATTGCTATCATATGACAGCCTTGGTCTGTTAGTGAGTTTTTGATGGACATGATAGTCACAAGGAAAGTGAATTACAAATGGAAAAGCATTTACTATGTACTAGGCATTATACGAGCACTGGTGATATAGATAGAAAAGACAGCCCCTGCTCCCAAGGATATTCTATTTAGTTAGGAGAGATAGTACATATGGAGAGGGAGGTTCAGTTGTAGGGCAGGTAGATCAGGTAGTTTACTTATCCAGTTGCCTTTCTCTTTTCTTTCCCTGAGGATATTCACCCCTTTCCAAGCCTTCAAGTGATGTAAAAATTAATTTTGGCCCACCTTATCAGTTCATCTAAACTCAGTTTTATTTGGTTTTATGGGAGACCTATGGGTCTAAACTCATGTTTTAAAATCAGTTCTTCTAAACTAAAAATATTCATTTCATTCATATGGTTATTGTAGAGACTTACATCACTTAGCATGTGTTGTTTTTAAACTAGAGTTTATTTTGGAATATGTTTAAGACGTTGTTTTCTCTCAGAAATCTAAGAGTATTGCATTTTTCTTATTCCTCCAAAATAACAGCTAAATAAATAGGCAAAACAATTAAATTCCATAGGATATTTGAAGTATGCTTTTGTATAGGTTCTTAACTCTCAGGGTGCATGAATTGAATGGTGAAAGGGGAGTGTAGAAATCACATTTAATTTTCACTAGCATTTTAACTCAAATTTAGCATTTGCTTCAATTATTTTAAAACATTGTACAGATGAAGGAGTTCATAGGCGTCACCAGACTGTCAAAGCCCATGCCAGAAACAGAAAAGAACCTATTTAGTTGTCATTTTATGCCATTGGCCTGCAGAGGGCAGTATGTTACCAAACCTTGTTAAAACTGACTAGACAGGACTGGAAAAACCTCGTTTAAGTCTGAGCCTTATAACAATAGAAAGAAAAGCTCTGTAGGAATTTATCTCAACTTCATAGAAGTAAATATTGACAAATGACTGAAAAGAAAAATACAGATTGTATTTCCCAGCTTGAGAAATAGAAAATTGTGAGAGATAAACTATTTTAAACCAAATAGGAAAAAAATCAACTAAGAAAAGTAAATATGACTAATGTAGTGCTATCTTAATACCAGTTTGGTCTTTTGAGTTGTTTTGTTAAGTAGTGGTTGTGGGTTATAGTTAACATTCACATTTCTTCTGACAGTATTCACATCTCAACTCCTCAAAGCTTCAAAATGATAATGGAGTGGCTGAGCTACCTGATTATTTTATTATGTTATAATTATGGTTATTCTATACTCTTAAGAAATATCTTAATGTATCCTTCTACAGGTTTGTTTCCAACTTACCAAGTTTGTTATTTACTTCCATTCATATATACCAGATCTTTTACAATAAAGTTATTATAGTATCACTTATTTTTAACATATAAAGTTTGATTAAATTCATATTGCCTATGAATACCTATAAATATTTAGTTTTATTTTAGACAAGTTATAGCTCTTGGAATTTTTCCCAAGGTCACATCCAGTTTATTTTTTTTATAAGTAATCATGGCTGTGTTTATATAGAATTTTCATTTCTATGGTTCTAGACTGTTGCCCCTCACATACCTAAAGTAAGTCATTTAAAAATTTTCTTTTCTTCCTTCTTATTCATCCATTATTATTCATTTAGGTCACCTATATTGAAAGTAAACAGGGAGATATTTTAGAAAAAGGAAGAGGAATTTAAAGAATTAGGTGGGCCTATTATAAGACCTTGGTCCAAATCCTCCAAAACTTAGGAGTTTTGTGACCCTAGGCAAGTCCTTAACCTCACTTGAGTTCTAAATCTGTTTTCTTATGACCTGTGAAATCATTAGATTCAGATGAGATAAAAGATGTGTTTTTGTTTCCTTAACATGAGTTATAGGTGGGAATAGATTCCCAATTCTTTCCCTCTAATTTTTTTTTTCTGTAGAGTTATTTGGGGATAATATGAGTTATGTGGGAAGTGTGCAGATGGCTCTCTTATTCATTTTGTTTTGTTTTGCTTTTTCATTTGTGTCCAACTCTTTATGATACCTTTGTGGTTTTCTTGGCAAAGACACTGGAGTGGTTTGCCATATCCTCTTCCAAATCATTTTACGAATGAGGAAACTGAGACAAATACGGTTAAGTGACTTGCCCAGGGTCACACAGCTAATGTCTGAAGCCAGATTTGAGCTCAGGAAGGTGAGCCACGTAGCTGCCCTAGATAAACTGGGGGCAGCCAGGTGACATAGTAGATAGAGCATCAGTCCTGGAGTCAGGAAGACCTGAGTTCAAAGGTGTTTTCACATACTTGACACTAGCTGTGTAACCCTAGGCCAGTCACTTAAACCTGATTGCCCCACCCCCCCAAAAAAAAGTTTTAATAAACTGAGGTTATCTTAAGGTATTCTTATAAGATCCTCCAATGTGCCTAGTCACCAGTATTAATCTCCCCCTAATTTACCTAAGCTGCCCTAGATAACTAATCACCAGTTTAGAGGCCAGATGAGTAAGAGTTCCTGTTTTCCTCCCTAGACCTGTAGCTATTCTCACCTATCTTTTTTAGTAATTCCAAGATTCTTTTGTTTTGGCAGTCTTCAAACAATTCTCATTGTTTGTCCTTCCTACCAACATTCCTTGTTACCTTCTGTAAGGTATGACTTGGTTACACAAAACTTGTAACTAAGGGTATCCGATATGAACCAAACTATTGAACCCAAGAGAAAGGAGAAAGAAATAAAGGAATCATGAACATTTGTTAGATTTTCCAATTGATAGAAAAACTTACTCCCATGTACCTAAAAGGGTAAATATTATACTTGTAAATTTTCCATCAGTAATGTTACTTATTCTTTACTTCTAACTGGTTCAGAAAAGTATATGGTGATATTATTGATCTATATTTTATCAGTTTTCTCCATACGACTCCACCAGGATATCTGAATGTAATTTGTATTAACTTTGTATTAACTTCTATCTAGAGCATAAATAAAATTCATGTTTCCTACACCCATTATTTATGGTTGGTATAAGGAAAAAAGGAATTGCCTTTCATTTCCATCTTATAGTTCAAAGAGGGATTTAAGTAGTCAAGTTGGAAAATAGTATATTGATAGGAATATCTTTTTTTTTAAACAAATGCTTTAACTTCTGTTTTACATCATTCATTTCCGCCAGATTTTGAGTTACAATCATTTTCCCCCCATTATTCCCCTACCCAACCTCCCAGAATAGCAGTCCCACAAGATATCGCTTCCTCCAATCTGCTCTCCCATACCTTCTCCCATACCCCCATCGACTTTTCCATTAAAGGAAGGTGAGTCTTTGCATCCCAATGCCTGCACATCTTATCTCCCTATTACAAGCAAAAGAGCATTAATAATAGTATTTATATATATTTGAAACATTTAATGTTACGACCTCAAATTTCAGATCCATTTCCTTCCTCCCTTGTCACCCATTCCCTCTGGGGAGATAAGTAATTCAGTATATGTTGTACATGTCTATCTATGCAAAACATTATCATAGTAGATATATTGTACAGGGCTGCTTATAATTCCCTCCCACTCATCCCACCCCCCACCTGGTCCATTCTCTACATGATCCTGTCCCTCTTTTATAGTGGGTACTTCCAACCTCCCCTCACCCCAAGGATGCCCTCCCATCCCCCTTCCCCCTATCCTGCTGCAGGTTGAAATATCCCATTTAGTATGTATGTCATTTTCTCCCTGAAACAAATTCAATGTGAATGTAGTTTTGCCTTTTTAGCCTTCCTTATTCTCCCCCTCTTTTGCAACCACTTCCCCTTGCTTCTTCTGCATGGGATAGTTTACACTACCCTGTCTCTCCCCATCTCCTCTTGCCACTTTCCTCTCTCACCTCATAATTTCATCCCTTGGGTATTCTCCCTTCCCAACAAATTCAACTTATGCCCTCTATCCATATATAACTGTAACCATATACACACACATTCACATATGTATTCATATGACCACACCCCCTTCTTCCATTATTTTCATAGTGAGAAAGATATCATCAGTCCCAGTTATGGCTTTTCCATATAGGAATGTAAATAGTTCAACTTTGATAAGTTCCTTTTGATTTCTTTTCCCTGATTACCTTCTCAGGCATCTCTTCCTTCTTGTGTCTGGATGTCAAATTTTCTATTTAATTCTGGTTTTTTCCTCAAGAATGCTTGAAAGTCCTCTATTCCACTGAATGACCATATTTTCCCCTGAAACAAAATGCTCAGTTTTGCTGGGTAGGTGACCCTTGGGTTCATTCCCAGTTCTTTTGCCCTCTGGAATATCATATTCCATGCCCTTCGATTCCTCAGTGTAGAGGCTGCCAGGTCCTGGGCTATTCTGATTGTGTTTCCACAATATTGAAATTGTTTCTTCCTGGCTGCTTGTAGTATTTTCTCCTTGATCTGGGGATTCTGGAACCTGGCTATAATATTCCTGGGAGTTTTCTTTTTGGGATCTTTTCAGGAGGTGATCGGTGGATTCTTTCAACCTCTATTTTGCCCTCTGGATCTAAAACATCAGGGCAATTTTCCTTGAGAATTTCTTGAAGGGGTGATTTCTAGGTTCTTTCTTTGATCATGGCTTTCAGGTAGTCCAATAATTTTTAAATTGTCTCTCCTGGATCTATTTTCCAGGTCAGTGGTTTTTCCCATGAGATATTTCACATTGCCTTCTAATCCTTCATTTGTTTGGATCTGCTTAACAGCATCTTGATTTCTCATAAAGTCACTAGCTTCCATTTGCTCCAGTCTAACTCTGAAGGAATGAATCTCCTCAGTGAACTTTTGAGATTCTTTTTCCATCTGGCAAATTCGACTTTTTAAGGCATTCTTCTCCTCATTGCCCTTTTGGGCCTCCTTTGCCATTGAGTTAGTCTATTTTTTAAGGTGTTGTTTTCCTCAGTCAGGCTGTTGACCCTCATTTCATACTTTTCCTACATCCTTCTCATTTCTCTTTCCAATTTTTCCTCCACTTATTTGATTTTTAAAGTCCTTCTTAAGGTCCTCTATGGCCTGCAACCTGCTCATGTTTTCCCCTGGGGCTTTTGGAGCAGGATTTCTGACCTCACAGTCCTTTTCCCGCTCTATGCCCCCAAAATAGGAGTCTAGGGTTGCATTTTCTGTTTCCTTTGCCTTGGCATGTTGCCACTTGATTACTTGACTTTTGGGCTTGTTGCCACACTATGGCTTTAAGGCCAGCTAGAGGAATTTTCGTCCCAAACGTGTGGGGGGGCAACTTCCGTTTCTGGCAAGCTGTAAACCCACCACGACTTCCACCCTAGATCACAATCCAGATCCAGGGAGGTTAAAGCAAGAGCGATTACCCCCCAAGACTGATCGCTGGATCTCCCTACGATTTGGAGGCTGGGAGCGGGAGCTGCCTCTGAAAACTACAAAATGGCGTTTGTCCTCAGCGGCTTCTAGCCCCCAGGGGAGGGAGCCGACGCATTCCCTAAATACTGGACCCAAAGTCCATAGGACACTAACCTCTTACTTTGTCCTAGGCAAGTCTATGTTGATAATTCTGGAGTCTCCACAGCTCCTGGTGTTCTGGGGTTCCTCCAGCTGGCTGCTGGCCCTGCCGCCCTGGGGCTAAAACCTCGGCTCAGACCTGGGCTCGGCTCGGCTCCTGCACTCTGAGCGCTGCACGCTGCCAGGTCCCAGACCACTGCGCTGGTCCTTCCTGCAGGGCTGCTGGGCTGTCCTCAGGGGGAGGTTAGCTTCTCTGTGTCGTTCTGTGGGTGCTGGGGCTCCAGAAGTTGTTCAGAGTCCCCTTTTACATAGTTTGGGGGGAATCTGGGGGCAGAGTGGCTTGGATGAGCTGTTTCTTTGATAGGAATATCTTAAAGGCATATTTATATATTTCCATGGTGGAAGCTATCATTATGTTTTAATATACTTTCTGTAACAAAAAGTGCCTTGTGCCTAGCAATATTTAATAAAGCTTTTTTTTACTGAAAAATCAAAGTTTATACCACCAGTTCTTTGTAAAAGCTGTCCCTTATTGTGTATCTCTGTTTCACTTCCTCTATCCCACACACACACACACACACTCTCTCTCTCTCTCTCTCTCTCTCTCTCTCTCTCTCTCTCTCTCTCTCCCTCCCTCCCACTCCCTCCCCACACCCTATACTTCCTTCTTAATTCACCTTCAGGCAAAGCTTGCAGTGGCAATACTGGAGGCATTAAGTGGAATGTGGTTACTGCTGTCTCACACCAAGCGCACCAACCACAACTCTGCTCTTGGTTTTCTGATACATTCCTTGTGATATACCAATAGAACCTGAGCCTGATCTTCTGAGAGGTAGCTAAATCTTACCTATTTTTATATATACCTGCCAATAACACCTTCTATGTATGTGACTTTGTCTAAGGGAGAAGAAACAAAACTAGGAAGGAGACTTTTTAATTCCCTTTGTTGTCCCCTTTTGTTGTTGGTAATAGAAAAACTTACCTTTTTTTCCCTAAAAGGACCATATACCTTGTGCAGGTTTTCTTCTCTGCAATTGGCCAAGAAAGGATTAAAGTCCTAGTGAGAAGTGAGAGAAGTTCTAGTGGGAAAAAAATAAATCTATTCATTTCTGGAACTCAAAGAAAAGAAGAGGTGTGGGGGGTGGCTAGGTGATGCAGTGAGTAGAGCACCACTCTGGAATCTGGAGGACCTGAGTTCAGACTGGCCTCAGGCACTTAACACTTACTGGCTATGTGACCTTGGGCAAGTGACTTAACCCCAATTGCCCAGCCTTCCTCCCTCCAAAAAAAGAAAAAAAGCAGGGAAAAAAAAAACTTAAAAGTCTCTGTCATGACAGACTATACAGTTAATTTGCTCATGGGTCAAATTTTCTTTATTTTCAAGATCACAGATATCAAACTATCAGACCATGCAGCTCTATATAATAGGTTTAGCTTATTCTATAACTTGGAACTCACTAGTTCTGTCTTAGTCAGATATGACCCTATGTTCTAGTATTTTTCAAATCTATCCACAAAGGGGAACTGAATATGAGCATGCATGCAAACCCATTCAGTTCCCTTTTGCAGACCTGCTGAAAGTTAGTTTTTGGTTTGTTTTTTTTTTACATAGCAATATTTTCTTCTTGAGTATAAAATACATTTATACATGGATCTAAAGCATTTCCTCATATATAGAGAGAGAAATTGTGAGATAACATAGCACTGAAATAAAGAAAAACAAAGCTAATTATCAAAAAGAGGAAGCAAAGTTATTGAGTACCAAAAAAAGGGAAAGTTAAAAAAAAAAGAGGACTGATCCTGTAAATAGAAGGAAAAAAGACACAAGAACAACACAGTAGTGGTGCTTGTGTGTGTGTGTGTGTGTTCAGAGACAGCAAATGTCTATGTAGAGAAATAAAAGGACTAGAATAACCATGCTAAAGGGTCTTATCAGACTGCTGAGTATGTGGGGGGGTTTATTTTTTGTTATTGTTGTTTTTTAAGTTAAAACTATAACCTATTCAACACATATTCATTAAGCCCATTATATATGCAGAGTGTACTGTACTGGGTAAGATAAAAATGAGGTAAGGCATAGACCTAAGTGGCACTCAAATCCGGCCTCACACACTTATTAGCTGTGTGATCTGGGCAAGTTATTTAACTTCTGTATGACTCAGTTTCATCTAAAAAATAGGGCTAATAATAGCGCCTACCTCCGATGGTCCTTATGAGGACAAAATGAGTTACATATAAATGTTAGCTATCATCATCATTATTATTAGCATGATATGACACTTTATAATGTATAAGAAAAGAAGGACACACAGGAAAATGATACATAGGGTCTGGTGGGGGATCAAGCAGGAAGAGTACTGGAGGGCTTTCTAAAGAAGATGGCACTTGAGTGGAACTTAAAAGGATGGATAGAAATTCAGCAAGAGAAGAAAAGTAAAAATGACCTTCCATACAAAGGGAATATGAACAAAGGAAAACACAGGGCACATTCAGGAAACAGAATGTCCAGTTTGGCCACAGTGTAGATTATTTAGAAGGCTAGGTCTGATAAAACTGAAAAAGTAGGACAAGACTATAGAGAATCTTGAATGTCAAACTAGGAAGTTTGAAGTTTAAAGATTTTTGAGACAAGTGATAAGATCAGAATACTAACTTTATATGTAGTATTGCTCATATGCCATATCTACACATGTTTAGCAGAATACTCATTAGATACAGGAGTAGAACAGAGGAAGAAGAATTATTTGGGTAAAAGGCAGGGGAGGAGAAAGGCTGCTGCGGGACCTAGACTAAGATATGGCAGGATGTAGGCCTGTCCAGGAAGGTGTTGGTGACAAAAGCTTCTCAGCACCTAAAACCAGAACTGGCCCGTATTTTGATTGCCTCTGGAAAATGGCATTTCAGTTTATTGTGCTATTTTTTCATCTTCATCATCTTAGGTGACTTCTCAGACTACCTCCTTTGGAAGCATTGCCTTCCCCATTAGAATATAAGCTCCTTGAGCTTACTTTTTGTATTTATATTCTTAGTGTTTAATATGATGCTGAGTAAGCACTTTTTATAAAACTGCTTTTTTTGTTCACTTATTTATATATACTTAGTTCTGAATTTCTATTTTTTAAATGCTTATGGGACTGAATAGGGAAGAGAAAAAGAGGAAACAATATTTCCTATTTGTATAAACCAGATGGTTGTAAATATTGTACTTCCTTTAGACTACTTTTCCAGAAAGCAACTACTACTCTGATAGCTACAAATTCAGAAAGGCACCCTGTTTGGTAGCATTCCTAAAACTATAATTCATGAGCCTGTTCCCCTTACAATAAGCCTGTAGTCAGTATCAGCCCATAGCAAAATGATTTACTAAGGTGACATAGTAGGAACTGAAGCTATAAAACAGTCCATTCAGAAACCTGAGACATACCCTGCCATAAGTACCCATACGATCTCTGGGAACAACGGGCATAATCGTGGAGTACAACGATGTACAGAATACACATGGCCGAGGTAGCTAACTCTTACAGTACTACAGGGCTGTGATGCCCTTCTTTTTCTCTTGGCTCTCATCATGAAGCTTCCTTCTGGGCATAGCATCTCTGCTAGGTGGGTCACTGAGCTGGGCTCTTAGGTGCTAATCCTTTCTGCAGCTGGATTCTCAGTTATTAGGTCTGATTTTCCCTTGAACCCACAGCTCTCTTCTCTGCTTACCAGGGGTCACAATCCTAAAGTTGTTTCTGAAGTCGAGAGACTGCCTTTCTGTGCCCACATCTGTCTGGAGAGGCAAACTGGCCACAGTACTCTCCATCTCCTGTCTGTGCTTTTGCATCTCCCCATCTTGGAATGAGCTTCCTTCTCACCACTGCCTGAGTTCCTCTTTTCAGCTTTAGCATCATCTTTAGCATGAAGCCTTTTGTTGTGATTCCTCCTAGCTATTGATACTCTCTCCTACAAACTAACGTATTTAACTATTTTGCATTTATATACTTTGTATTTATTCTCCACAAACTTATGTATTTGTTGTCTTCCCCATTAGAATATAAGTTCCTTTGAGTAGGGATTGTTTTATTCTTTGTCTTTATATCTCCCAAAGATTTGGCACGGTGTGTAGAATTTAGTAGATGCTTGGTAATTGATTATTGATCCTTTGAGATCAGTAATCTTCCTCAACTTTGACTCAGCTTCCCTCAAACCAACTTCCTCTTTCTGTGACTACATGGAGTTGAAGTCTTCTCCTACACCACCACCACCCCACCCCCCCAGTACCTGAAAGGCATTATTTTCCTAAAATTACAAGCATTGCAACCTTGCTTGAAAAAAAAAGTTCTCCAGGCCGTAGGAGTCCATTATAAGAGAAACTGCCTTATAATGCAATTTTTAATTATTTAGTAAGCAAGATCCTTGAACAAAATGCAAAATGTATTTGTCTTTTGTTTATAGCTGTTCTCTAAAAGGATTCTAACAAACGTTCTTAATTAATGCTTGCTGATTAATTGATTTTTATTCAGTTTGAATTTTATAGTATTTTATAATATAAGTATATTATTTTAAATAGGGAGTATATGTTTTCTAGGACTGAGTATGTTTATTTTTTCTTTTAAAAGATTAATTCCTTAAATCCATAAAATAACTTAAGTAAAAGAACTTGTAGGTTATGTACTTAAACTCAGTTATTTATAATTAGGTTTAAATTCTTCACAAATAATTTATAATCATTTATAGTCTTATGAAGTGTTTACAGTATACATCATGAAAATAACAAGATGAGTTTGAGAACATAAGGGAAAACCTAAATCCTCATGTTATAGAATCATATAATCATCACAATTTCCTAAAAGTACTGTTAAAAAAATTTCTTCCTATTACCTGCCAAATGAAGTTTAACATCCTTCACTACATGGTGAAGACCCTCCCTAATTTGATCATAGCCTACTTTTATTCCCCTTTATGTACCCTTTGCTACAGCCAAATTGGATTACTTGTTATTTCTGTGATTTCCTCTTTTCAGAATTCTCTCCTCTTTCTTAATGCTTTTTCCAACCCCCAGGTCTACCTGTGACTTTTTTCTACTTATCCTTCAAGTTTCAGCTCAGATAATTCTATCTAGAATTCCTTGCTTCTCCACCTAACCACACATAATCTCTAATTTTTGTGAATTAACTTTCTACTTTCTAACTTATATTATACTTTAATGTAATGCCTTTTATTATAGTGATTTTTATGTATGTCTTAGTTCTAATAATTGTGAGTTTCCCTGGGACAATGGCTATATCCTATTCTTTCTATATTTGTCCCCTTTCGTTTCCTTTTCCCCAGCTCTTAAGATACATTCAAATACTTTACAAGTAAAAAAAATTGATTTCTTTTAGGTGACAGTTCACTGAAGTAGCCAAGCTAGAGTGCCAGTAAAAATGATCTAGTTACATTTCATTTCCTTCCCTGAGTCTTTGATTTTACAGCTAATTATTTTAGTATTATTCCCTGAATTGTATTTACTTATATTTTCTGAGATTCTGCTTAGTACTATTCTTTAGTGAGTGTGTGTGTGTGTGTGTGTGTGTGTGTGTGTGTGTGTGTGTAAGAGATGAATTTCAGTGGTAGTCATTAAACTAAATATATATGAGAGAGAATTGTATGTGTGGTTGTGTGTGGTTTGTCCCTTATTCTCAAAAAGGAACATGACATCAGGGAGATGATGACATGTCTTGCAGTTGACCTTGATTTGAGCTGTGCAAAGTCATCAGCCTCACTTTCCTCCAGAGCCATCTGGGTCTAGTGGCCAGATATCAATCAGGATGACTGGAGATGGCTCAGGATACAAAGACTTTGGCCCTTTTAAGCTAAGGTCTTTTCAGGTTCTCACTTTGAGTGAATTAGACCTCTTTAAGAAGTGAGTCAAGGGATAGCCCCTTTAATAAAAATTTTTTTAAATCAGCCTGGAAGGGGAAGACCCTCGAGGTTGCTGTCCAAAATAGAAAGTTACTATTTACATTCACTATGAGCCAGGAGGAATTAAACTTCTTGAAGGTTATAGACAGACACATGGGAAAAACATCCATTCTATGTAATGAATAATAATAAAAAGATTTTGTAGCCTTAGCTAATGTGCCATTCATATTGAGACAAAATTCCATTACTGCATGGTACAAGGTATTGGAATTTGTTATAACAAAGTTTAATTTATATTGCTGGTAGTATTCTGTCTGTTCCAAACCAATACAGATCTAAAAATGAGACAAATTAGCTGCCTTGGGATCTGCTACATTTGATCATGTAATCAGTATTTAGCTGAAAAAACCCAAATGACTAATGGAATCATGGCATTTCAGACCTATAAATGTCCTTAGAAATCTTACATCCCTATTCCGTTGCCTTACAGGTAAAGAAACTAAGTCCCAGCATGGTTTATTTTCCCAGTGTTTGTTAGTAACAGGGCCAAGACTAGATCGAACTCAGCTCTAGTGACTGTCACTTTTAAAGGTAGACCTTACACCTGGTGGAGGGGAAGTGGCATCTTCAGCAATATTTAACACTTATTTTGTTAGACTCTGATGGATATAAAGGTGTGCAAGAAACGATTCCTGCTGTCTAGGCATCCGCTGGCATTAGTTCTAGATACAAAAGGGACAGTTCTTTCATTTTCAATAGAAGCCAGTGGAAACTGAGCAAGAAGTTTAAAAAAAAAAAAAAGGCCAGCACGAGGGTTTTGCTGTTCTCAGGCTTTTTTTCTGGAAAAGGTTTCAAATAGTCATCCCACCAGAAGGAAAAAAACAGGGAGAGCAATATGGAGCTAATATTCATAATATCCCTTTTTCTTTCATATGTGACTTCTGAGTCACATATCCCTTACACCTTTTAAATTCAATGATTTTGATTAATTTTTTAACCGGCTTTTTAAAAAATTCTCAGCTTAATAATCATCAGTAAAACATTCAGATAAACAGAATAAAATGTACCTAAAATCATAAGCTCCAAGTTATTTGCAATTTATTTTTAAGTATATTTTAACAGAATATTAATAGAAATAATCTTGTTTGCTCCCATCTCCTCTTCTGATATTCCTTTTCTGCTTCGTCTCTTTTTTAATTCTTTCTCATTTCTTTTTATTTACTCATAGCCAGTGTGTAAATCATTAAGGTTGTTTCATTCATCACTTTATATAATTTACATTTTTCTTTCTATATATTTGTTATATCTTATGGCACAGCAATAGTCCTCTATGTTTATATACTACAGTTTATTTAACTGTTCCCTAATCATTGAGCATACTGGGTTCCTTTTCTTTCCTTATCATAAAGATATAGCTATAATAGTGATAACATTTGTTCCTATAATCTTTCTCCCACAGACTCTTGAACAATTTGATTTAGAAAACTGATTATTTTGTGTCTAGATCCTTTTGCTTTTTAAATGTAGTCTGTTTTTACTACTTTCAGTTGTATCACAGAGGTTGCTTTTGTGAAGTGTTTTCATATTGTTAGATAAGGTGGACAAAAAGCTTTAGAATTTATTTATACCTTACATAGTCTTATTTCACCATGTAGTTGAGGAATAAATAGTATCATTGGTTTGTGTGTGTATTTTTTTTTAATTTAGCTTGCTAAGTATCAATTCATCTACCATAATGTTTATAAAAACTGGAAAATCTCATATTTTTTTAAAAAGGCACATATATATGAATTTAACAAATACATGACAAATTTTTGAATAACGACATTTCTGTCAACCTGAAGTAATCTAACACATTTATTCCCTTTATTCTTTGTATGCTATTTAAATAGTCAGAAATATAGTCCAACACTAGTTTACTAATTTGGGAAACAAAAATTTTCTTCAACTTGTTATTAAGGTCATAAATTCCAACATACTTTTGCAGCCCATTTTTACAAATATAGCAATACTTTAACACTTTTTAAAAGATCCTAGACTAGAATATCATAATTTAAAATCATATAGCAATGACTTTCCTTTTCTTCCTCTTCAACATATTTAACAAGTCAAGTAAATGAAACAGTATGCTATATTTACAAAAAGAAAACTCAGTAAATACTGTTTTGGGTTTTTTAGGTCATTCTAGAAACATGATAAATACAGAATTTGGTAGTTCTCTTAATACTTGTAGGACTTAACATTGTTAGTAAATGGTTTTGGTAAAAGACAATGATTCATAATTCTTCCTAACACATTCATCTCAGAGTACTCTTAAATGTTGATTGAATTTAACACTAACAGAAGTATCATGCAGGGAATGGCCTGCTCTAAATTCTGAAGTACTTTCACTTCTGCTTGATTCCCCTTGAAATCTTCTTGAAATAAGTTGGTATATAATTTTTCGGATGTTGCTGGACATCAGAAAATACATAACTGGATCTAAGCAGCTGTTAAAAGATGAGAGTACAAGCATGATCTCATTGATTTTGTGGAAAATCTCCTTCCAGTAACAAGGTGTTGTCTTTAGCTGTGATGTGATATAAATGAATCTAAAAGCATGATAAGGAACAAAACAAATAGTGAAAATAATAAGCACAATAAAAGAATTCCGCGCTGTAGTATGATATTTTCCAGAATTAGGGAAGTTAATTCTCCTTTTAGAAATTCTCAAAAGATAACTGGCAATCTTAACATAGGAAAGGATTAGTAGAAGAAAAATTAACCAAAACACAATCACTATGATATAGTTAAAAATTGCTTCTCCCTTTGCATTATGCTTATCTCTATAATGGAAGCACATTGTAGAATTATGTCCTCCTTTCTTAAGTGTTGAAATGATCATAGTTAAAAATCCAGTTATAGCTACTGCCCACACTGCACAACAGATATAAATGCTTTGCTTAGTTGTTAATGCTTTATGTTGGTGGATAGACCGATTAATTTTTATATAACGATCCAAACTGATCAAACCCAAAAGAATAATGCTGATATACATATTCATGTAGAATAGTGTTCCCACTGTCTTGCAGAGAATTACACCCAGTGTCCAGATGTTTTTGTTAACATGATACAGTATTCGGAAGGGGAGGCAAAAGATGAGTAGGAGATCTGCAATGGCTACGTTAAGCAGGTAAATCTGAATAGAATTTCTTTTACGATGGATTCCCAAAAATACATAAAGAGCTATAATGTTTCCAATGAGTCCCACAATAAAAATTACAGAGTAGAAAATTGTTAAAACAGCAGACAGTAATTGTTCATTCATAGGGCAGGTGGTAGCATTTGGTGTCCCTGATAAGTCATTCTGCCATTGGCTACTTTGGTTATTCATGAAGATGTTGTCATAGGAAGAGCAAGGCAGGGAATGAGTGGAAGTTGAAGTCATTGAAATGTGAAAGTCTTTGAAACTTCTTTTCTATATGAATATGGAAAGCAAAAGATATCCAGTATTTTTCTTGAATGAAGTTTTCATGCTTTCAGATTATGCCTACAACAAAATGCAAGCAATAAAATCATTTAGTAATTTAAAAGCATACCTGCTATAGGCCAAAGTACAAGTTTTTTAAAAGTTTCATTTTCAGACCTTATCATAAAGTTTACCTTTGATATTTTTTTGCCCGTTAGGATCATTTGTCTGTTTAAGTAACATTTGTTCCATCAGTAATACAATCAAGTAAATATATTCAACACATTCTATTATAATTCTTCTTCTGGTAGTATATATTTGGTATTTTGTCTTAGTCATTACTTTAAAATGCTTAATTGAGGGAGAAGATGGAGGTAGAACCAAGAAGGGCAACAGAATTGCCAAGTCTAAGTTATTTAGGTTCTAATCATTACAGGAGTGAAAAATTAGTGTAATCCAAATATTGACTTAACCCTGAAGTATGGTGCATTGCCTTGACTTCACTTTTTTCATTCTTATTAGAGCCATGATTTACTTTTGCTCAGTGGTAAATTCCATGAGTTCAGGGACATATCTTAAGTATATTTGTATCTCCTTCCATCACTAGCAAAATATTGTAGTAAGTATTAAAAGTAATAAATAAGTGATAAATAATTGATAGTTGAGTGCAGTACTTGTCAAGCACCTGAAGTGTGCTTCACAAATTATGAAAGCTTACCTTCCACAATTACAGTGCTGTAGTCCAAGCCTTGTGTCATAGTGTGCAAGGAAGAGTATGCATGTAATTCAAAAATTCTGAATACCTCCAGGTGGTGCCATGATGTACAGAGGTCTGGGCCTGGAGTCAGGAAAACTTTATGGCCTCAGACACTTACTAGCTGTGTGACCCCAGGCAAGTCACTTTACTGTGTTTACCTCAGTTTCCTCATCTGTTAAAATGAGCTAGAGAAGGAAATTGCAAACCATTCCAGTATCTTTGCCCAGAAAACCCCAGATTGGGTCATGAAGAATCAAACATGATTGAAAAATGACTGAACGGCAGAGCCAAGATGGCGGAGTAGAAACAGCTCATCCAAGCCACTCTGCCCCCACATTCCCCCCAAACGATGTAAAAGGGGACTCTGAACAACTTCTGGAGCCCCAGCACCCACAGAACGACACAGAGAAGCTAAACTCCCACTGAGGACAGCCCAGCAGCCCTGCAGGAAGGACCAGCACAGCGGTCTGGGACCTGGCAGCGTGCAGCGTGCACAGCGCAGGAGCTGAGCCCAGCCGAGCCCAGGTCCCCATGAGCCGAGCTTTTAGCCCCAGGGCGGCAGGGCCAGCAGCCAGCTGGAGGAACCCCAGAACACCAGGAGCTGTGGAGACTCCAGAATTATCAACATAGACTTGCCTAGGACAAAGTAAGAGGTTAATGTCCTATGGACTTTGGGACTGGTATTAGGGAATGCGTCGGCTCCCTCCCCTGGGGGCTAGAAGCCACTGAGGACAAACACCATTTTGTAGTTTTCAGAGGCAGCTCCCGCTCCCAGCCTGCAAATTTGTAGGGAGATCCAGCGATCAGTCTTGGGGGGTAATCGCTCTTGCTTTAACCTCCCTGGATCTGGATTGTGATCTAGGGTGGAAGTCGTGGGTGGGTTTACAGCTTGCCAGAAACGGAAGTTGCCCCCCACACGTTTGGGACGAAAATTCCTCTATCTGGCCTTAAAGCCATAGTGTGGCAACAAGCCCAAAAGTCAAGCAATTAAGTGGCAACATGCCAAGGCAAAGGAAACAGAAAAATGCAACCCTAGACTCCTATTTTGGGGGCATAGAGCAGGAAAAGGACTGTGAGGTCAGAAGTCCTGCTCCAAAAGCCCCAGGGGAAAACATGAGCGGGTTGCAGGCCATAGAGGACCTTAAGAAGGACTTTAAAAATCAAATAAGGGAAGTGGAGGAAAAATTGGAAAGAGAAATGAGAAGGATGCAGGAAAAGTATGAAATGAGGGTCAACAGCCTGACTGAGGAAAACAACACCTTAAAAAATAGACTAACTCAAATGGCAAAGGAGGCCCAAAAGGGCAATGAGGAGAAGAATGCCTTAAAAAGTCGAATTTGCCAGATGGAAAAAGAATCTCAGAAGTTCACTGAGGAGATTCATTCCTTCAGAGTTAGACTGGAGCAAATGGAAGCTAATGACTTTATGGGAAATCAAGATGCTGTTAAGCAGATCCAAACAAATGAAAGATTAGAAGGCAATGTGAAATATCTCATGGGAAAAACCACTGACCTGGAAAATAGATCCAGGAGAGACAATTTAAAAATTATTGGACTACCTGAAAGCCATGATCAAGGAAGAACCTAGAAATCACCCTTCAAGAAATTCTCAAGGAAAACTGCCCTGATGTTTTAGATCCAGAGGGCAAAATAGAGGTTGAAAGAATCCACCGATCACCTCCTGAAAAAGATCCCAAAAAGAAAACTCCCAGGAATATTATAGCCAGGTTCCAGAATCCCCAGATCAAGGAGAAAATACTACAAGCAGCCAGGAAGAAACAATTTCAATATTGTGGAAACACAATCAGAATAGCCCAGGACCTGGCAGCTTCTACACTGAGGGATCGAAGGGCATGGAATATGATATTCCAGAGGGCAAAGAACTGGGAATGAACCCAAGGGTCACCTACCCAGCAAAACTGAGTATTTTGTTTCAGGGGAAAATATGGTCATTCAGTGGAATAGAGGACTTTCAAGCATTCTTGAGGAAAAAACCAGAATTGAATAGAAAATTTGACATCCAGACACAAGAAGGAAGAGATGCCTGAGAAGGTAATCAGGGAAAAGAAATCAAAAGGAACTTATCAAAGTTGAACTATTTACATTCCTATATGGAAAAGCAATAACTGTGACTGATGATATCTTTCTCACTATGAAAATAATGGAAGAAGGGGGTGTGGTCATATGAATACATATGTGAATGTGTGTGTATATGGTTACAGTTATATATGGATAGAGGGCATAGGTTGAATTTGTTGGGAAGGGAGAATACTCAAGGGATGAAATTATGAGGTGAGAGAGGAAAGTGGCAAGAGGAGATGGGGAGAGACAGGGTAGGGTAAACTATCCCATGTAGAAGAAGCAAGGGGAAGTGGTTGCAAAGGAGGGGGAGAATAAGGAAGGCTAAAAAGGCAAAACCACATTCACACTGAATTTGGTTCAGGGAGAAAATGACATACATACTAAATGGGATATTTCAACCTGCAGCAGGATAGGGGGAAGGGGGATGAGAGGAGGGATGATGGATGGGAGGGCATCCTTGGGGTGAGGGGAGGTTGGAAGTACCCACTATAGAAGAGGGACAGGATCATGTAGAGAATGGACCAGGTGGGGGGTGGGATGAGTGGGAGGGAATTATAAGCAGCCTTGTACAATATATCTACTATGATAATGTTTTGCATAGCTAGACATGTACAACATATACTGAATTACTTATCTCCCAAGAGGGAATGGGTGACAAGGAGGAAGGAAATGGATCTGAAATTTGAGGTCGTAACATTAAATGTTTCAAATATATATAAATACTATTATTAATGCTCTTTTGCTTGTAATAGGGAGATAAGATGTGCAGGCATTGGGACACAAAGATTCACCTTCCTCTAATGGAAAAGTCGATGGGGGTATGGGAGAAGGTATGGGAGAGAGCAGATTGGAGGAAGCGATATCTTGTGGGATTACTATTCTGGGAGGTTGGGTAGGGGAATAATGGGGGGAAAATGACTGTAACTCAAAATCTGGCGGAAATGAATGATGTAAAACAGAAGTTAATAAAGCATTTGTTTAAAAAAAAAAAGAAAGAAAAATGACTGAACACCAACAGCTGAGTTATGTCTTGGCTAGTGAATAAAATCTTATTACTAGATCAATCAACAAGGACTTATTAAGCACTTATAATGTCTCAGGTATTATGTCAGTTTCTGAGGATACAAAGAAAAGGGGGGGAAACAGCCTCTGTCCTCGTGGAACTCCCATTCTTAAGGAGGAGGCACTATGAACATAAACAGGTGTGTAGAAGGTACGTAAAAATATGTACAAAGTGACCTTAGATTGGGAAGGCAATAACGACTGGTGAGGACTAAGGGAGAGATGGGGAGAGAGCCAGTGGAAAGATGAAAGATGGAGTGGTATATATGAGGAGGTAGGACAGTGTGGTTGGTGTGAGTAGTGGCGTAATGCATAAAAGGATTACTGTGAAAAGCAGAAGAGTTTACATGTGATTTTAGAAGGGATAAGAAGTCTCTCAAGTTTACTGAATAGGAGAAGTGACACAGTCAGCTCTACACTTTAGGACAATCAGTTTGGTGACTAAGTGGAAGGTGAATTAGAGAAAGGCAACACCTGAAGCAGGGAGACTGTTTGAAGTCTGTGGATGCAGTCCAGGCAAGATCGGATGTGCTGAACTGGGGTGGTGACTTTGCAAGGGAAGACAAGGACACAGGCAGGAGTTATGTGGTAGAGAGAAAAAACAGCAATATCTGCCAACTAGTAGGGTGCCTGGGGTAAGTGAAGGTGAAGAGGTGGCTGAGATTGTGAGCCTGGGGTGACTGAAAGAATGGACGTGGCCTTAACTGTGTTAGAGGAGTCCAGAAGAGGGTTGGGTTTGGGCAAAAAAAATAGTGAGATTTATTCTGGGCAGGTTTAGTAGGAGATGTCTGTGGAGCATGTTTAGTAGGAGACATTGAATTGTCTACTAGGCAGTCTGTAATGTGGGACTAGTTTCACAGAATAAAGGAGCTGGAAATCATCTGCAAAGAGATGATAATTAAATACTTGGCAGCTGATAAGATTACCGGCTGAGAGAGGCCATAGAGAAAAGAGAAAAAAGTCCTAAGACAGAGCCTTGGAGTACACCCACAGGTATGACATGGATCAACATGTAGCAAATTAGACTGAGAAAGGAGATAACATCTACCTAAAAGATTATATGGAGACTAAATTTCTTGTTTTAGTGTTAACAGTTTGTCACTAAAGGCTATTTCCTTAAGCATCCAATATGCACTGAGTATCCTACTGTACACTACTGTATCATATTAAATGAATCAGGCCAAAAGTAAAGAATCCAAAAAGATGAAGGAGAAACTAATTTACATATGGGGATAGAGACTAGATTTTACATAGATTTACAGCAACAAAATTTGTATCAAGTCAAACTAAATTCATAAAACAAAATAGAGAAATTTAGGAAATTAAAAATAAAAATCAATATGGGCCTGAGGATTTGGATGGATAAAAAGGACATAGATTGGATCCTAGAAAATCAGGGAGAGGGAGGGGGACAGTCCACCCAGAAGATAGTACTACCGCCACTTAGTCATTTAAAAGATTAGTATGCAATTGAAAAAATCTACATCAAGTGTACAGTTTCATCTCATCTAATTAATAAATTTAATTAATTAAAATTAATTTTACATACAAGTCTGAGGCTGATTTTTTAGTTTATAAAAGCATTTAACATAAAATACCTTTAAATAGCCAGGCTCCCCAGGGCATTTAAAACCTATTTTCGATTACATGAAACTTTTCAGTGTGTCAATTGATTTTTATAAGGTCAGTATTTTCTCTAGAAATGTTAACTTGTATGTCATACTAATATTTTTAATTACCTGGAAGACCTTTCATCATTTTCATCTAAGTTATCATGATATTTCCAAGAACAGATGATGCCAAAATTCTTTTTCTGAAAGGAGATTAATCTCAGTATTATAGCAATTTCCCTGTAATTGACTTCTTGCCCAGTATACTAGATAAGCAAAATACCATAAAATATTTGTGTGTTCTGAGAAATAAATAAATATCAGAATAAAAATTCTGTTCACTAAACCCTTTTGTGCCTACTGTGTACAATGTGTTTTTGTTGAGCATTAGGACTGTAAGACAGTGAAAATTAGTCCTTAAGGGGTTTCCATTCTACTAGGAAGCGGGAGCAAAGATACAACATATAAAAAAGAAATAGTTCACGTGTGTACACGTGTATACACACATATTTCACATATACACATAAAACAGTAACAACTTAGGGAGTAAGGAAAGGTTTTTCCCTAGGAAAATGCCCCATCAGCATAGCCTTCAAGGAACCTAAGGATTGTAAGAGGCTCAAGTAAGAAATTTCATTCCAGGTATAGGGAGAGGAGGATAACTTTTGCAAAGCAGTAATTCAGAAGAGGATATGCTGAGTTAAGAAAACAGTAAGCAGGCTGTTTGTCAGGAATGAAGAGTGTGTGAATGAGAAATGATAAACAATCAGGCTGCAAAGGTAGCTGAAACCAGACTCTGAAAAGGTTTAAATTCCAAAGGGAAGGGTTTATATTTTATTCTAGAAATATTAGGAAGTCATGGAAGTTTCTTGATCCAGGGAAGAGACATGTGAAGATTTAAGGAAGATTATTTTGGCAGCTGTGTGGAGGGTGGATGTTGCAAAAGTCTAGGTTAGAGATAATTGGGAATCTGAAGGTTGTGGAGGAAGAAGCATTGAGATTAAGTAATGGGGGAAAGAAAGAGAGAAGAATTCAGAATGATTCCAAGATTACACACTGCAATTTTTAGTTTATTATTATTATCTATTAAATATATTTAGTTTATTAAGCTTCACTAAGTGCTTCACTCTGCCAGACACCATGTAGCACTGGTAATGTCGCAACAAGAACAGAATAATCCTTACCTTGAAGGAGTTTGTTACATACTAGAGGAAGGGGGATAACATATACAGATAAGAAAATACAAAACATAGGAATGTGGACTGGATCTGTGATTTCATTGATATTAGGATCTTTTAGATGAGAAAATACCCTCTACCAGTGCAACTCAACACCTTGTATTCAATTTATAACCTTAAACAGGAAGTATGTGTCAGAGGGAGGACTTGAATATTGGTCTTGGCTCTAAAATCTGCTCTCTTTATTCTGTCCATACTGTGTATCTCCATTATGGTTTACTTGTGGTCTGACCCATTATAATGTAAACTCCGTCAGACCAGGAACTGTCTTTTTGTGCTGCTTTGTATTCCTAGCAAGTACTTGTGCTTGTGCCTACATCATAAGCATTTAATAATAAGTGCTTGTTTCCTTCTAGTCTCCCAAAAACAAAACAAAGGTAGTAAAAATATCAGAGAGATTTAGGAGAAGGGGTTGGTCAACATGTTACAGAGAGGTCAAAAATAATAGAACTGAAACTAGTTAAAAGTACATAAGATTCCGTAGTTAAGACTTCATTAATCATTTAGAAAACATTCATCAAGAAGTTCAACACATCCATTCAAACCCATTTCCAGTGCTTATTTTTGAGGTTAGGAGACTTTTTAGCTAATAAATGCTCACATAAACTATTTAACATGAAACCATTTCCTTGCCTTCCTCACCAGGAGCTAAGGAAAGGTTTGAAAAGGAATCTTAACAGCAGATATTTGTTACTGTCATTTATTCCAGTTTTAAAGTTTTCACAATTGATTTTTAAAAATAATTAAATTGGTACATAGTTGACTCATATTCATGCACATAGAATTATGACTGGTAGCCATGCATATGTTATATAGCTGAAGACGATTAATAATCAGCAAATTACTAAATTATGTTCATATTGACATTTTTTTTTTATAAATTTGGTGAGGTGGGATATGGAAGAAACTGAACTGTTAGCACTTGGGAATTTTAGAATGCTTTTTTTGGAAAGGACAGGTTGAGTTCCTGATAGAGATAGTTAAGCATTTTAATTGAGAACAAAGGTATCAGAACTATCTGCTAATTTTATGACTGTTAATACATAATAACTGACATATGAAGCTACTATACTTCAGTATTATTTTGTTGTTTTTCCATTGTGCATTTTATGTAGAGGCCCACTAATTTGTTATCAAAAGTGAGATAAAGACAATCAAAAAAAACTTAATTATAACTGTGTGGGAGAGAGACAGAGAGAGAGAAAGTCAGTGTAAGATTTCATTTTCACAATATTACTGAAGAATTGGCACATTTCTGTAGAGGCTCTATTATCCTTCCAAAAGGAACAATTAGATTAGATCTCTAAAATTACATAGTATCCAGGTTTAACTTCTTAGAAAATTGTAGTGTTATATATTCATACAGCTTTTCCTGAACACAAAGGATTAAAAATAAAAGCAATCATACATAATGCTCCTTCTGTTTTAAAATAAAATATCAGGTGGTCTGGACAGTGTAGATGTGGGCACAGCTATAGCCTTAGACCAATAGACATTTTCAAAATGCAGTTTCTGTAGATTTATGGAAACACTGTATGTAATCAGGATGATTACAGTTCATATTAGTACATGAGAACATATGTATGCCTTTTGTGGTAATAATAGAAGACATTCCCAAAATAGATTTTAGTTTTAACTTGGGAATCATACAATTTTAGAGATGAAAGATAGTTTTGAGGTTATCTAGTTCAATGCTTTCATTTTGCAGATGAGAAAACTAGAGCCCAGATACTCTCATGTAAATTGAAAGGCTAAAGATTTAAACACTTATCTTCATACCATACCTCCCTCCTACTGTAACACCCAGGATAACCTGATAATGATTGATCATTGAAGATTATTTTGGCAGCTGTGTGGACCCTCTTCATAAAAATCCATTGCTTTGAACAAAATAAAAATATATTCAGTATTTTTCAAATTATACTACATAAGCAATTGTTACCATTTTTATAGTATTAATCTCAAAGTTTGATGCCTTGAATTTCCTAATATTCTTAACATAACTATAAATGAAAATGGGCATAATTTACATTTTTGTATTTTAAAGTAGAGGTAGAATTTAACCAAATTAGCGTCTATATCTAAAACTAAAATGTTATTATGGGAAAGTAGCAATACCATGAATTAAATGCAGTTTTTATCATTAGTTTAAAAAAACTTGCATGAAAATCTTTCATTTATCTAAAATCAAAGAGAATACTCACAGTTTAGTCATTTCTAGCAATCCTCCAACACTAACAGTAGTTAAACCAAATGCTTCCTTAGCTAAAGTGGTTTGAACTTCCTTTAGAGCTATTTAACTTTTTGTGTTCCTCCTTCCGTTGGTGAAGCAATTGGTCAGAGTTGCATGTGATGGTACTTTTTTTCAAGGGTTGTATTATGAACAAACCTGGGACTTCAGAAGCTTGTTTTGCTGAACCATAAAAGAAAATGTTTTTGTTTTATAGATATTTTCCTAATTTGTATAATTACATACTTATATGCCTATTCTTAAATATGTCAGTTTTGTCAAATACAGCCCTTTTTGGGGAGTGGAAATTTGTTCATTAAAAATCTTAGAATCATAGCGTTGGTAGAGACCTTAATGGGTGTTTCTGTCCCCCTTTAAACAGTATCACACTTAATCTATCCCAGTGTTAGAGGGTATTACAGAGTTTCCCTCTTTCTTCCATGCCAGTGTTTCTTGATTATATTTATACATAATTTAAATACCTCATTGCAAATAGAACTTTTTCTCCTTTTCTGTTGTCAGTGTAGATGAAGAATAGCTAGCTATTGTTGCTTAAATCACCTTGGAACCTTTTTTTTTTTTCAGGTAAAATAATCTTTAATTCATTTTAATTATTTCTGTGGCTTTTATATGACACTCTTAGTGGTTTCCAGAGTTTTGTAGTTTATATATAAATATAAAAATAAAAATAATAAAAATTCTCTTTGTTAACTTCAAAGCTTAGCTTGCTAATTTACAACTCTTTACTTTTTCTTATCACATAGCCAACTACAAATTTGTTCTTTGTGGCTATGCTAATCTTACTAGTATATTGTTTACAAAATTACATATAAATGACTGTTTGGATAATGATTACATACTTTGATAGATCTGTGACCTTATAAATATGAGTATTCCTTTTTGTGATGCAAATTATAAACTATCCATGTCCTCTTATCCTGGCTGACTTATCCATACCCTCTTACACATTTTCCATAGCAGGTCTACCCAGCACAATATGGGTTGTACATCACATATTTCTTGCTCTCACAACACCAGTTTTCTTTTCCCATCATGTGAGATCTCTGTATAATTCTGAGGTAGCAATCATCATAGCAGGCATTTAGGAAAGCTTACCAGGAGACCTAACTATGCAAAGTCATCTTGGAGACTTTATCAGATGAGAAATGAAAAAGATAAATTAGATCTTCTTTTCTAAAAATAAAATCTTTTATTTTTTAAAAGCTATTTTTATTATTTAAGTAGGTGTCACCAGTTTTTCCTAGTGTATAAGCTAAATTCCTTCTAAAATTTTTAGATCATCGCTTTTTAACATAATGCTTCTATTCTGTTTCCTCATCTTCACTTACCTTCCAACTTCTCAGAATTCTGGCAGTGGCTTTGTAGTAGTAATGCTAATTTCTGTGTGGTTTTTAGATTGGAGTCATCAGTCTTTGAGTAAAATTAGTATTAGTCTTTTTCAGGCCTCAGATACTTGGTATCGATGTGACCCTGTACCAGTCACTGAACCTGTCAGCCATTAAACACTTATTAAGTACCTACTATGTGCTAGGCCATGTGCTAAGCACTAGTGCTGAGTGCTTAATTCCTGCCTCAGTTTCCCCAACTGTAAAATGACCATAAGAGTAATACCTTCCTCCTAGTGTTGTGAGAATCAGAGGATATATTTGTAAAGTGTTTCATATAACACCTACACAGAGTAAGCCTGTAATAAATACTTGTTCCTCTTCCTCCAGCTTAGCTTTTTTTCTAGCCTACTTAAACTTTATGTTGCCTGCCCCTGTCTTTTGTTTTCCTCTCCTCCCTTTTCTTTGCTTTCTCTCAGCCTCTCTTCCTTCCCCTCACATCTTTCATTAGGACTTCCTAGCCTCTGATAAGGATAATCACTATGAAGGAACGGACAGGTGAATGAGTGAATGAATGAATGAATGAATTAGAAAGTGCTCTCATGGGCAAAGCACTTGCTGGCCTTCTGACACATAATGTTAATTTGTTGATTCTCTAGTTTATTTTATTTATTTACATGCGTTAATGTCATATCTGGAAAGTCCTTAGCAAAGAACTTGGACCATAGTAGGCACAGTTATTTATTAAGTACCTCCTCTGGCCCAGATTCTGTACTAAGTGTGTTACAGATATCACATACTTTCTAGAAGAACTATATCTGGAAGAAAAAGATGGAACAGAATATCTTACCTTGCCCCTCTCTACTCACATTCTCTTGGCACAACAGTAATCATGGCTATCATTTATAAGGTTTGCAAAACTCTTTACATATTTTATCTCATTTATCTTCACAACAGCCCTGTGAAATTGATGCTATTATCACCATTTTACAGGTGAGGAATCTGGGAGCAGAGAGAGGTTAAGTGCCTTGCCCTGCCCTCTCCCAGGTCTCTCTGATTAGAGGTTACCCACTACACTGCCCAGCTGCCACTGAACTCCATCTTCTAGTACTAGAATGGCTAGTCCCTACAAGACCAGCCAATAAAAATATTGCTCTTCTTTTGTTTAGGTGCTACCCGTAGGCTTGGTGAGAAAGAGGGGCTAATGTACTTCTTAAAGGTAGTAGCTGATGCTTTCCAACGAGGAAATGAAGGAACCACTTTACTTTGCTCCCTTCTACCCTTCTCCAATTTTTAGGGAGAAAAAGAAGAACTAAGATAGAATTAGAAAATAGGAAATGAACTCATTATCCTATTTGGTTTTATCCGTTTCTGGTGTTGATCTTTCTGTTAGTTGGCAGCAGGGTGGTGAAATTAGAGGGAGCACAGGACCTGGAGTCAAGAAGACCTGAGTTCAGGACTAGCCTTAGACACTTAGTAGCTTAGTGACCTTGAAAAGTCACTTCACCTTTGTGTCCCAGTTTTCTCAAAGACAAAATGGGGCTTAATAATCACACCTACCTCCCAAGAGTTGTGGGGAGGAGCAAAGGAGATAAATTTGTCCTGAGCATAGTTCCTGGAACATAGTAGATACCTAATAAATTCTTCCTTCCTTCCTTCCTTCCTTCCTTCCTTCCTTCCTTCCTTCCTTCCTTCCTTCCTTCCTCCCTTCCTCCCTTCCTCCCTTCCTCCCTTTCTCCCTTCCCCCCTTCCTCCCTTCCTCCCTCCCTTCCTTCCTTCCTTTCTTCCACAGAGAAAAATCAGTGAGCCAAGCATTTGAGAAAAAAGCAATTTATAAATTGAGATGATGCTACCTCCTCAGAGTGTTAAAAGCATAAAATGCAATGGTGTTTGTAAAGTGCTCTATAAATGTTAGCTATTATTGTTGTGATTATTTTATAATAAAAAGCATATGTTTCCTTTATCCTTCTCATTCCTATTAAGTCTAAAGAATGTTTCCTTTTTTGTCATTTGCATATTACCTTTTTTTTCCTTCTTTGACTTTTTAGACTTTACCCTTTCCTACATGCTACCTTTTCTTTTGTTTCTCTTCCTTTTTAGAAATTTGTTACGGCTTCTACTTTGGCATTCCTTTTTATGTTTCAGTAACTTGTTCAATAACTGTTTTGTCAATAAGACTTCCTTTTGTCGTTGCCACTTATAAAAATCTAAGTAGCTATAAAAAACATTCCCTATAAAATGTGGAATTAATGCTATAATGTAAGGATTATGGTATACTAGTTAAGTATATTACCAGTCAAACCTAAATTTATTGGCTAGTTTAGTTGATTATTTAAAAATCTTTGTATTATATTACATTGTTGTATACGTATAAATACATATGTTAGGTATGTATGTGATCGTACCTCTGCACTAAAGTTTAATGTTACATGCTTGAGGTGATAACAGAGGGAAGAATGAGAAGCAGCCACTTTTATCTTCCCAGAATGAAGGGATATTTTTATAAAATTGGGCCACCAAAAACGACTGTCCTTTATACCAGCAAACGATGGAATTTCAAGGAATATTTTGACTGGAAAAATGAAGCATATTATTCTTTTAAAATCCTAGAATATCACCCAAGGGAGAGAGTGCTGTGTGGACAGGGAGAAAAGTTGACTGGCTTTCATGAATGTCTGTTATTTCAAATTAGTTACACAGTGATCCTAATGTTGGGAGCAGAGAATTCCTGAAGAATCTGAGCTATGACAGGCAAGTCTTTGGAAAATACAGCAAGTAATGAAAATCTAAGTATAGAAAGGCCAATGACCACCATGAAGGAAAAGATGAAATCTCTTTATATGAAAATTTGAACTCACTAGCATATTGTTTTTTCACTCAATCTTGTGAGCAAATTGCACTGAAATGTAAAAGGTAATCATTTCTTTCGTTTTCTTTTTAGCCACATTGTGTCCTCCTTGCCTCAAAAGAAAACTCAGCACCTGTTAAACTTGGAGGCTTTGGAGTAGCTATTCAGTTAGGCGAGTCTGGACTGGTTGCTGGAGGTAAGTTTAAAAACAAACAACTTTCAAAATTATCCCATTTTCATTTATCAGTCCAAACCAAATATTGGTCTAGCCTCAGGGTCTCTGCCTCCTTCCCATTACCCCTACCTCACCCTAAAGAAAACATATGCCTCAGGCAGTTCTAAATTTGGTAATTGTGTATCCCCAATTAAAATGAAAGCTCTTTGAAGGCAGAGGTCTTTTCTTAACCAGATCAGTATCTTCCAGTAATGGCGAGCTGCTGATAATGACATTCAGAGGTTAGTTAAAATGCCGCCCACAGGCTAAATGAATATCTTCCCTTGCCTGTTGGAATTCTACTAGTTAAATGGGCAGCTAGGTGGCACAGTGGACAGAGTGCTCGGCCTGGAGTCCAGAAAAACCCAAGTTCAAATTTGGCCTCACTAGTTGTGTGACCCTGGGCAAGTCAGTTAACCCTGCTTGCCTCAGTTTCCTTATCTATAAAATGAGAGCTAGACAAAGAAATGGCAAGCACCTTTATATCATTAAGAGCAAAACCCCCAAAAGGGATCACAAAGAGTCAAACAGGATTGAAAATGACTAAACAGCAGCAAGTTAAACACAGTCCACAACACGCATTCCTTTATCTGTGTATAGATTATTTGTGTTGTACATTTTCCTTAGCAGTTTTTGAACCTAGAGCTTCCTTCTCTTTTAAGCTAGCTTCTTTCCACACCATCCATCATATATGCCCAGGTAATGCAAAGTTATTTAGGTAGTAATCAAGGGAAAACATAAATAGCAAGAAAAAAATCTCTTGCAAAAGCAGTTATATATGAAATAAAAAGATTAATACAACTACAGGGGGAGATGTTTCTTATATGTACTTCATTTCTCATTCATTCCTGTTAATAGATTCCACCTAAAAGTCTGTCCCATTTTAATTTTTTCCCTCCTTTAACTCTGCTGTTTTCCCCACCTTTGTGAGGAATTGAAATTGTCAGTCTTCCAATAACTAGATCAGGGACTTTGACCTATTTTGACTAATCATTAGCACAGTTGGTCCTTGCCAACTATAAGAACCATTGTTCTTATATAGAATTTAATAGCTACCCCCCAAATCTCCCTATATCCCCTCTGAAAAAAAAAGAGGAAACACATAGGCCTTTGTAATATTGACACATTTAAAAATTTTCTTACATTTCATTCAAACCCAGTTACATTACAGACAAATACTAAAATAGCAATATTTTGTTCTAGAGAAGTTCCACCAGGGTAGAAATTAGTGAAGGCTTCTCTATTAGGCATGTTATTTCACTTAACAGAACTAATTATAACTTAATCAACAGAGCACTGTTACTGTGGGCCATCTTGTGAGACTCAGAAATAGCATAATTAGAAATAATTCTATCTGTAATACCTTCCCAAATCAAATGTAATTTACTTTTAAGCTCTTTAGTGTTTCAGGTTCCTTGCTGCTGTTCCCGTAGTGTGAATTACTGAAGTTTGAATACAGGTTCAATTGATCCAGTAGTCATTGAGCCAACAGTGACCTCACATCACTTACGCCCTACCTAGTATGTGTCTTCAGGCCAGAGACTTGAGCATTACATTCTAAGAAAGAAGATACTGTTTATCCCTCCATCAAGCCAGCTACATAAAAACCTGGAGTAAACAAATACTTCATTCCTAAAACAAAGTTGAATCTAGTACCAGAGGAAGCTGAGGGAAAGAACTAGGAAATTAGCTTATTTTCACTAATTCTAACACTTTTGTTTCATGATTAAGGATTAAATCATGATCTCAGAACAAAATTATTAATTTGGATACCAGAATTATAAAATGATAGTTCCTACTAATGATGCCTCCAGAGTGTTAGAAACTAAAAAGAAACCACAAACTATTTTCATACATTATAACACTGCTGTAGATAGACTTTCTGTTTTTCTCAGTGTAGGTCAATTTTCAGTTAGTAATCAAAAAGTCATACTTCATTTTTAAGATCAGTTTTACCTTATTTATAATTATTGCATTTAATCAACTGGTCTTCTTAAACATGTATATATTTCTCCATCTTCATTTACTTGCTAAACTGCTTGACTATGTACTGCATGTGGTCAGATTTTCTTTTCTCAATATTTAGTTTCTTGCATGTAAGTCTGAAGAACTTCCTGATGGTTAACCCATCTTGAAAATTTGTTATTATATGACATATAGTCTATTTAAAACTTTAAAATACATCTTAAATAAATGAGAGAGAAAAGACAGATTTTGTTTTTGGAGCCAAAAAAAATTAGTCTGATTCCTCCTTTACATGACAGGTCTTCAGATACTTGAAAATTGCTGTCATGTTCTTCCTGATTAATCTTTCTGCAGAGTAAAATCCCCAGTTCTTTCAACTGACGGTCACTTAAGGCCTTTCAACAATCTGGTTGCCCTCTTGGACACTATCCAGCATATTAACACCCTTCTTTAAACCATGGTTCCCAGAACTGCATACAATAGTACTTCAGATGAGGGCTGATATGAACAGAATAAGTGGCATTGTCACTTCCTTTTATCTAGAAGCCATGCTTCTCTTAATGCAGACCAAGATTTTATTAACTTTTTTTTTGCTGCCACCTCATATTGCTACTCCTCAATCTTTTTTTTTTTTCAAAATAAGTATGTAGCCATGCCTTCCCCATCTTGTTCTTGTGAAGTTGATTTTTTTTGTTCTCTTGTGTTTTCTGTATGCTATCTAGCTTGAAGGATACATACACACACATAAACACACACACAGAGTTTTTTTTTTTTTCTCACTCTAATTCTTTTTAATTTAAAGCATTAGATTTAGACTTGCAAGACTTACTTGACATATACATTCTTAACAGCCTTTATTAGCTGTACTCTTAAGTCAGGAGACTGTCATGCCAGTATTTTAAGCTGTAGTATAGAATTCCAAAACACATCTTAAGATACTGCCTCTTTAAGCCAGCTGTTTAAATGCCAGATTAGTATTTCTCTTCGTTATCCTTTGCCTCAGTAAGCAAAAGTGAGAAAAATACAACCTGTGCTCCTACAGTCTTCATTTTCTTTCCCAAGACTCAGTAATCATTGGCAATACTTTTTAGCTTCCTTCTGTAGTGGCATTTGTGTCAGTGTGAGTAAATAGAACAGAGTAATCGTCATCTATTTTAAGTCTCAAGAGGTTGTCTGACATGTCATATATATGTGCTCTGGGGAGATAATAGACCTCTCTTGTTAAATGATGGCCTAAGCACCCCTGAGCAGGAATTCACTAAACTATGTTACTGCTTTTTGATTCTTTTTCTGAATACCTTTGATACCTTCACTAAAGGATCTCATATTCTTGTGCAGTATCATTCTTTGAAGGACAAGTAGCTTCTTCCTTAGAACATTCCCTTCTTCAGAAAGAGCCTCAGATCTGCTTTATGCTCTAATTGTACGTATCTTTTTTTCCTTTTCTTGATCAGCCTGACTTTTACCTCATATCTCCTTTCTTTTTTCCAAGTTTCTTACTTTCTCTGCCAGAGGAATAGCAGCCTGCACTTGGTACACAGATAACAGTAACCTCTCTGTGCATGAAAGACAAACATGTTCCTGCAAGTCTCTGCAGAATTTCCCCGATTCTTTGTGCTGAATTAGGTTTTCCGCTTTGTTTTTTTCTTTTTTAACTGTTTGTGGATGCTTACATTTTGACCTTTTTCACTTGGTTAAAACTTTAATAGGTAATTATGACCTCTTAAACTTGACAGCCCTGCTCAGTTCCCTTTTCTTAGGCTTGACACTGATTCCAGCAGTGACACCACCTTCCCCCCAGCTGTAAAGGAACCTAGATAGTTCTTTCATCAGTTTGTTCCACTCACAAATCTACTCTTTCAATTTGCTTTTCCTTCCAATTACCTTTTGTTGCGTATAGTCTTTTGTTGCCAGTATCTCTTCTTTTCCATCTTGAGTCGTCTTTGAGTTTTGTTCCTTAATCTTCCTAGGTCTTCCTTTATTTTTCTTGAACCTTTTATATCCTCCTTTAATTGTCCTTGATATTGCTATTCTTCTGACTTCAAGTAGAATTTGACCGGTATTTGGGTCTGGAGATTGTCTTCCTTTAAATTTCCTCAGTTTCTCCTAAATTTCTCCTTCCCAGATTGAACCTCTGACCTACACCTCCAAAACACCTGCACAATATTCATCTTAAGGCTTTCATCTTTCCTCTTCTTCCTGCAGTTTTCTTCAGAAGCCATTTATGCTTGGATTCAGGAATGAGCCATACAAGTACAAAAATGGGAAAGACATGGCTAAGCATCCGATAATGGGAACAATACTGAAAGGGTTTAATAAAGTAGGAGCTCAGTTATCAGTCACTGTTGTCACCTAGCAGTGGATAAAAGCAACTTCAATCTTGTGCCACAGTGAAACAAATATATTTTGAAACAAGTGAGATGATGATCTTATCATATTCTGCTGTGGTCAGATCACATCTGCACTATTGGGTTCAGTTCCAAATGTTAAGGATGGACAAGTTGAAGTGTATCTAAGAAAGGCACTTGGTATAGCCCCTGAGGGAAGAAAGGAAACTATGCCTTGAGGTTTCATTGAAGGAGCTGGCGATGACTCTGAAATAGTGAAGGGAGTGAGGAAGTGATATGATAGCTGACTTCAGAGATTTGGAGGGTTGTCATGTGGAAAGGAAATAAGACTTCGTATTTCTTATTTTGTCCCAGAAGGCAAAATAGGAGTAATGAGTTGAAGTTTCAGAGAGGAAGGCAAGCTCTGGCCACATATGAGGGGAAAGCTCTTGACAACTAGCACTATTCAAAGATAGAGTGTTAAATTATTTTAATAAGGAACAAAGTCTATCAGTCTACAGTGAGAGATGATAGATCTTCTGAGAGAGGCAAATCACTGTCCTGAAATTCACACTTGTATAAATTATTGACATCATTATAGAACATATATTGGAATAAAATGCCTTTAGATAAAGGAGGCTTTGTCTTCCAAGAACAAGAGAGATTTTTCCTCAGTAATTTTGGTTGTAATTTTATTTTGAGGGAGTTTATTTTCTTCAAATATCAATATCAGAAATCTAGGTATGGTAGGCAGCCTTCAGGAAATTATGAGCAGTTGCTATCAATTGTTATCATTTCTCAAAAAAAAAAAATAGCAGTCATAGGCATATTACTATTTCAACTTCAGTTGCAAAGCCCAAGTCAGACTTTTTATGGATTTAGGAATTATTCTTTGCTACTTCAGAATAGCTTTTTTCTTCATCTGATTTATGTCCATAGCTTTGGAGTATTTTCATCTTACCTCCTTTCCTTAAAGTATAATATCATGTAAATAATATAATAAAAAGTTAAAAATTATCAAAAATGTTCTGAGAACAAGGTTAGAGATCACAGGTTTAATTTGACCCCTAGCCATAATCAAACTGATTCTCGAAATACTTTTAAGGCATTTTGTTAAACGTGCCAATTTTATTGAATTTAATTTTTAGTTTCAAAGGAAATTTCCTGAAAAGTCCTATTATTTTATGATTCTCATTTTAGTTTCATTTGTTCAGTTGGATTTTTTAAAGTCTCTTCCAGCCCTGGAAGTCTGTGAAGTCTATTTAACCACCTGGCTCTGTTAACTTTTTGGTCTGGCATTCAACTTGAATTTATGATTCCTCAAGATCAGTGACAGCTTATGTTGATGATCAAGTGGGATAATAGTCAGTGAGTTCTATGTCAACAAATAATTCGACAAACATTCATTAGTCACCTACTATGTATCAAGCAGTAAGTCAACAAACACTAAGTGCCTACTTTTTGCCAGGCACAGTGTCTTAGGTGTTAAAGATAAAAATAATAAGTGAGACAGTCATTGCTCTCAAGGAGCTTACAGTCTGCTAGGGGAATACAGCATGTTTACAGGTAAGTAAATACAGAAGTTATACAAAATAAATACACAGCGATTGGAGTGGAATGAGACAAACACTCAGGGTTCTGTATTGTATGGTTAATCTTTTGACCCCCCAAGATTAGGAACAGACAAGAAAAAAAGCATTTATTAAAGCACTTGCTGTACCAGAAGGAAGGTTCTTGTCATCTACTGATAGGAGTGTCATAGTTTCCCATATTGTAGTAGTAGCCATAAGATTTTGTTTCAAAGAACATATTTTAAACCTAACAACAATAATTTCATCTTTCAATTAGAAGTATTCCTAGTCTATTTAAAACTGTCTTCTCTTTCAGAGTTGGTATTACAAGATTTATAATTCTACCACCCTGTCCTTTTTAAAGTCATTTCCCCAAAAAGTAGTACTAGGTTTTAGTTCTACTTTAGATAGCTCTGATTGCACATCTCCTTTGAAATGCAGGTGCTAGTTTTAATAGTATAACACCATGTGAGTCTCTTGAGAGCAAGCACACAGTTCCTAAAAGTATTTTCTTAGGATTTATCGATCCATGCAAGTCATATATCACCCATAATTTTAATCCAAACAATGATTTTTTCATTAAATAAGAAGATATCACATATATTTCTGTACTCAAGTACAATCATGTTCTATAATTTATTACTTAGCAGAAACTAATAAGTGTTTGTTGAATCTAGTCACGCTCTAAAATAATCATAATTTAAAAACAGAAACTAAAATTGGTACATTCTACCCAGGACTTTAATGAGCCTCACTATCATGCAATCTAGCCTAGTACGGTATTCAGTACAGTTTGGGCCAGCATCTGTCAGAATATCTTTCAGGGTCTGTAGGCTTTAACAGACTTCCAAAGGAATCCATGATGCCAAAAAAGATGAAAAATCCCCGACCTAAACAGTAAAGCTTAATTTATATGAGGACATAACAAATAAGACCAGTTAATTTTATAAAGATACAGCATAGTATAGTAGAAAGAGTCATATATCTGGAGTGAGATAATCTGGGTCTGAGTTCCTGACCACCATCACTTGCTAGTCATGTAATCTTTGAAAAACAACCTTGTTGGGACTTATTTTTGATCTCTGCTACTTGCCTTACAAAGAGTGTTGTGAACATCAATTGATGTATTGCATGAACCTAAAGCATTAATTAAATAAAAGAGATTACTTTCAATTGCAACATATATACATATATGTGTGTGTCTGTGTGTGTGTGTGTAAGTAAAATCTTTCACATCCTTCCATGCATCTTCACTCTCTCTTGCATTTGCCTTTTATCTGCTCATACTGCTGTTACCATAGTTCAGTTTTGCATTATCTATCATTTCAACTTTTTTTTCTTTTTGGAGGGGGGAGAGTAGGGCAATTGGGGTTAAGTGACTTGTCCAAGGTCACATGGCTACTTTTTGTGTGTCAAGTGTCTGGGGCCAGATCCAAACCCAGGTCCTCCCAACTCCAGGGCTGGTGCTCTACTCACTGTGCCACCTAGCCACCCCCATTTCAATTATTTTTTTAAAATTAATTATTTAAACTTTCTCCCAGTCTCCAGTTACACCTCACTTCAATCCATCCTTCTCATGACTGCCAAAGCAATCATTATCTGTTCAAAAATGTTTAAGAATTTGCTTTAGTTCCTAAAATTAAAAACAAACAAACACTTGGCACAGTATTTTAAGTACTTCTACAATCTGGCTCAACTCATCTTCCCAGGCTCATTTCATTCTATTCCCCATCACCGTCTTTGAGCCAGCTTATTCCACTAGCTCAGCTCTGCTCTCTTCCTGTCCTCTCTCATATCTGTCTATTGATGCCAACTACCCACTATGCACTACCTCCACCTTCCACATTTCCTTCTGATGAAATACTTCTCTTCATTCAGTATGTGGCTCAAATGCGATTTCATCCATGAAGACCACTTTAATCTTCAGCAGTAAAAAGTTATTTATTTCTTCTTACTCAGATTTTTTAGTGTGTTTTGTCAGCAACAGTCCTTTGCCTTTTTGTCATTCTGTGCATGATATTTCCCTGCATTTAGTTGTCCTCTTAAAGGTGTGTTTCATCTTCTGCCCCCATATCTCTCAACAGCCTGTCCCCCAAGCCTAGAATATACTCTCTCCTCATGTTTGCCTCTTGATAAGTCTAGACTTCTTCAGAGATCAGCCCAGGTGCCAGCTCTATCAGGAATACCCAGCACATAGTTGACACTTAATAAGTATGTGTTGTTCTTTTTTTTTCTTTTTGCTTTTTTGGAGGGCGATTGGGGTTGAGTGACTTGCCCAAGGTCACACGGCTAGTTTTTGTGTTAAGTGTCTGAGGCCAGATTTGAACTCCGGTCCTCCTGACTCCAGGGTGGTGCTCTATTCACTGTGCCACCTAGCTGCCTCTATTTGTTGTTTTCTAATCATCTCCAATGTGTAGTTCTGTCTACCTTCCAGAAATTACTTTGAATTTACTTTATTTACGTTTTATTGACTAATTTGTACATAAATACATATGTATACATATATTTGTATGTGTATCTATACATACAAATATATGTATTATTTCTCCAAAATAGAGTGCGAGCTTGAGGGCAGGAACTATTTCATTTTTGGTCTAGCTTTGTACATAGTAGGTGCTTAGTAAATGCTTGTTGAGTAAATTATGTTTGTATGCCCAGTAGCTAGCATTGTGCATTTGAACATAATAGTAACTTTATAAATGTTTCATTTGAATTAGTGATAAAGAAATAATAAAGTCTCACCTTTAGTACCATTATACTGAGGCTATCATGTTTTTAGTCCCTTGCTAGAATTTAATTTCCAGGCATCAAACATCATAGCTTTACCCCACTTGACCTCAAACTTTGCTGTTTCCATCTAAGATAATAGTTTAATGCCTAGCTTAGTCTTTTATAAAGTAGTAATGAGGGCTGTTTTTATGCCTTTGTAGGTGACTACCTTCTTTTTTTTTTTTTTTAATTTTTGCTTTTTGGAGGGCAATTGGGGTTAAGTAACTTGCCCAGGATCACACAGCTAGGTTTTTGTTTGTGTGTGTGTTGTGTCTGAGTCTGGATCCGAACTCAGGTCCTTCTGACTCCACAGCCGACCTTCTACTCACTGTGCCACCTAGCCGCCCAGTGACTACCTTCTTAATGTGGTTTCAGAAATAATGAATAGGAAGTACCCAGAGTAACTCACTCTCTCTCTCTCTCTCTCTCTCTCTCTCTCTCTCTCTCTCTCTCTCTCTCTCTCTATCTCTCTATCTCCCCCCCTCCCCCTTCCTCACTCCCCACACCGGGGTTGTCTGAGCTTTCACTGTTAATGCTTCATTCCTTTCATTCATTATTTGAATCTCTACTACATTGAAAATGCACCCATGGGGGCGGCTAGGTGGCGCAGTGAATAGAGCGCCGGCCCTGGAATCAGAAGGACCTGAGTTCGGAGCCGGCCTCCGACACTTAATCCGCACAAACAAAAACCTAGCCGTGTGACCTTGGGCAAGTTACTTAACCCCAATTGCCCGAAAGGGGCGGCTAGGTGGCGCAGTGAGTAAGAGCGTCGGCCTCGGAGTTTGGATGACCCGAGATCAGATCCGGCCTCAGAAAATGAGCACCCACGCATCAATAATGACTAGCCGTGTAACCTTGAGCAAGTTACTTAACCCCAATTGCTTAAAAAAAAAAAAAAAAAAAAAATGCACCCATGAAAAAAATATGACTAGTTATGAAGACCTTCATATTAATTCTTTTTTTCAAGAATGTTTTGATAGGGAAGATAGGAACTCTGGGTGCTGGGGGAGGGGGAAGGTGAGAAAGAAGCTTTACTTAATGATTTTTTGATAAATCTAAAATCCAGAAAGAATTCTGACAAAATCAAGTGCCTCATTAGGAAAAATGAATTTTCCTAGAACCAGGTCATTAGATAAGCTTCTGATGTGCCTCATATAGTAACAATTTAATTCACATCTTTAAATCTTGATGTTTGAAACTTAAACCCAAGAGAGGTCAACAAGTAAATGCCCACTGTTTGCCTGAGAATTGTCTTAGGTCCCTTTGAAGATACCAGAAAGGGAGAAGATAAAGTCTTTGCCTTCAGAGATTACATTGCTTTCAAAAGATGAAAAAAGAAGTCATTTTCAACTTTGGTAATCTATGTTTATAAGAAAAGGAGAAACAATAATAATGGTATAATAACTTGTTTGATTGTTGTATTATTTATTGCTCTGTGAATTTCAGTTTGAGAATATAAAACCTACCTCACTTTTTGCTTGTTTTTCCTCATAGGACGTGTAGGAACACCTCATTTTATGGCCCCAGAAGTGGTAAAAAGAGAGCCCTATGGGAAACCTGTAGATGTCTGGGGTTGTGGGGTGATCCTTTTTATTCTGCTAAGTGGTTGTTTGCCTTTTTACGGAACCAAGGAAAGATTGTTTGAAGGCATTATTAAAGGAAAATATAAGGTAAATGAAACATAAATAATTGATTTTCCACAACAAGTTAAAATCTGTTGTTAAATGATTTTTTAAAGTTACTCTGTCTTTTTAGTTTGCTTATTGATCAAATTTCACAGGGATCCACAAGCTTGGTAACTTTCTTTAGTAAAGTCAACAGGATTGTATCATAGATATGTCTTTGTTAAAACTATGCATTTGGCCAACTAGAGTTTTAATTTTTTCCCACCTGAGTAACTGCTTGCTAGCTATTGTGTTACCCATGTTTATAGGGAAAAAGACAGTCTTAAGAAAGACTTACACATTACTTCCCTAGTGTCTTTCCTTACCCTCTTTCCTTACTATCCATTCTGTTATGTATTACTCAGATTTCACTTTTCAGATTAAAAGTCACCTCACTTTTTGCTTGTTTCTATTTTCACCTAAATTTGTCAGCACAAGCATTTGTCTGTGCTCCTGAAACCACATGTTATTAAAGTAGATCTTTCACATAATATTAGGCTCTCATAAGACTTTGGTCAGTAACCTAGAGTAGGAACCATTAGACTCCTCCTAAGTAGGTTTTGACTCCATGGGTTTTTCAAAAAGCTACATTGTGGATCAGATTTTTTACAAACGGTACCATTACATCAAAGTTGTCTGTGTAACCAATAAACTTCTAAACTCCAGCATAATTAAAACTCTAGCTACTTAAAAAGATATTCAAACAGTAGAATTCTTGGTGAATAAAAGACTTTGAACAGTACCTTGGAATTTGTTGTAAATGAATTTTTCCCTTGTTTCCAGTTTTGCCCTGGGTAAAGTGTTATGTGCCCACCCTTATTCTAAAACATTTAAAATCTGAAGATAGAACTTACCTACTCTGATCGAATACCAAAATGAACTTGTTTAACAATAAGGATATCCAGGGAAAAAAAAAGATTAAAACATTACTGGTTATGGTTTAGCAATTTAAGGCAAAGCATTCATTTTTATTGTTTCCTATTTTTATAGTTAAGCTACATTAGAAATGTTGGTCCTATGTAATTTTAGCTATTCTTTATCTCGACCTCAAATTCAGTCTTTATTAGCTTAATTCCTTTTAGCCTTTTTGTGTTCTGTATGAGAGTATGTTGCTTAAACTTGCTTTTATATACCTAGCCAGACCTGTTTTCTTCCTTCATTACCTACAAAAATGTTATTATATGCTAATATTAACTATACGGTAAACATGATCATCACATTGCACAATTTAAAGCAATTCTAGTAAGACACAGTATACCATACTTCATTTCATATTATTTTATCCTATACTCAAATACTACAATAAATCTGAATTCTTATCAGTTAGGTGTACCTTCTTACAAGGGATGGAGATTGCAACCCATGTGAACTTTCCTGTCCTTTACCACTATTTTCCCATTTTCCCAACCATAAATTTTCCAGACTTCATCTACCCAACATGCTGGGAACCTTCCTGGCTTCTCCTGACTTCACAAAGATACAAGGAACGTGCAAACTATCCACCTGTTATTCCTCTTTTGTCATCTATTTCCCTCATAATATCCTTTGATCTAGTTCTTCATCAGAGTTCCTTATTTGTGACATGTGGCAGCCTGTTCACACCCACCATGTGCTTCTTCATTGCCCTTGTGTGATAATTTGTTTTTTGTTTTTGTTTTTGTTTTTTAGAGGGGGAATGGTAGGGCACTTGGGGTTAAGTGACTTGCCTGAGGTCACATGGCTAGTTTTTGTGTTAAGTGTCTTGAGGGCAAATTTGAACTCCTCCTGACTGTAGGGTCGGTACTCTGTTCACTGCGCCACCTGGCTGCCCCATGTGATATTCATTTTTAACTCCTCAGAGACTGTAGTGGTCAAAACCATATAATAACACTTAATATCATTAGTGTTGCTTTTTGTTTCAGGCAGAAGTTTGAAGTCATTAAAGGACCATTGTAATTTTCAGAAAGCAAGCCAACCCTTTCCCTTCCCATTTAATTCTGAGCCAGAGTCATTCATTTGCACTTTTTGTCTCTGATATATGCACTATTCTATAGGTTGTCCATCTAACTCTACATTGTATTCTGGGCAGTAGGTCTTTTTTTATCCACTTGGCCTTTTCTGTGTGTGAAATTAGTCCATGTTCTTCGGAGTGGTCACAGATCCCTTTCAGGAGGCTCTGCAGTGTTTTGAGGTTTTGTTGCAAACAGCACAATTTCATCCACAAACAGGAATATCTGGAGTACTTCACCATCCATTAGAAATTTCTCTTCACTTTGGACTCTTTGCTGGATCCTCCTTCATGGCAGTGGTAAACTTTTGCAAGCATTTGTCCCTTTGTTTTATGTCTCTCCTGTTATTTATGATCAAAAGGGTTGTCAAGCAAGGTTGTATCTATTAGATTTTTCAAGAAATCTTGAGTATTTTTGATAATCATACAGGAGAATTCATATCAAAAGAGGATTTTTAAGACATTATTTTACTTTTCCAAACCAAATACTTTTTAAAAATAATCCACAAACAGTAAGCAAAATAGGATATTTTTCTTTCAGTCATTTATATGATTCAGTGTGGTCTGCTATGATATACTCCTTGCAAAAGCCTGCCTTTTTACTCCCAGTAATGTCACCAAGGTTACTTTCCATTACATATAGATAATTCTTTTAAAAATTTATATAGATGGGAAAAACGTGTGAACCAGTAGATGTATACTCAGTCACTTTTTGTTGTTGTTAAATTAATTAAGTCCAAAGTTATTTCCATAGCTTTCATATCTCCCTTTTGAATACTTTGGGATTCGATGCTCAGAAACATTCTTTTGTCCCTTCTTGCATGGATCTCTTCTGTGTACATTTTTTTTTAAGCAATTGGGGCTAAGTAACTTGCTCAAGGTCACACGGCCAGTCATTATTTATGTGTGGGCGCTCATTTTCTGAGGCCGGGACTGATCCTGGGTCATCCCGACTCCAGGCTGGCGCTCTTACTCACCGTGCCACCTAGCCGCCCCTTCCATGTACATTTAATGTAATTGAGTTGCTTTTCCTATTTTCTCTTTATTTCCACTCACATCATGTTCTTTTCTAATAAGCTTTTCTATAAACACATATGGGACTGCATTGTCAGAGTCCAAGTATAGTGGCTTCACCATCTTGATGGTTTAAAAAAATGTTTGTTATAGAAATAATTATAAATCTTAATCCATTTTTTCTGTGTTGACCTTATTCCTTATTTTCATCTTTAAATGCTCTTGAAATGAGTTTGTTTAATTGAGTCTTTCAGTAAGCTTTTTAAAAACTAATTTAAATGAGTTATTCTCTACTGCTTCTTTCTCTTTTATGTAGCTATGCTGCTCATTATTTTACAATTTAACTCTCTTAAAATGTTTTCTTCTGAATTAGCCTTAGTTTAGTAATCAGCAAATTCTGGCTATTAACAGTAAGGTCTGTAACCTACAAATGCTTTCTTCCTTGGCTACTGGAAGAGATTTTGAATTGTCAGATAAAATACTTTCACAGATCTATTTGAACATATGGTTAAGCCGATGGACTTGTAAGTGGTAAATAATAATTAATATTGGAGAAAGAATCAGGAGGACTTCCTGAAAATGAATGAGGTGGGTTATGATCTGTGTCAATAGGAAAAACACCTACATCAGTGAGATGAGAGATCCTTTTGAAGCTTTCATATGTGTGTGTGTGTGTGTACATATATATATGTATATGTATGTATGCATATACATACATATATGTGTGTATGTGTGTATACACACACACATATCTGTAGATGCTTTGATTTGAATAGTGAGTTTAATAACCAAAATGGAAGTTTTTCTTCTTTCTCATTAGGGAAATCCCATTATATTCTTTCTTCCTTCAGATGACAAAACTAACTTAATTCTGTAAAATAATTGAACATAAGAGGATTGTAAACTATATATATTCACTCTCATTTCAGTAACAAAGTTGTGAAACTCCAGAAAGCTATGGCAGTTGGAAGCCAGATGATATTCTATAAGAGATATTTGTCAAAATTGACATATCTTTTGGGAAATATATTTTTTGTTGTTGTCCTTTATTTAAAAGATCCATTAAAACTTGAATGTACTAATAATGACTAGTCTTGTGTATTTTACTTTAAAAGTATTTTCTGATGTACATTTTAAAAGTCGAGTAAGCTGCCAAATAGTAAAATAAAAGTAAAATGTGGAACAATAATTAAATCAATTACCAACTGTCATAGTTTATAAAATATGAATATTTTCATTTGGTTCCACTTTAGATTTCTTGTGCCAACATAATGGTATTGTGGAGAGCATGCTTGGAGACTTAGAATTTCCTCAGTAACTTTCATTTAAAGAGCCATCAGATGAGTCATTCACTTGGAACTCTGCTATAAATGTAGCTAGTTAGTAATCTATAGGCTTACTCTAAGATGGTATAGTAGAAATGAGGAGTTAGATTAAGTAACAGATTAACCTCATACCTTTAAATTCTTAAATGTAATTAAATAGTTTTGTTTTGTTTTTTTAAACAGTGTGATGCCAAATCATCAGTGGGGAAAAATCACAGACATTATTACCCTCCCTGCAAAAATGTGACCAATAAAATGTAAATAATTACTGACACATGTACCTACTTTACCACTTCTATAAAAATTTTTATGAGCATTATCTTCATACTCATCAAAAATATTCTTGTTGAAGGTAGAGAAGGGAGCAGGCAGGTGCTTACAAACAATATTTTAATCAACCACAGCTTTACAATCACACAGTTGACTAAAAGATTAAAAAACACAGGGTCTTTCTGTGTCTGTTAATTTATTGGCTATATAGAAAATCAATTCCTTAGAGTAAAATGCCATCTTAAAAGGCCTCTTCCAGCAAGTTATCTACTTGAATGTAACAAAATCACACAAAATTTCTTAGAAGATACAACTACAGATATTCCTTATGGGTGGTAAGTTTCCTCTGTATTCTCCTATTTGTAAATGTTATACTGAATTCATCTAGATTCAGAATACTAAAATCTCCAACTTGAAATATTTAATCACTTTGAAGTATTTGGCCTATCACAGGAAAAAACACACAGGCAGAAAGCATTCCTTTTTGTAAGCTATGATGTGATGTTAGTTGGGCATTCCATAAACCAGGTCTGTCAGGATGTTTATCTTGGACAGAAGCTATGGATATACAATGAGCAGATAAATTGGATTGAGAATTGACTAGAAAGTGCATAGTGATCATAACTTTTTTCAGAAAATGTTATTGACAACCTTGTGTTTTACATTTCAATGTGGTTTTCCCCAATCTCTTTCCTAGAAAGTTATATCTTATTATGAATAATGAAAAGACAAGGAAAAAAATTAAACAAAAGTAATAAACACATCAACTAATTCTGTGTAGTGTTCCATACTAAGTCTTCTACCTCTGCAAAGAAGGCAAGGGACACACAGTACTCTGAATAACCCCAGATTTCTCATGAAGGGTCTGTGAAGTCCTTTCTGACTCCAAAACTAGGATCTTTTGTTCCCTGCAAAGACACACATTAATATTCTTCCCTAGGTACTATCTGACTCCTCGTCAGGAAGCAGCACAATTTCAAAAAAATTTAAATTGTAGGTCACCAAAAGGATACAATGGGTGTGAGTAGATGGCATCATTATGAATAATGAACTAGACAGTAGAAACTCTATATAGATTATTGTCATGTAGCTAGATATATGATTTGAAAAGGAGACAGCCAGTCATCTAGGAGCATAAAGAGTTAACTGCATAATTTACAAGCAAGTATGGACAAGGACCACACAGGATAAGGCATGGATGAATTGTCACCTATTGTGCTGCTGAAAAGAGTACTTATATTGGTTAATGAGATGAAAGATATATAAAATTAAATGTGTTGTCATTCTTCTCTAAGAGTTCAATTTTAGATGAAGTATATGATTTTTTTTATCACATTGCTTCAGTGCGTAGTATTTCAACTTTAAAATAAGTTTTCTAGGAATGCAATTCTGCCATAAGTTTGAATACAGTAATTCTAATTCCCTCAATGTATAGATATATTTAGAGAGGGATTTGAAAGAGAGAATGAAACATAATATACTTTTTACAGTACAGTATACAGTAATACAACATATGTCAAAATTCATTTCTCTACCATACTTAAAAGGGAACATTTATGTTCTAGAAGACAGATTACGAGATTAAGATTCATGTTCTCTTTCTGATTCTATTACTGATTTGCCCGGTGACTATAGACTGCTAACTTTATCTCTCTGGTCCCAGTTTCACCATAAAATGGTGATAATTGTGTGTCATTGTACATTGTTATAGTAGATTGATTATTCCAAAGGGCCTGCAAAAGCAATAACTTAACATTTATATATTGCTTCAAGCACTTTTCTTACCTGTGACCCTGCCTGTGAAGTAGTTATTACAAGTTTTATTATCCACATCAGGAAACTGAGAAAGGATAAGTCATGTGGCCATAGTTATGCATACAGAGCTAAGATTTAAAACCATTCCTCTTCTATACTAAGGTCAGTCCTCTTTCCACTGTTCCATGTTACCTCTTAGGCCTAGAGAGCTTAAGTTGAGCCTTTATCTCCCTTCACCCTTCTTCATCTGAGAAAATTCTCTCCTTCTTTAAATTATAGAAAGATTCTTAAACTTCCGTGAATTAGACTGGTTGGCATCTTACATGCCTTCCAGCTTTCCAATTCTGTAATTCTTGGGGATTTTTCTAGTGTACTTTCTCTGGATCTTTCCTTTATCCTCATCATTTAGCCCATAATATATACTTAGTAATGTGTGTTTGTTGACTGAATAAAAAAAGGACAGATGAGAGTCTATAAATAGTATAATGTTACTTGGCAACTGAATGGCTAAGGAGTTTGAGGAAGATGAGGGAATCTGGATGCTTGGAAGAATGATGGTGACATGAATAGATACAGGAAAGTTTGGAGGGCAAGATGGTCAGGGGATGGGTGAGGTATGTAAATAGAATGTGTTGTTTTGAACATACTGAGTTTTAAGATCCCACAGGAGTTCTGGGTGGAGATGTCCATCAAATAGCTGGTAATGCAGAGCTGGACTCGGATTACATTGCAAGTTTGGGTAATTGTGTGCATAAAATAGGTCATTGAGCTTTTGATTGATCAGATCATCTAGGGATAGAGTGATTATCTAGGAAAAGATTATCCAGGGGAAAGAGCAGAGGTACCAAGTGAGAGACATGAATAATCCCACACTTAGTAATAGCAAGTGACTAAAAAGGAGTGGTCAGGATGGCACAGTGGGGAGGGGTATGTGGGACGAGAAGAAACCTTTAGGCATAATAAGAAATCTTGGTTAACTCTTGAGAGAATCGTTCCACTAATATGTCAGGGTTGTATTGTGGTTGTGGTTGTGGTTTGTCCTTCATTCTCGAAGAGGACCATGACATCAGAGAGAAGATGACAGTTGACTTTGATTTGAGGAAGGAAAAGCTATACAGATTCACCAGCCTCACTTTCTCCTCCAGAGCCTTCTGGGTTCAGTGGCCAAATATCGATCAGGATGCAATGGGAGACCTTGGACCTTTATTGGCAGGGTTAAAAGCCAGATAGATGTAGAGAACTGAGCATAGTGAGTCTATATAAGGGTTGACTGACATCCCCTTCTAGGAATTTGGCTTTGATAGAAGAGATATAAGATGATAGACTTGAGGAAATGGAAGAGTCAGGGGAACAAGGGAGACCATTCATGTTATAAGTAACTAGGAATTAACCAGTGAATGATGAAAGATTGTAAATGGAAGGAGAAGGATCAAGGACACATGTAACTTAGCACAGAGAAGTCTCTTCAGAGACTGAAGCAAAGGAGATAATGAGTAATTATGAAATAGAGGTTTAAACTGAGGAGTTGGGGAGAAGGGGAACTCATAGCAGATAGCACCTGTTTTCTTAGTAAAGAGGAGACAGGATCCTCTGTTAAATTGGGATGGAGGAGGTAGTATAAGAAATCTGAAGAGATGGGAAGTGTTGGAATAACTGTTGGGGAAAGTCCTGTGGAATCAATCAGAGAAGATTAAAAGGGTTACCATGGAGCCTCCTAGTGGAGGCTAGATCATACATGTTTGTAATGAGCTCAGCTGACATAGTTAGATGACTGTGTCTCAGAAAGTTCAAAAGTATATAATAGAAACAGAATGCATTTGTTGGGGTAGCCAAGACTTCGAGTGTGTCAGGAAGGGACTGGTAATAGAATGCAGGGACAAGGGATTCAAGGATAGTGAATAGATTTTATGACCAATTATATTATGAAGACTAAGGAGGAATTGAGACCAGAGAACATAAGATAGAATGGAAGGACACCGAATGGAGGGAATTTTAAGCATGGTGAGAAGAAAGAATAAGTTTAGGAGGAGTGAGACAGAAGAGGAGATTGAAAGAAGTGATAATGAAGAGAGGAACTTTAAAGCTTTGGATCATGGTGACACAATGGTTGTGCGTTGTGCTTAGATCAAGGATACGGTCGTTCCTGTGTGCTACCAAGATGGCATGAAGGTATAAGTGTTAGGAGTTTAAGAGGTTGCTGTATTGAGATAAGACTCTTCAAAAGAATGTTAAAAAGCAAATTGAAGTCACTGAGTATAAGGGCAAGGACTAGAGATGAAGGCTTTCAAATGGATGCTGAACTCCTTGAGAAAAGAAGAAAGATGAGTTCAAAGTCTGTAATATTTACAATAAGTAGCTGGGTTAGGTAAGTTACAAAGATGGATGGAGTGAATCTCAAAGGAAGAAAAGTTACTGAATCGTGGTGACCAAGAAACAGTCAAGAAGTGGAAATGAGAATAAAAAATTACTTTGGCTCTTCTTGGCCCTCGGATGATAGGAGAAATTGATACTAGAAAGGGTAACCAGGAAAGCATTATCTTAGGGCAAAAACAGGATATCTACTGGTACAAGCAGATGCGGTGTGAAGTGAAGAGATGTAGGATGAAGTTTGACAGTAGAGCATGAGTTACAGAAGGTACAGTGGAATGAGTGGACACCAGAGGACATGTACCAGAGTAATCAAAGTGAGAATCTAGATAGAGAGGAGCAGGGAAGAGGATTGTCAGTTCAGTAGCTACTGGCTCTGGAACCCGGGAATAAGGCAGAGGTGTGACCATGGCTCTTTCCTGCTGTAGAGTGGGGAATGATGAGGTGATAGGGGGCATCTGTTCCCAGGATCCTGTGATGACTTGGCATGAAATTAGCATACCCTTTAATCACCTTTGACTGCCAGAAGGCCAGGATCTCTTAGAGTTCTTATATTCTCAGAGCTGAAAAAAATAAAATGGTGAACAGGTATCTGAGGGTGGTACCTTCCTCAGACCCTTCCCAAAGTAGCAGAGGATAAGGCATACCCAGGAAATCCACATGGTGCAGTCACTCAGCTTCTACTCTGAGTCCCCAAAAGCAAACTTTCCCTCATTACCTTATGGGTGCTGAGGCAGAGTATCAGGTGGCTTAGAAGTCCTTTCATAGCAGCCCCTTTACTGCCCTAAATTCCTGAGATCATCCATTATCTTGGTGATACTGCCTGTCTTCTAACATGCTAACTCCCCATTTTCCAAAGAACGAAAGTGATCTAAAGGCCTGTAGAGAGACACATGGTTGTAAGTAAGCTACAACATATCACCAACATTAACTTCTAAGCAAGTAGTAGCATAAAAGTATCATCCAAGTAATCTAGAAACAAGGAAGGTGGTGGGGTGATCATATAGTGACAGGAAAAGATGTAACACATGGATATCCCATACTCTACACTAGTACTTCTAACATCCAGTGTTAAAAGATAAGGAATGGTACAGCCTCTGTGTGTTTCATCTTCTATAGGGGATTTATGGGAGGATGTGAACAAGAATCACATAGGATGATAGGAATATGGATGGATTTCAAACTACCATTTGAAAGGGGATACGCTGTGATTAAAAAAAAAAAAACATCCTTTGACATTCATGTCCTCCCATAAATCCTCTATAGAAGATGAAACACTTCCCAAACTCTTATGTTCCAACCAAACGGGGCTGTTCCGAAAGCTAGATTTTCTCTCCCCGGCTCTTCTTTGTAGTCACACTGACAGTCCCCCATCTCTGGCAGGCACTCTCATTTCTGCTTTGTATTTCTTCTAAGCTTAGTTTAGGACCCTACTCCTTTGAAACATTCCCTTGTCTTCTCTTCTTCAGTTAGTGAAGAAGAGTCATTGTCATAGAACATAAGCTCCTTAAGAGCTGGGACCATCATTCTGGTTTTTGTGACCCCAGCAGCTAACACAATACCTTACATTTGGTAGGCATTTAATAAATTTTTGTTGTTTTCTGGATAGGAAATAAAAACTGGAAACAAGGAGTGTAAGTACTACACCTGGTATATACTTTGAATATATGTGTTTATATAACATTTGGGCAAACTTTAAAAGATTTTTTAAATTAAGTATATGCTTCATGCATACAAAAATGGAATAAATGTATTCTGCTTCTGCTTCATTACAAGGCAAGCCCTTGGATGGGCTCTGGGTTATTGGGGTTTTTTTCGTACTTTTATTTACACTATAGAATTATAGTCATTGTTAATATCTTACTGAGGAGGGTTCTTTCCTTTAAATGATTAGTTATATCATTTCATCTTTAATATTTTTCAGATGAATCCCAGGCAGTGGAGCCATATCTCTGAAAGTGCCAAAGACCTGGTCCGCCGAATGTTGATGCTGGATCCAGCTGAAAGGATAACAGTTTATGAGGCACTTAATCATCCTTGGCTTAAGGTAAAGAAAAAAAGGAGTCAGAACTTTACACGGTGGACTCTATGCTTAGAAGGGTTTGAGTTTTGTTTCACCTGCTTTACCTTCTGCCTTATCTGTCATCAGGAGGAAAAAAAGAGTTGGGGGAGGTGGTGCAAATTAAGTATTGAAGTCAAGAAAAAGTTCCTAATAATTAGACCTGTCCAGAAGGCTGTTTTTGAGAGATGGTGGGTTCCTCCACCTTACCAGGTCTTTAATCAGAGGCTATGTGATCACTTGTTGAATGTGTTACAGAGGGGATTCCTTTTGTTTATGGGTTTCTCTGCAGTTCTTTCCAATTCTCAACTTCTGTGAATCCCTGATTCTTGTTGATTTTAATATATTTCTTGAATTTACATCTCCATTCTCATATTACTGCCATGTTCATTCAAGTGCTAAAGCACTTTTCACTTGCATGAACTGGTCTTCTTGCTTATAGGCTTTTTGCACTCCAGTCCATCCTTAACAAAAATATTTCCAAACACAGGACTGACCATATAACTGTTTTGTCCAAAAAAATTCGGAGGCTCCATAGTGCATCTAAAATAAAATGTACGCCCCTTGGACTGACATTTAAGGCATTCATTCTATATTCTTGTTCTAGTCTACCTCTCTAAATTTGTGTCACATTTCTTTCTTCCATGCCAAACTAGATGGCTTATTTTTACCTAATTCATTCCACTTTCCTGGAAGACACTGTTTCTTCCACCCCAACTTTCAGAATTTTTATCTTTCAAGACAAGGGTACCATCTCACCATGAAGCCTTCCCTAATCCCCTACGTTACTCCTTGAATATACCAAAAGCTCTTTGACTTATTTTTCTTTCACCACCTTCACTTTATGCCTTGTATTATACTTATCTGTTCATGTCTTACTCCTTTTGTACTCCTCCAAGTAGAATGTTAGCCCCGTGGGGACAAGGACTATTTGATTTTCATCTTTTGATCCCAAGTGTTTAGCACAGTACCTTATATGTAGTAGTGACTTCATAAATCTTTGGCAGATATACATTTTGCTCCAATGAAATGGTTCTACTTGCTGTTCTCTGACCATAGCCTATATACCTAAATACCTTTACTCATCTCATTGCCTATTCCTTTGATGCTCTTCTTGTGATCTGTTCTTCTTGAAATACTTCTGAGCTTTTGAGGCTTTACTGAAATGCCTTGCCAATTTTCCCATGAAGCCTTCTGCAAATCCTTGCCACTGCCTCTGAATTCTTACAGCATTTTGTTTGTATCTCTCCTGTATACCTGTTATAGTCTACCTTCTGTTGCATTCATTTTTTGCATGGATTATTTCCTTAACTATATTATAAGCTCCTTAAGACCAGGGAATATTCACCATTATGTCCTTCACAGCATCTAGTGCCGAGCTTTCACAAAATAAAAGTAAATACTCAATAAATATTTGTTGACAATTTAGATCAAATATTTATTGACCAGCAAGGTACTATAATACTTTATATAATATATATGTACTATATATTATAATATATAATGTAATACTTTATTAGGATATTTTTTTAATTGCTATTGCAATGTCAAAAAATTATTACATCAGTTTGGATAATGGTTTTTAGGATAGGTAAAACTTAATTGGGGGGGGGGGTTCCCTTCTCTTTATAATACTATTCTTTTTAAAAGAATTATAAAAATTGTCATCTTCAATTTTTTTTCTGTTGAAGAACAAAGTCACTGATCAAAATCATAATTTCCTACTCTTCTGCATTTCCTTTGTCATTATACATTGGTAGCAGAAAAGATGTTTACTCAGTATTCATAGAATCTGCTATAGGTGAAAATTCACTACCTACTTTTAAAGCCTGACTTCATAATTCCATACTAAAAAGGAAAATGTTACTGCCATGCAATCAAGTGGATTTTCAAGTGGCACTGAGATAAGACATTTACATATGGCAGAGCAGTAATACAAGGGAATTCATAATTGTGAGATTGATGGTATATACAGAAATGCTACATGAGTCCAAAGGAGGCAGAAGATTACTGGGGGAATCAGGAAAAGGTTTCATTGCAAATAGATGTTTTGGGGCCAGCTAGGTGGCACAGTGAATAGAGCACCAGCCCTGAAGTCAGGAGTACCTGAGTTCAAATTCGGCCTCAGACCTTGACATGTACTAGCTGGTAACCTTGGGCAAGTCACTTAACCCCAATTGCCTTGCCTTCCCTCCTCAAAAATCAAACAACAAAGAAAATAGACATTTTTAGTGGCATCTAGAAAGCCATTCGTTAATGGTTCACTGTCAGCTTTGAAGAAGGTACCCCTAGAAGAATGCTAGCAAGAAACTGTTCTTGGTACTTTGCTGCTTTAAAATTCCCTTTTTTTTTTTTTTTTTTGCAGGGGTAAGGCAGGGCAATTGGGGTTAAGTGACTTGCCCAAGGTCACACAGCTAGTAAATGTATCTGGTGTCCGAGGCAGGATTTGAACTCAGGTCCTCCTGACTCCAGGGCCAGTGCTCTATTCACTGTACCACCTAGCTGCCCCCTGTTTTAAAACTCATTGAAGACTTAGATGAAGTAGTAGATGAAGTACTTCTTAAATTTGAAGATGACAAAAAGCTGGGAGGGATAGCTAATAAACGTTGGATAGTAGTTGAGATCTAAACAGATCTTGACAGGCAAGAACACAGGGCTGAATCTACTAAGATTGAATTTAATAGGAATAAATAAGGAGTATTGTGCTTGGGCTCAAAGATAGACTTAAGAAGTTTGAGATGGGAGAAGCATGTAGCTTCAGAGCAGTTTGCCTAAAAAAGATCTTATGGTTTTAGTGGTCTTTAAGCTCAGTATGAGTTAATAGTAGAAATGGTAACCAAAGAAGCAGAAGCTGTGTGGTCACCTGTTGGGTTTCCTATAGTGGGAGTTAATTCTAGGATTTTATAATTAGATTAAATTGTACATTTATAGCCAATGGACTTTTGATAACATAGCCTATAGTATGCCATAGATAATGCTGTAAATATTATATGGCTGAATTAATCGGTTAATTTTGACTGAAACTAACCCAAATCCAATTTTAAATGGCCATAATGATTATGAATAATTTATTTGTGTTATTTAAGCCATGTTATTACAAAACTAAAAATGCATGATTCTAAAAATCATTCAGTTTTTATATTCTGGTTTCATTACTGAAAGTACAAAATACCTTTACTTCAACCTTGAACTTTCTTCCTCTTTGTAGACTAAGCTAGTTTGTGTCTTTTTTATAAAATCCATATTAATTTTCAACCAATTATTATGTTGACTTTGCAGTTTGGTTTTGATTAAATTTCTTAACTTTTTCATGTTATTAAATATTGGTAAATGTGTTATCTCTTGTAGGAGAGAGATCGCTATGCGTACAAGATTCATCTTCCTGAAACAGTAGAGCAACTGCGGAAATTTAATGCAAGGAGGAAACTAAAGGTAAGATTTGTAAAAATTAATGAAGACAAAGTAACCCAATTAACATTACTAGCTAGTTTCTTGTGTAAACCATATGAAAAAAGTTTCGAATCACTAGTAATTAAAGAAATGCAAAGTTAAACAGCTTTTACATTTGAAATTATATTATTTTTAAAATTTTGTTTATTGGCCTCTTGATTTATCATAATCTTTTTCTAGTTTCAGATAATCACAAAATATAGATCTGAATAGTACATTATACTAAATTAAAGATGTTACTTGGTCCTCTTTAATTTCATGAAAGATGAAATTCAATAACTTAAAAACTAATCAATACTTATTTGTTGAATGTTTGTTTTATTGTTAAATTAATCATTTTCCTGTGGCTGTAAACTGAGATAGGTTCTGAGTATTTTTAAGAGGTGGTGTGAATATAGTAGAATGGAAATAGAAGTGAGAATTACTAGAAGAAGTAAGCAAGAAAGGAAAGAAGTCCCTGCAGAGAGCCTTGGGGATAAGTATCTGCAGGTAGGTGGCAGGCGAATAAGGAAGAGTGGTCAGACAGGGAAGCAGAGAGCCAAGGAAGATCAGGTATGCTCAACTCCTCACTCTCACTCTCCCTGTGTACCTAATTCGTTGTCAGATCTTCAGCACCTTTTGCATATGCTTCATTCCCTCCATGCACAAAGCCAGCTTATTCGTACTAGTCAGTACTTCCCTAGACTGCTGTAACAGTGACCTATTTGGTCTTCCTGCCTCAGATGTTTCTCTTTTTTAATCTGTCCTTCCCACAAGCTCTGAAGTGGTTTCCTGAAGTGCAGATGTGACCAACCATGTGATCCCATGCACAGGGAACCCCAGTGACTCATTATCTCCAAGATCCTGTTTGACATTTCAGGCCTCTTCACAGCTTGGACACTTTCTGCCCTTTCAGTCACCTTCCCTCCCTGTTCAGACACTATTCATCAAGTATGTCCGTCCCTCTCCTGTCCCTGAGTCTTTTTGCTGGTTTCCTCCCAAGCCTAGCCCCCAAGCAGGATGGCTGCCCTCCTCATTCACCTCCTGGAATCCTTGGTTTACTGCCTGAGGCCTTCCCTGGCTCCCCAGCTGCTAGTGGTCCTCCTCCTCCCAGTCTTGAACTCCCAAGTCTACCTTATGTGTGATTTGTATCTTGTATATACCTATATGTGCACACGTTTTCTCAGCCATGAAGATGTACAGTCCTTGATAGCTGTTTTGATTTTACTTTGTGTTCCCAGTGCTTGTCACAGTGCCCAGCACATACTGAGCCCCTAATCAGTACTTTGTATTTGTCTTGTTCTCCTTGATGGCTCAGAAACCTCATGACCCTGGAAGTTCACTCCACTCTTGGACTTACACCCTAGTAGAACTCTCCACCCTTGTGGCCCTTCCCTCTGATTGACTGGTTCTTCCCAGCACCTCCTTTTTAAGAAGGGTGTCCAAGTCAGCCATGTCTTCATTGCTCTCCAGGCTCCATTCCTTACTCTCTGGACTTTCTCTACAATGCCCCCATGTTAGAGGAGGGGGGAAGCCTTCATGTCTTCTTCTCTCCTTTTCACTTTCATTGTTGTCTTCCTCCTTTAGAATGTAAGCTCCACTTGGGCAGGAACTCTTTGCACTTGCATTTTTATTCCCCAAACTCAGCCCAGTGCCTAGCATATAGAAAATACTTAATAAATGCCTGTTGACTTGACTTGTCTAACTTTGATGAAGATACGTGAATCCCTCAAGAAGTTCAGGGAACTATATGAGTGAGTGAATGAATGAATGAATAACATTTATTAAGCATATTCTCTGAAACGTTGTACTGGGTTCTGGGGATGCAAATGTAAAAGTGAGACAGTTCTTGTTCTCATGGAACTCACATTCTAATTGAGGAAGATAACAAATATAGAAGGGTTCAGCTTCAAGAACAGAAAGGCCTGTTAAGGGTACTATCTTCCTCCCAGTCAGCCAGGCTTACAACTTGGGTATAATCCTCAACTCCTTAATTCTTGCCCTTAATATCCAGTCTGTTGCCAAAGCCCATCAGTTTTTACCTTCATAACTGCTCTTAAAGATGTTCCTTTCTCTCTGACACCTACATCTAGTCTGTTGCTGGTTGGCCTCCCTAACACAAATCTCTCCCCTTGAATTCATCATTCAGCTGTCAAAGTGATCTTCCTAAAGCCTAGCATCATATCTCACACACACAGTCTCTCTCTCTGTCTGTCTCTCTCTCTCTGTTTCTGTCTCTCTCTCCCTCTCCCCCCCCTCACACACACACCCTGCTACCCCCGATAAACTTCAGTAGCTGCCTGTCACCTCAAGGATTAAATATAAAGTCATCTATTTGGCATTCAAAGTTCTTCCTAATGTAGCCCCTTCCTTCCTTTCCATTCTTCTGAAGCTTAAACCCCACTGTGCACCCTTCAGTCCAGTGACACTGGCTTCCTTGCTATTGCTCACACAAAAGACTCCATCTCTTTTCCCTGGGCACTTTCACTATCTTCTTCCCATGCCTGGAGTGCTCTCCTTCCTCATCTTCACCCCCTGTCTTCCCTGACTTCCTTTAAGTTCCAGCTAAAACAACACCTACAAGAAAACTTTCTCAATCACCCGTAATGCTGGTACCTTCCTCTGTTTATTATTTCCGGTTGAAGTGTATATGGCTTATTTGTACATAGTTGTTTGCATACTGTCTCCAGCATCAGAATGTGAGCTCCTAGAGAGCCGGGATTGTATTTCACCTTTCTTTGTACCCCCAGCACCTAGCAGGGTGACTGGCACTTAATAGGTGCTCAGTAAATGTTTATTGACTGACTGCCTGAGGGTACAGCAATGGGGAGAGAAGGAAGAAGGAAAGACCTGGGTTGTTTGGGTTGGGCAGGGAGGGCTTATTAGTAGGACAAGTTGCATAAGGCCTAGTGGTTCTTCATTTTACTAAAGCGATATAGTTAACTCCTTGTCACCAAAGTGATATGGGCAGCCATATCCATCAATGTAACCAAGGCCTGAAGAAACCCCCACCTAAGACCTGAGGGATCTGGGCAGGCAGGGGTAGGGAACTCTCACCAAACCTGGTCAGTTCTGCCCTCTGAGATCTTGGAGGGAAGAGGGTATGCTGGAAATGGGGATGGAAGGGTGGGGCAAGGGTGGTACTACTTCCATGTAAAGAGGAAGTACTTCACCTGAAAGGAGAGGGAATCTTGGTCTTCAAACATTATGATGCATTACTTCCCAAATTACATCTGCTTCTGGTTGTTACTGAAAAGTGTACAATTTCATTTAGTAAATATAATATAGTGATTCTACTTAATTTAACTACTTTGGGAAATAGTGATAATTTTTTTAACCTAGATGATTCAATTAAAAAGAGGAAAACAGTGTAGAATGCATCTTTAGAGAATGAAGATCTCTAATAACTTCCTACAGTTACTTTTCATCAGGTTTTCAAATTAAAAATCACAACCGAAAACTGTAACTTCTTATTAGTACAACTGTGAGCTTTGCAAACCTGTGTGGCTGTAAGGGTGATAAGTATCCTCAACAAAATAAGGAAGCTTAGAGGATGAGTGAATTTAGGGAATAAGATAATAAGCCCTTGTTTAGACATGTTGATTCTGATATGTGAAGAATCCAATATCCAATCATATGGAGATGTCTAGCTGTGAGTGAATGACCTATGACTTCAGGAGAGATATTATGTCTGGATATAATAGATTTGAAAGTCAGCTGTATAGAGATGATATGTGAACCAGTGAGACCTGGTAAGATCATAAGAGAAAAGGCAGAAAATATCCAGGAAAAGTAGAAGAATATTCAGGAAAGAACTTGGGAGGATTTTCATGCTTGATAGGCAGTTGAAGTTCCATAAAGGAGATTGGAGTATTTGATAATGCAGAGTGAAACCCAAGAAAAACCAGTGTCCTGGAAATCAGGAAGAGAGTGTTTAGAGTGATTGAGTAGAATGAGGACTAGGAGAAGGCCATGGGATTTAGCAGCTATGAGATGATTGGTAATCTTTGAAAGAGAAATTTCATAAGATACACAGGCAATGGGGTATAGAAATCTAGCTTACCCTAGAGGAAATAGAAAGGGAAGGGGATAGGAGAAGTGGAGATGATAGAAGGGAGGGCAGTTTGGGGGAGGGGTAATCAGAATGTACACTCTCATGGGGTGGGAGGAAAGGAGAGATGAGGAGAAAATCTGGCACTCAAAATCTTGTTGAAAACTAAAATAAATTAACTGAAATGGACGTGAGTGGAATTAAAGCAGGGAATTTTTTAAATTTCAGTTTGAAAAGTATAGATTGTAATCCACAAATGTCAATATGAGATCACCATGTGTGGTGAATCTTTTAGTAGAACAGTTTAGTAAATGCACTGAAAGCACTTGAAAATATGTAACATAATATGAGCACAGTATGGGTGGAGAAAGAAGGGGGCCATTTAGAGGCAATTGGGTAGCACAGAAGATCAGTCTCTGCGACTGAAGTCAAGAAGACCTCAGTTCAGACATAGCTTCCAACGTTTACTAGCTGTGGGACCCTTGGCAAGTTACTTAATCTGTCTCTGCCTCAGTTTCCTTATCTGTGTAATGGAAATAATAGTGGCATCTACCTCCCAGGATTGTTGTGAGGATTAAATAAGATAATATTTTAAAACTGCCTAGTACGTAGTAGATGCTTAATGAATTCTTCTTTCCTTCCTTATTTAGGACATTAACATTATAATTCCAGTGTGCTAAGTAGAACATAGTTATCTTACAAGCAAATATTCACTGACTAAGGAAGGAAAATTAACTACTGTTCTTTGGTAGAAATGTACAACTATAATTCAGTATAGTATGGAATAGTGCAGAGGTGTTAAACTGGTGTATGCAGTCTACAAAACTCCCAAATCAGGTCCAAACCATATTAAAATGTAATGGGGAAATATTTAACAAAACAAATAAAAACATACTACAGGGCGGTTAGGTGGCGCAGTGAGTAGAGCGTCGGCCCTGGAGTCAAAAGGACCTGAGTTCGGATCCAGCCTCAGATACTTAATGCACACACAAACAAAAACCTAGCCGTGTGACCTTGGGCAAATTACTTAACCCCAATTGCCCTCCAAAAAAAAAAAAAAAAAGCCAAAAAAAAAAAAAACCCATACTACAACAGATATAAGAGAAAGAGAAATTTCAGTAGAATAATAGGATTGAAAATCAGATTTGAAGGAATTAAGTGAATGAGAGATGAAGAAATGGAAGTAATGAATAAACAGCTATGGAAATTGGCTACAAGAGAAAAGCGTAAAAAATTGTTAGCTTGAGGAGATTGCAGGGTCCAGTAAAAGTCTTTACAGGATATAGAGAGCTGGGCATATTTCTAGGTGCCAAGGAAGAAGCCAAGTCAGTAAAGAGGTCAAAGATCAGTGATCAATCACCAAGCATTTATTAGCCATCTGCTACTAGGTACCGAGGATACAAATAGAAAAGTGAGATCATCCCTGCCCCCAAAAGCATATGTTCTAATATGGGGAATATTCCACATATTGGGGAATGTAGCCAGGGAAAGAAGTTGGGATACAGGTAGTTATAGAGATAATGAGTGAAGTCATAAGGCATTAGATTTTCATGACTTTTCTAGTTAGAAAGGCAAATAAAAATAACTTTAAGTTTTTACCTCATACCTAAAAAATTTGAAATGATGACTAAAGAAGAAAAATATCCATTTTTGAAGGGGTTGTGGGAGGACAAACACATTAATACAATATCAGTGGTATTGTGATTTAATCCAAACATTCTGAGAAGCAATGTGGAATTATGCTGAAAAGATAACAAAAATATCCACATTCTTCGGCCCAGAATTACCACTTCTAGGCACATACTCCAAAGACAGAAAGAGTGGTCCCATATGTACACAGTATCACTTACTGTGATAGCAAAAACCTGGAAACAAAATGTGTCCATCAGTTTGGGCAGGAGCTAAACAAAATTTATATGAATGTAATAAAGTACCCCTACGTGGTAATGAAATAATGAATTTGACTAATCAGAGAAGCCTGGGAAGATTGACATATATTGATGCCGAGTAAAGTAAGCTACACAAGAAAATGGAAAGAACAACAGCAAAGCTCCACATGCTCAGTAATTAGAATGAGTGAACTTGACTCTAGAAAAGAGTTGAGAAAAGATGCCTTCCTCCATTCACTGCGGAAGTGGGGGATTCTGAGTGGAATATCACATGTACTATTAAGCATGGTTGACATGTTGCTAAGCTGTTTTTTTTTTCTTATTTTTTAATCTCTGTTACAAGGAAAGCTGTCTGGGTGGAATAGTGGGGAGTAATATTCAGAACTGAAATTTATTTTAAAATAAAAGACAATAAATAAAAATAAGGTAGACAATACTTAAGCTTGTTTGTTTACTTCTTACACTTTAATTCTCAAAATTTTGTAGAGATGAGAAAAGTCATGTGAGTTGGTCCATATCTGATGGTCTTTTAGTTAATAAAAATAATTTATCTGAGCCAGCATAGGAACACTAAAATAATTTATATATGATTTCATGAAAAATCTGCTTACATTGGAATTTCACAGTGTTCAGTTTGAGGAAGCAAAATTGCTTGCTTCTTTGGAGGCCAGGCAAGAGTAGAAACCAGGCTCCATGTATGGCAGCATCATTGCCTCTTCATTGAGGAATTTCAGGGCAAGGATATCTGTTCTGAATTGTGAGGAGGGTCCAATGGCAACAGTGGCGGGGGCGGGGGGGGGGGTGGAAGTACATAAAAACATGTATTTAAAAGTACAATATATTTATTAAATTTATATATTGTATCCTCCAGCTTGGAGAGGTCCTGTTAACAAGTGATTCTTCAAGAGTTCACTATATCATAATAGGTCATTTGAATTATAAATTTAAGGGCCGGGGTAGGGGGAGAACTTCATAAAATGGATATTTTTTCTTTTCTTTTTTTTATAAGTAGCATCAACCTGTTTCATTTTCATACAATCATGGAATTATTCAACTGCCTGTATACAGGATCATTCTTCATTGCAGACAAAAAAAAAAAACCTGATTTTGCAATCTTTATTTAGTAACCTTAATATTTTAGTAGCTCAGGAGATTGGTGATTTCATCAACATGATTACTTCTCCTAGGGTGTAACTTAGAACTTCATCCATGCTGGCCTATCCAGCATAACTTGTTCGTTCGTTGTTCCCATAAATTTCCCATAGGATGTCTACCTAGAGTTCTGGGATCCTGCCTATAAGTGTCATAGCATTATGTGGTCACCAGCACAGCCCCAGACCTTTCTTCCTTTAATACTTCCTTCTCCCAATGTCTAGCTCATGTTCTCCTCTATTCACAGGAAGGAAGATCAGTGAGTCTGCTGTGTACCAGATATTTGTACTAAGTACAAATACAAGAAGGGCAGGGGAAAGACAGCCTCTGCCCTCAAGGGCAGTATAATGGGGGAAGACAACACACACAAAAGAAACTCAAGAGCTTAGGGATTTAAGGGGGAGGTACTCAGCACAGGGACCTTGGTTGAGGCTGAAAAAGTGCTAGCCTGGGAATCCTCCTCAAATGGAGCCTTTGGGAAGAGCTCTTCACCCTCTCTTCTCATCAGAAGGGTCTCAGGGTGAAAGGTACTGACAAGGCATGAGTATCCTCATCCAGCCTGATAACATCTTGCAGAATGATGAGGTTCCTGGGGGCAGGATGGAGAAGTCCCAAAGAGTACAGCTGGGGGAGAGAGAAGGAAACAAGCTTTTATTAAGTGCCTACTAGATGTCAGGCACTGTGCTAAGAGCTTTTCAAACATTTCATTTGATACTCACAAGCATCCTGAGAGGCAGGTGCTTTTTTTTATGATCCACATTTTGTAGATAGACAGACAGAGCATTTGAGGGTCTGGGGCCAGATTTCAAGTCAGGGCTACCTCCAGGCCCAGCCCTCAGGTGCACTGTGTCCCCTTTGAGCACCTGCTTGAGCACAGTCCTCCATCACTGATGGCCCACCATACATTTCAGCATATGCTTTGGGTTACCTGCAGTTTGGATTCTTTAGAGATTAGCAATATAGCTTGGTCCACCAGAAGGTTATTGGTGTCAGAAAGATATGTTTCTCATGACTTAAGGAGATGTTTGGAGTAATTGGAAGTGGAATAATTAGAAGCCTTCTCCCTCAGTTCTGGGACCAGCTCATTGTCATTTGTTCATCCCTCTAAGTTGTGTGTACTGATGGGCCAGTTCAGTGGGGTGTTGTAGCAGTAAGCAGCCTAGCATGCTCAGGATGGCTGCTAACACAGGATCTTTGATCTGCTTTGCTAAAGGAAAGCAACTCAAAGGGGGCTAACAATCTCACTTTAGTCAGACAAACATGTATCATTCACCTAGTTCAGGGGAAAAGTCAGCACCCTGAACTTGAGAGAATACAGACAGAAATACAGACAGAGAAAATAACACAATTCAGTAGACAGGGCGTTCTGGCTGTCTGACCGTTATATCCATACCTAGTTAGTCACCAGAGAGAGAATCGCCAACTTCTGGGTTTTCAAAGCCAGGGGGCTCAACGGATGCCCAGAGTCTCATCTGGTCAAATCACACAGCTCTTCCCAAAGGGAGCCCCAAAGCAAAATCTTGCGTCAGAGGTATATATAGCCCTCTCCACAGTCAGAGAACATCACAGACCTTGTGACTCACTTGACTACAAAGTAACAAAAGTTGTACCTTCCTGAAAAACAAGCTTCCCTCCACAGGTTCCACATGAGTGCATGCAGCCTATTAGGGGGCAGAATATGTTTTCAAATCAGGAAAGGTCCTCAAATTCAACTTAGGCTTATTAAGGGACAGGGAAGATTTTCAAATTCCCATTACCTTTACAGGTGTTCATCCAGTTGTATATCATGATCTGTATGACAGCTATTCTTTATCCACTTGATTTTTCTGGTATGGATACTTAAGCCATTTTTTTTCCTTTTTTTTTTAATGTTTATGAATTTTATTTAGGAAACTCTACAGTGTTCTAGGGACCAGTGCTCACAGTAAGGAAATTCTAGAAGTCTTTGCTCTTTCCTTCTAGAGGAATTTAAGTTTCTTGATGGCAAGTTTGATTAATTTTTGTATTCCCAGGGCCTAGCACGGTTCTTAGCGCATCTTAGGGGGAAAGGGAGGTATGCAGGCTTGTGATTTCAGTAATACAGGGGATTTCTGATGTGGAGACACACTCTGACAATGCAGATCAGAAACCTGTCTGCAATTTAGAGTCTTAGAGTTACTTAGCGCATTGAGAGACTAAGTGATTTACTCTTGCTATTCCTACTCATATGTTTCAGAAACAGCAGTGGAATCCATGTCTTTAATTTTTTTTTATATTTAATTGATTTTTTTTTAGCCATACTAACACTTCCCACTTTTTCCATATCTCCATCCCTACCCACAATGGACTCCTCTCTTCTAACAGAGTTTTAGTAAACAAAGCAAACAAGCACTTTGGCCATTGTCTGTCAATATATGCCTCAGTCTATACCTACACAAATTCTTTGGGCAATCTCAGTTTGTATTCCTCAGACATTGGTGATGTTCTTTGATCCACAGCTATATAACATCACCAGAAAAATATTATTGTTGAAAAGATTCAGAAAAGTGGTGATGTTTTAAAAATAATAATAATAATAATTGATTTTAGTGGCAGATAGGTGGTGCACCAGCCCTGGAGTCAGGAGAACTTGAGTTCAGATCCAGCCTCAGATGATTACTAGCTGTGCAGCCCTGGGCAAGTCACTTTCACTTAGGCCGGTTTACCTTCCTCTCCCCATTCCCCCTAAAATATCAGTTTTGAAAAGAGGTACAATCCATCATGTCTCCAATGAGAGAGTTCTCTGAAAACAAGATGGTCGTTACATTTATTAGAATGTCTTTCACTGCCAAGTTTTACTGCCCTTGATTTGATAAAATTGTGACTTGTATTTGCAATTGTAAATTAACTAGCCAAAAGATCAAATTTAGCTGGTCTAATTTGACTGACATCCTGGGATATTTACCTCTTTTAGGTTTGGTAGTCCCTCTTCATTTCTTCTTCCCTGGGACATTTTTCCAATGTTTTAGTCATTTTTGTGTTTGTTTCATCCCTCCCCAAATTCCCCATATCCCTTAAGCTTTGAAGTGTTCTAAGTCTTGAAGTGTTCCTTTTTGAAATGGAACTTTGCTCGAATGGTCACTTTCCAGTTTCCTATTTTATATTCCTATTTACACATGCTAATATATGTGCTGTTTTTATGTATTTCACTGAGCAGTTCCAGAGTTACTATAACCACTGAATTATGTCTGCCATGTATATACATCCTGCACTTATATACTTTGTACTTAATGCTTTGTTTCTTACCAAATTTAAGAAAGGGGAAGAAGTATTTTTTAAGTCATCTTAATATCAGCAGAATTTTTTAATTCAACTCTTGGTGCTACTTACTACTTGGTGCTAACTTTGTTGATATATTTATATGGGCTCAGAGTTTTAATTTCACAGGATCCTGAAAGGCTTGTTTCCTGATTGCCAGATTCAATCCAAACCCACCTAGATGAAAGTCTTCTCTTTTTGAAAATTGACATTCTATCCCCTTCAAATAAAAACATGTATTATTTTAATTATACTTAAGAGTTCTTTATGGTAATCTTTTTCTTTTTAGAATTGGAACCTACCCTTTTGCTGAATTAAGTCACTTATTTTAAGTAAGAGGAAAGAAAGAAGGTAGAAAGCAAGTTAGTTGGTCTTGAAGGGTTTCACAGTATAAATGTTGGTCAAACATGTCCATAGTCCATACTAAATTGGTATTCTTCTCTATGAAGACAAAAAAAATTGTCATTAACAAGTTGTATAAGACATTGCTAAAACATGTAAACCATAATCATTTTCCATACTGACCTTTCAAGAAAAGCCCAAGATGTTAGTTTTGTCAGTAATTATGTAACCGCTAACATCTTTGTACTGGTGTGCATATCTATGCCATATACAAAAAGACTCTGAATTATAAAATACTCCCCATTTTGCCCTTGAGATTAGTTATTTCCTCATCTTTTTTTATGGTTCTGTTTGTTTTATTAACAGATTATTCTTGATATTGTTTTTAAATTTGTTGAATTTTTTGTGTGTTTTATTTTAGGGTGCAGTACTGGCAGCTGTATCAAGCCACAAATTCAACTCATTCTATGGGGATCCCCCTGAAGAGTTGCCAGATTTCTCTGAAGATCCTACCTCCTCAGGTAACTTCATTAAAGCATACTTCTTTATCATATCACTTTTATTGCATTATAAAGAGAATTTAGAAAGCTCTTCTCCCCCCCCCCCAACTTTACTGGTATTATATGATATCCTAGAAAGTATACTGGTTTTAGTATATCAGGGCCTGAGTCCACATGCATGTGTGCACATATATACACACACGCACGCATATATGGAGTGATATACACACTTATATTCATATACAAACCCATAGGCATATATAGACATATATGCACATGCCTATTTTTGTGTATGCATAATAAAGCTTCATCTATATGGATGTAGACCTGTGTGTGTTTTGTCTGTCTGTGTAGTATGTGAGTCTCTATTTGAGTCTGCAAATGTCTATAGATTAGACTGTGAGCTCCTTGAGAGTAGGGACCATTGTTTGCCTTTCTTTAGATTCCTGGTGCTTAGTAAAATACTTGGCACATCATAGGCATTTAATAAATGTTTTTTGACTGTTGACTATGTGTGTGTGCCTTGTGTCTATGTACATGTGTCTATATTTGTGTATATTTGTCTCATTGTATATAGCTATACATATAATTATGTATGTATTTATATACTGTCTATATAAGTGATAATGTTTATACAGGCTTTTTTCTGTGACGTGTTTCATGAGTATGTGCATGCGGACTTGTCTGTATGTGTTGGTGTATATACACACGTGTTTATCTCTGTATGCACATGTCTATGTGATACATGAATATTGTATATATGGATAGGTGTGCATATAGATGTATTTATGTAGGTATGTGTGGCTGTGTATGTATTACTGTATTGTAAGTTGTATGTATGTATGTCTATGACATCCTGTATAAGTATATATAGCTATATATGCAGATTGTGTTTTTACATATATACACACACATACACAAGGGTTTTTTGTATTTGTATAAATATGTTTTAGTATATATGACAAATTATGTTTTTGCATGTATGTGCTTGTGTTCTTATATAGTGTGTATATGTGTGTACATATCTATGTATACATATATATGAGTACATTTATATGACTATGTATGTATCTGAGCATATGTCTGTGTGTATGCAGATAGGTATGTGTATGCATGCAAATATAGGTATGTTTGTGTATATTTATTTATGTGTGTATTTGGCTGTGAATATATAAAAGTATGTTATACAGATAAATCTTTGTATTTGTAAATATGTATAGCTATGTGTAGTAGGTGTCTTTGAACAAAGGTGATTGTGTGTACATAGATAATTTGTGTATGTGTGAGTATATATAGAGAGTTATGTGTGTTTCTAGGCATTGGTGTGTGTATACATTTATGTACATGTCCATTTATGTGTAGAGGTTTGTGTGTGTTCATCTGTGCATACATACATTTTTGGTATCTGTCTATAAAGATGTGTTGGTGTGTATGTAGGTATGTGTATATAGACTAGAGAGTAGGAAAACAAATCAGTTAGGGACAAATAGGATGTTTGCCTTATAGCAAATATGAATTCAATTGAAATTAGGGTTCTACATGTGGGTGTGTGTATGTATACATATCTATATACATGCATGCATTCATATACATACATACATAGATAAATGCATCTGTGTATGAATATTAATATGTAGGCATTAAAGCCTGTATGTGTGTATGCATGAGTATTTCTGTGTAAGTATGTGATCTTGTGTTTATGTGCATGTTTATGTGTGGTTGTATGTGTTCATGTGTATAAGTATGGCTTTTCTTGTATGTGAGTTTGTGGATTTGCATATAAATATATGTCAGAATTTCTATGTCTATAGATGGGTGTGTGTATGAGTAGGGTATGTGTATCTGGATCCGCTTCATGGTATATTTAGGCCTTACATATGTTGAAAGGGTCTTGGGGGAGTATATGTATGTCTAGATCTTTGGGTATATATGTGTATGTCTTCATCTGTGTATATATGTTTGTTACACTGGGTCTTTGTGTGTGTTTCTCTTTAGGTTATATGGAAGCATGTGTGTGTGTGTCTCAGAATCTGTGGCAATCTGTGTGTGTCATGTGGGCATGTGCCTGATTCTGTTTGGCTATAAGTGCATATGTGTAAAGTGTATATCAGGTATAGATATCTGTGTCTGTATGTGTGTGGACGTGTGCATCTGTATGATCATGGGGGAGAAAGGCAAGGTTTCCAGACTCGTTTGTGTCCACATGTTTATGTATCTCAGTGTATATGTATGCTCGTATCTGTGTCCCTCTGACCATATCTCTTCTCTGCATTGTATATGTACACTCATGCCTCTGGAGGCATATTGGTGTCTCTGTTTATACACATCTGCCTTTGTGCATGCCCACCACCCCCACCCCCACCCCATTTCAACATAAGATACTTTTGAGAGAAAGTTATTTCATTCTTTATACCTATTCCGTAACACCTTGCACACTGCATGGCACCTAGCTAGCACTTAATAAAGATTCTTGATTGACATATGTGGGTACAGTGTGCCTGTGAATGACTATATCTTTGTCTGTATATGCATGTCTGTGCCTGTATTTAGATTGATTTGTGTAGCTGTGTGTGCATATGCACAGAGACACTTAAAAATCTGTGTGTGTCTCATGTGTGTGTGTTTGGGAGCATTTCTAAGTATAACTCTCTGAACTGTTTGTCTCTATGTAAGGATATGTCTTTCTAAGTGTATGTCTCTTTGTAATGTCTCTGGGTCTGTATAGGTATGGGGGGATCTTTGTGCATATATATGTATAGCTATACACATGTATGTTTGTATGCATGCATTTTATACATAGGATTTTGCTTGTGCATATATATTCATGTGGAGATAGATGCATACATTTGTATTTAATATATGTGTTGGACTACATACAAGTGTATGGATCTATGCATGTATGTAACTGTGTTATGATTGTATAGGTATATGCATAAATGCAAGTGTATATGCACATTGCTTTTTATATAGGAGTGTGTGTGTATATGTATGTGTAATGTGTATATGTGCACATTTTTTTATAGACATGCTTGTATATCTAGGTGTTCATGCATATTTCCTCTATGTATGTATTTACCTGTGTGTATAAGTATGTGAGTATAAGTAAATGCCTATAGATTTGTGGTTATGTTTAAAGGTGTATGTATGCACATCTCTGTAGGTATGGGCATGGTTTCTATAGAAATGTGTGTCTCTGAATGTTTAGATGTGTCTGGTTTTATGGGTGAGTGTCTGTCTCTGCGTGTAGAGGTAAATCTCTCTGTCTCTGGGTATGTAAGCATGTTTCTGTATTGTCTGTGTGTGTGTGTGTGTGTGTGTGTGTGTGTGTGTGTGTGTGTGTAATTGTTGGTTAGTGTGTATATGTGTTTTAAACTAGGTGTATAGATAAAGTGTGTATGTGTACATACACACACATTTTTTGTCTTGGTATGCATGCTTGTAGCTATGTCTCTATCTCTATGGGTATGGGTATCTACATGTTTTTTATTTCTATGAGCATATATATAAGTGTGGGTGTCTGTATGTGTTCTTTCTGTGTATTGTTATATATCTGTATATTTGTGACCCTGCTTGAATGTGGATCTGTTTATGTGTGTGCATATGTATTGTATATGTATGTATGCATGTGCATCTATTTGTTTGTGTATATGTGTATAGATGTCTGTGGATTTGTATCCATCTATATATGTATATGTGTATGTATGTTTGTGTGTGTCTTTCAGGAGCTTTGTGAATCTTTGTGTCTGTGGATGACTGTATATGTGTGTGTGTGTCTGACTGCATACATACATATACGTGCATGTGTTTGTATAAGACATTCATTTAACAAGTATTTGTTGGCAAATGCTATATGCTGAACCCCCATAAAGGCCTCCTCTGATAGCTCATCCCAGTGTGGAAGTGATGCGGTGTTCTCCAAGGCTGCTCTAGCAGAGCATCAGCTCTGGCAGATTCTACCATGCCGGGAAAGCCTTCTGGTACAGTTTGAACAATAAACCTCCTCTGCTTTCTGAAGACAAATCAAGATAAGTTCGCAGAGGCTCATCACCAATAGGCTGACCATTTGGTGATGAATTCTTGGCCAGGGCAAGCCATGAAACAACAATATGAGGGACCCTCAGTCCTTGCAGCCCTTTGCATTGTTTCTGCATTGATAGTTACAGAATAGCTGAAGGGGAGTCAGAGAATATTAAGTATCACACAGTTTTTAGAACAACTCTAAACTTTAATTTGGCAGGTATTCTAAATACCTGATCTTTAACCAAAGACCAGTAGATATACATGGTACTAGAAGAACTAAATCATGTCTCATTACATTCTCACTCTAAATGAAATAAGAAGGAAATGACAGCTAAAAGGAAGGATGACTTGCCGGTTTTCTTTGGGGAAGCAAATGGAGCATTCAGTGGAGCTGGATTTTTCAAAGGCCAGCGGAAACAAGAAACATTGTTTTATAGGCTATCTGCCCATTTTGTATTGTACTCAAAACAAGTATTTGCAAAATGATCAAAATTAAAATACTTGGAGTTTATACACCAAAATCAATTACAGAAGATGAAGATATAGATAATTTCCACAGAGGGTTCCTATTCGATCCATATATTAAATTAAAATTTTCAGTAAAATGGTAAAAATACACTGGAAAATGTAGGTCAGGAAAAAGCAGTGAGAAAGAGGACAAAGAAGCCTCACATATATTATCATGAATATTTTCTTTGAGAAAAGAATTGGTAGGAATTGAACAGGATGAGCAATGCATGAGATCACAATAAATGAAATTGATTATATTTTGACAGGCAATAAATCATTTCTAATATGGGAGTCAATCCTAAATCAGCTTTCTGTATAGTCACACTACTAACTTACTAAAACGAAGATCAAAGTTAGTACAAAACAGAGAAAATGATAGCTATTCAGTTGAAACAGCTCAATCTTGACATTCTCAAGCTAATTATTAATTTTAAAAAATTGATAATGGAAAGAAGACTAAGGACAGACACAGGCTATGTAATTTCATATAGAAGTTTAACCGGTGTAAATCAATTGCCATAACAAGAAGTATAAATAACCTTTTAAAAAAAACTCAAAACACTTAACTTTCCAGAGAGATACAGCAAGCAGAGTCAGCACTGGTTTAGTCATTCAGGCAGCAAACATTTATTAAGCATTTACTGTATGCTAAGCATTAGGGACACAGAGAAAGTAAAAAACAATCTCTGACCTCAGTGAGCTGGCAATAATCAGTGGTACAACACGTAAATAACGAGGTACACACAATACACAAAACACAATATGCCATCATCATGGTGTGTCATTGACCCTGTATTCTCCAAAGCTGGTTTAGTAGAGCATGTATACATGTAAACACACACATATACATGCATGCAGAGGTTAGGAGGGAGAGCATTCCAGACACAGGTGACAGCCAGTAAAAAGTTGGAAAAATACCAAACAAAGAAGAGATCCATGCGAAGGGCAACACAACTGTTAGTGCTTTGAGGGATTGATTTACAAGGTCTCTGAGGTAAAGGAAGAATGAAAGGTATAGATGTTTGTAATACAGAAAATGTTACCAGGATTATAAGATCCCACTTTATTTGTTAGTTAAGGATAGAAAAAAAATCATTTAATTGATAGAACAAAACACCACATTAGAAGGCTTTGTTTTTTGTTTTTATAACAAAGAACTTTCTGTTCATAATTAAATTTTTTCAAGATTCCTTGAAAAATAATACAGCAACAGAGATAACCTTGTTTGACCCCTTCTCTGATTATAAATATCAAGAAGACAGGTCTGGTATGCCAAAGATATGGACCACTCTTAGGGAACACATCCAACATAATGTACAGATTGACAAAGAATAACCTGTAAATGATGGGGTTCTTCAGATGTTCCTGTTTACAGATGACATCACGCTCTGGAACACTGCTGAACCCCTCCTAGAAGAGGTCCATAACCATTCAAAATAATATAGCCCAACTATCTGCAAAGAAAAAACCAAGTGGATAAAGAATGTCTGTTGCCCAAATGATGATATTAAGTTAGACAGCCTATAAAACTTGTCTGTCTGCATGGGCATCTTAGACATCACAAGTGGACAAGAGGTTGGAGCCAGAATTAACCAGGAAGAAGAGATTGCCTTGCATTGCCTCAGTGAGGGCTGTTATTGTTTAGTAGATCACCACAATAATGCCCATAAAAGCTAAACAGAAAAAATCCCTATTGTCCAGACTACAGCCTGTGTTTGGATGACCAGTCCGTTGAGCTAGCCATTGAATATATGTTTCAGATATACAGTGTAGATAAATGATGAGTTGCTCCCAAAAATGAATAGTTAGCCTAGATTAAAATCTCTTTGTTGTTACTACCTGTGTGATTTGGCCGAGTCACTTAGCTTCTGTGGTTCTCAATTTCCATGTTTATAAAAATGAGGAGGTGGGACTAAGTTTGAGTTTTAATTCAGATTTTCCCTTGCCATTTAATTACCTGTGTGACCTTTAATTATGTACACATGCTGTACTGGACCTTAGTTCCTTCCTCTGTAAAATGAGGTAGTTGACAGTGGTTCTTAAACTGTGGACTGAGATCCCATATGGCAACAGTAAAAGGTTTCTGAACATGCAGTGACCAAAAATTAATTAAAAATCAAACACTTAATGAATCCAAGGCTTTTCTGGCAGCTTGGCCATGTTGCATCTGGCAGCTTCTTTGCAGAGTTGGTTCTGAACTCAAAGTGTGCCCTGAAGCCACCCAGCGCCAGGGGCTGAAAGGGGAAAAGGGGTAGAGAGTGAAAAAAGTTTTAAGAAGCTTTGGGCTAGATGGCCTTCTAGCTCTAAATCTATGGTCCTCTGTCTAATCAGAAAACTAGAGGACTTATGTGTATTGAGCAAGGAAAAAACCGGATAGTTTGAGGACTCAGTGGGAATCCCTGACATACAAACATACCTAGAGAGGCCCTAGAGGATTTTGTGTGAATGCTTTCTGGAGGAACTTTAAAAGAGGCAGGAGCTTTGTAGACTAAAAAAAGCATGACTAGGCTATAATTAGGACCAATGGAGAAAATACACATACCATTGAGATCATAGACTCAGTGAAGCAACAAGGTATTGTTTAGGAGAATAAAAGCATATTATAGTGCTTTCATCTCTTATATTGAGTCTTGTATTTCTTTCTCTTCACTGGTATGTCATATCTTTAGAATGCTTTGCAACAAAACTTAGAATAATTTCTGTTCTATTTTGAACTCAATGGAACTTTAATTTAGTTTTCTTATTTTGCAGATAAGAAAGTTGAGGCCCAGAACAAACTGACTTAACTATAGCCATATAACTAATTAGTGGCAGAGCCAGATTTAGAATCTAGTTTTCCTAATTCCTACCATGGCGTTCCTTTCCCTGAACTTTGCTGCCTCTTAGAAACCAACGATTTAACTCTTTTTAACTTTGTTCCAAAACCTTTTCCCCATTTTAGCAAATTTCCTTCTTCTATCCCGTTTTTCATTGCCTCTCTTTTTCACCAAGATTTTTTCCTCTTCCTCTATTCTCCCATCTGCCTAACTCCCTTCTCAAGGGATAGTAACCTACATGTCAAAGGCAGGTGCGTATTAATTAAATTTGTGCTCTTTACCCCATTAGATTTTGTTAGAACTCCTACCATTTTCTCTGAGTTAGTAGATGGTCTTAGAGAACTGCTATGGCTGAAAGTCTCATTCCCCTTCCACCAACCTGGTGGTAACTCTTTCTGGCTTAACTAGGTTGATATTCAAGTGACAGACATACAGTCTTTCACTAGGCCCATGTTTTAAAGCCTTTCCAGTTTGTTCACAATTTTCACAACTTAAACTCTGCTAGACCAGAATCACCTCCACACTACAAGGGGACATTGGAATAGGACTTTAGTGGAGAAATTATATTTAGCATAATAGTAATAATACATTTTTATAGTACTTGACAGCTTACAAAACACATTGCTCACAACCAATCCTTCCAGGCAAGTAGTCGTTAAATCTGATTTTACAAATGGAATAAGCTTAAATGAAATAGCCACAGCCACATAGATAGGAAGCAGTTAGACTTTGACATAAGTCCATATCCGATGCTTTTATCCATGATGCTATTCTTTGTTGTTTTAATATATTTAGAATATATATGTATATTTGAAGTTTTAGATTGATCTCTTAATGTTATTTTTAGCTAAACAATTGGCATAGAATAAAATGTGGCATTAAAAAGCAACATATGGGGGCAGCTATGTGGCACAGTGAATAGAGCACCAGCCCTGGAGTTAGGAGGACCTGAGTTCAAATCTGGCCTCAGACCCTTAACACAAAACTAGCTGTGTGACCTTGGGCAAGTCACTTAAACCCGATTTCCCTACCCTCCCACCTCCAAAAAAAAAAAAAAGCAACATATATGATATTGTTGCTAGTGTAAGGAGAATTGGATTAAGACTGCAGTAATTTTTTTTCTTAAATGCCTATTCCAGGATACTGTTTAAAGTGACTTGGATCTGTAGCTGAATTATTTTTTTAATAATTCATTTCTGTAAGGCTTTTTCCTTTATTAAAAACAGTATTTTATTAACTTACTATTTTAATAGAAAAAAACCAAATCATGGAAAATTTCTAATTAGTTACAAATAGTTCCTGATACCTAGAACTGTAACAAAATATTTGTGGGATGCAGGTTGGGTTTGAAAATTGTACTTCCTGTCTAATGTTGCCTACCAAAAGCTTTGAACATTAACTGATAACACATGCACTTTGACTAATGACAAGATAAATGTGGCCTATAAAGAGAAGAATTTTCTGACATTAATAGGTGAATTCATTAAAAATACTACTTTTTGCACCCTACCTACATGTTGTACCTTAGATTGTTACCTAGCTTGTCTATCCTTAAATCCCAGTATCACAGTTCAGTTGATTAAATTTCCTCTCAAAATGTAAGAGGTTAGAGCAATATTCTTGCCATCTGCACTGAAAAAGTATTTTTGTATATGACTTGCCAATTCTTATATATAGTTAGTAATTCCTTAATTCTTTAAATTTATCACAACTTTGGTTTCTTTTTTCTTTGTATTCTTTATTAGGCTTTAATGATCTTAGCAACCTAAAACTTTACCTTTATGTATTATTTAATAAATTTATAGCATTCAATTATTTTTGCTTTTCACTATGTTTTCTCTCCAATACAAGTGCATCAAATGTCCTTCTGTATGTAGTGGTAATTTTCTTACCCAAAATGAGTCACAAAACAGTTATTACTGTTGTTTACAGAAGAGAAACCAAAATAAATTATTCTGGATGTAGATTTATTTTGTCTGAACTCATATAATGTGAGTTTTAATTTTTCCTTTAGATTGTCCTCTATAACCGTGTTTTCCCAGTTTCCTGTCTTTATTCTTCCTTTCTTGTAATTAACATTTTAGAATTGAAAAAATGTTATCTAATTTGATTTTACAGTGCAGTCATTTTACTGCATCTTCCCATTAAAGTTTATGCTAATGAAAAACCTAGCCGTGTGACCTTGGGCAAGTTACTTAACCCCAATTGCCCTCCAAAAAAAAAAAAAACCAAAAAGTTTATGCTATGATTTTTAACCATACATTAATTGCAGAGCATGTGTTATTTTCAAGGATGAACATTATCAACATAATTTAACTTATGCTGCAGGAGACTAAGTTTCTTGCAACATTTCCTAAACGTCTTTTGAATGGCATGGTGCAGTTACCTTAGCATGTCATTAAATGCAACTGTGTGCTTTTATATTAACCTATCAAGGTAAGGGATAATTACAGATTCATTTGAAAAATTAGAATCTTATGATCATTTAAGAATTAGGCAAGTACAAACTTTGTAACAAAAGAGAAGTCTAGCTTAGCATTTTGTTTTTTGAGGTGGAAAAATTTATTTTCTGGAAATATTTTTTCCTCTTCATGTGCGTTTCTTATTCACTGAAATTTTAATACTTATCCTTGTTTTCTACATCAGAGTCGCTTTAAATCTTATCTGATACACAATGTAACATTAATTTTAGTCTATTTAATAATAATTCAAAACTATGTTCTCTCCTCTTGTTCAAAAAGAAGCATTGAGAATCAGACCCTAGTAAATTTTGATGTTTAAAGTTCACAGATTTTTCTCTTAATCCCAGTAAATTTTTTCAGGTAACACAGGGGTCCCATCTTATTGGGAGATGTTGGATCCAGCTTTTTGTGGCTTATCTAGTATGCCCAACTCTGGCTTTAACTTGCTTGATCTGAAATCAGACTTTTGTTGTTTGTCTATACGCTGCCTTCCTACTAGGACTTCTAGCAGCAGAAAGTAGGTATCCCTTCATTTTCCTCTAAGGCTTATCTTTCTGCAAGTGTTTGGCTTTGCATGTTTAAAAATATTCAACTTGATTTCTCCTTGGCTGTTAGATGTTTGATTTAAATTTTAACACTGCCTACTAACAAAATAAAAAGTAATATATGTGCAGTAAGTATGCTGTTTTTAAGACATTACTGAATAAATCAAAGTTAACCTCTTTGACAATATATTTCATGGACACTGGCAGTATTAAAATTTTAACTTCATTTAATATTACTCATCTAAATTTCAAGAAGATGTATAATAATATTAAGGGAAAGATATGCTTGCTTTTACTAGTTTATTTTTAAGAAAACTTTTCAGAATGAGTAAATTTATATGTAAATGATATATTCATGTTATTAGATACTTTTAAAATAACTTTAATATCCCTGCTAGGTTTTTTGCCATTGTTTTAAAATGATTAATATAGATCTATTTGCGGTATGGTTTCCATAAAGAATTTGAGCCATAAAGTGAAGGTTTTATAAACAGTAACATGAGAAACAGGACTTCATTACAAAGTGACATGCTTTGAGTACGTCAAGAAATTGAAGATTAAATTACAACACACAAAGAAAGTTTAGAAGGATTGAACTCATGGTGTCTTTAAACTTGATTTCATTAGTTAGGCTTGATTAAAAACCAGAATGTCATCAAACTTTCATTAAACAAATAAGATTGTTTTGACCACAATTCAGTTTATGTTTGAATTAGGAGCCTCTTCCAGTTGTACACTGTGGTTTTATTAATTCATGTTTTAACTATATTTTATTTCTATTTAATCAGTAAACCCTGTCATGTCATTTGGAGGTGGCAATAGGCAGATAGAACATGGCATTGTATCTCATTTCATCAGTTCATAGATCTAGAACTGAAAGGAGCTACTAGACCAACCAGCTCATTTTATATGGAAATTTTGAGGCCAAGGGAGGCTAAGTGGCTTGCTTAATGTCCCACAGGCAGAAGTATTACAGTTTGAGCTCAGATCTTGTGACTCCAGGGTCAGCTCACTTTCCTCTAGACTAGCACAGGCTTTTATGTCATTTGGCATATTTGAGTTAGCAAAGCATTTAGTCCGCCTGGCTTACTTACTTACAGAGAAGTCTTTTATGTTTCTGTATAAAAAGATAGGCTATTCTGGCAGAATTCTATGTAATAATAATATTTGAATATCAATATTACAACAATAGCATATGAAATACTTAAAGAAAACTATAGCCTGTCAGTTACCAATATGATAACATGCTATAATAATTCATTCAATATTGATCACATTTGCAAAGTAATATGGGAGATTAATAAGTAGTTATCTTGAAAACTAAAGCCAACTTTTTAAATTACCAAAATAATCTAGTTGTTTTTATAACAATGATTTTTTTAATATATCACTATGAGTGTAGACATTGTTTTAATCAATTTTCAAGCAAAAATTGTATGCCTGTCACTGTGGAGAATATAAAAGAAATGCAAGATACGTTCTCTCTCTTATTGTGCTTTTCAAGTGTTTGTTTAAATATTTTGCCTTTATTCTTCTGCCCTTGCTTACAGTTATTTTTAGTTGACCAGTATTCCCTTATTTGATTTTTTTTCTTTTATAATTAAAATTTCCTAGACTAAAAGTTCCTTTTAACCTTAAAGCACAGCAAAAGTAAGAATATATACAATTATCATGCAGGGTGGAATAGGGAGGATATAAGTAGTTAAGATATGTTTGTACTTTCTAACTTTCTCTGTAATGATAGCAGAAGCCTTTTCTAAGACATTTATAACAGTCAGTATTTTAGAGGTAGTGAAGTAAATGCCTGGTCATGGATTTGATTTTTTTATTTATGCAAAATGAAAATGTGAATTATTCGAAAAATTGAGGAGAAGGGGGGGGGGGATGGGGAATGAGGAAAGAACCAAAGGAAGTACTAAGTAATTTTGTCCACATATGCGGTAAAGGCAGATTTGACTACTTTTATAGAATGAACTACATATGACTAATATATTTGAGGTTAGGAAGTAAATAAAAATTAGAAGCTGCCATATTATTAAATATCGATTACCTAAAGGTAATTGCTTTGGGAAGCATGATTTGGGGTGAAAATTTTTAAACATTTGTGAAAAGACTCTTAAAATGGAATTTTAAATTTGGGATATGACTCTACTTAAATGCTTTTCCTTCTAATTTTTAAATTCTGTATTAATTTGTTCAGGTTACTTTCTGGGATTGATTGATTGATTTTGCTTATCTCCATCTATAAACAAATTTGTGTGGAGATTTTATATGATAATCTTTTGGATTTTTTTTTTTACAAACAGTAACTAGATTCTCATTCATATAGTTCTCATGGATATTATTGCATTATCTTTCTCCCTAACACTGAAATCACTCCCAGATACTTAGGAATCCATATTACCAACACCTCTGCTATCCTGGCCATATAATCTTCAACCTCAGCAAATCTAGTATTCTCTATCTATTCTCTATTCTCTATCTTGACTCCATTGAACTTAGATTATCCCACCTTAGACCTGTCCTTATAAAACTGTACCATGTCACATATCCTGGATTTCATAATCTTACTCTCATTACAGCCTCTTGTCCTTTCAGCTGTCACATTCATGCTAAACATGCTTTCTCCCCTCTTCTTCTTGACCTGGCATCTTGATCCTTCCCTGTTTTCTCCAGACTGTCTCCCTCAGTCAGGCTTCCCTTGCCTCAATACTCATATTTGACCCAAAAAAATCCTTATCCTACAATCCCTTTTCCCCCAATTCTCCAGTGGTGCCAAATTTACTGCCCTCATTCCTGGATAATCCCTATCATCCAATTTCTCCACTGTTGTATTGCTGAGCATCCCTAAGAAGAGTTGTGAACTTGAGCTACAAATTTATATTAGCTTAAGGCCTTAGAAGTGCTAGATCTTCCTTTACTTGATTCTTATTGATTCCTTATCATGGTACTGTGAGAAGAGCACTGGCTCTGGGATCCTCTATATAGCTTGCTTGTGCGTAGTTGTTTGCATGTCATCTCCCCCATTAAATTTTCAGCTTCTCCAGGGAAAGGATTGTCTTTTACCTTTCTTTGTATCCCTGCTGTTTATCAGGGTTCCTGGCGCATAATAGAAGCTTAATAAATGTCTATTGTCTGAATGACTGATTCATATCTTTTCAGCATCCTCCCTCTCTCTTTTTTCTTTTTGCTCATAGAAGAAATATCCCTATTTCCTAAGACTAATCACTATACTTCTGCCCTTGATTCTTGCTCCATCCTCCTGGACTTTGTCCAAGTCTCTCTCTATCCCTCCTTTTCTCTCTCTCTCTCTCTCTCTCTCTCTCTCTCTCTCTCTCTCTCTCTATCTCTCCCCCCCTCCCTCCCTTTTTTTCTCTCTTTTTCATCTGTGTCTCCCCCCACCCCCACTCACATATACAAACACATACACAGAGGACTTGACCAGAGCCACATAGCTAGTAAGTGAAGCTAGATTTGAACTCGGGTCTTCTTTACTCCAGGTCCAGTACTTTATCCATTCCATCACCTAAATGCCTTCATATAAGTCATTGATAAAATGATGAACAGAATAATATCAGGCACAGAAACCTCTAGTCAAAATTATGTCAATCCATTCACTTCCACTCATTTAACTAGTCTTGAATCTGACTATGCCGCCTCCCTTCCCATATCTATCCATCTTGTCCATAAAAATATTGTTTAAAAAACAAAACAAAAACCTTTGTCAGAGCTTTTGCTGAAATCAGGGTATATTTTGTCTGAGGCATTACCCTAATGTATTTGGTCAAAAAAAAAAAGAAAACTATTTGAGTCTGGTATTTACTTTTCAGCGAATTAGTTTATAGCAGTCATCATATCCTTTTCTAACTGCTCACAAACCATCCTTTTAAAAATGCATTCTAGAATTTTACCCCAAATCAACATTAAGTCCATTTGCTTTCATGGTATGACAAATCTATCTTCCCATCTTTGAAAGCAAGGCTGTCTTTTCTTTATGTTTTTTCATTGGTGATTTCATAGCAGTGATTGAACAAGCACGTCTGCATGTTCTTAGAGTATTCTGGAAACAATTCACCCAAATCTAGTGTCTTGAACTCAGTGAGGACAAATTTGTACTTCCTATTCACTTACCTTGACTTTCCATTCCCTGTTAGCTATTTTTTCCCGTTATTCTTAGTCTGAAGATCATTGCCTTTGATGGAAAAACAAACAAAATGAGAGCTGTGCCCTTACATCTTCTCTCAATAATCCCTCATCATTGACCTATCCTGGACAAGCAGTAGTCTGCTTCTCCTGACCCCTCCCCCCACACACACACAATTTTGTTTTCCTGAATCTTTATCTACAGGACTAAACCACTTTTTTTTTTTTTATTCTTCTCTTCAATTATTTGTTTTTCCTTTCATCTTGACTATAAATCTTTTTATAATCTCATTAACGAGCTTCCCTATACAGCCACATCTGTATCTTTAGCTACCCTTTTCTTCCTTGTTGAAATAATATTGGCTTACTTTGTAAAAATTTCATTTTTGATAATCTCCCATTCATTTTGAGCTGACTTTACTTTTAGAGTACCAGGGCTTAACTTTTTGAAACCTGCTTTCTTAAAGTTCAGATCATGCCTGACATTCTTCTCTTCATCTATAATTAATTAACTATGAGAGCATGGTTACCTATTCTGAAGGCTCATTATTCAGCATGTCTTTTACTGGTCAGAATCAGATCTGAAATAGACCTTCCCCTTATTGCTTCTTCTACCTTCTGAAAGTTGAAATTATCAACAAGGCAAAAATTTCAAGATAAGAAACTCATTAGATATTTACTGAATCATATTGCCCCACATTATTTAATATAATTATTCTTTCATTTGCACATTCATTCACGGATAGAATTTCTTCTTAAATTAACTCTTCTAGCACTAATAAACCACATAAGTAATCTATCAGAGAAAACTACCACTAGACATAGGTATGATACAAATAGTGAAAAATTTTTAACCAAATGATTCATAGTTATATTGATTAAAATTCATTCAGATAACAAAGTTAAAAATAAAATTGGTAATTTTTCTGTTGAGTCAGTATCATTTTTTTATTCCTCAATCTCTTTTGGTTCTTAAAAAATTACTTTAATGATTTTTTACTTATGATACAGTTTTAGAAGTTAAAAAATATAGAATTACATTGAGAAATCTTCCAACTTACGGAAATTGTATCTTTGCCTGTTGAGACTTTTGTTTTTAATCAGTCCATCAGAAAACATTTAAATTTTTACTGTGTGCCAAGAACTGTGCTAAGTGCTATAGATAGCAATGAAAAGTAAAAGACAGTCCCTGCCCACAAGGAGCTCACAGTCTGTTAAAGGAGACAGCATGCAAATAACTATGTGCAATTGCAGGATAAATTGAAAATAATCAATAGAGGAAGGCAGTGGGATTAAGGGAGGTCAGGAAAGGCTTCCTTTAAAAAGTAAGATCTTAGCTGGGACCTGAAGGAAGTCAGGGAGGTAGAGAAGATGAAGGGAGTATTTATTCTAGGCATATTTATTCTAGCCAGTGCAAATGCCCTTCTGGAGGTGTGTCATACGCAAGAAATGGTATGGAGGCTGGTGTCACAGTGTCACTGCATCAGAGTCAGATGGGGGGGGAGAGGCTGTGAGGTGTAAGAAGACTAGAAAGGAAGCAGGCAGATTATGGATGGCCTGAATATCAGCATTTATATTTGATCCTAAAGGAGACGGGACACTGGTGGAGTTTATTTTGTAACAGGGTGACATGGAAAGACCTGTGCTTGAGGAGATCACTTTGACAGCTGAATGAGAATGAAAGTCTTCTGTCAGTGTTGGCTTTCTCCTTCCTGGCCTAAAAAGATGAAGGGAAAGGCACAGCTAAAGTGATTTTCCAGCTTTGCTTCCTTATCCATTCAAAAGAAAATAGAGGACCAAAAGAACTGTAGAGAAAACTGGGCAGGTCCATACCATTCTAGAAAGAGAAGCTGATCCCAGCACAGACTTCCCTTGCATGGCTTCATTTCCTATGTGGTGGTGGCGGTGGTGGTGGCAGTGACATTTTTTAAATCAGATGTGAATTTTAAAAGGAGTGACAGTTTTTTATCATCTGTTCTGCAGGTTTGATTCTCTTTTCTGAATTAAAATCAACTATATTAAGTCCCTGATGTGGATAGCCAAATCATTTTGCTTCAAGCCTCAAATCTCTAATTCAAATGGTTATACAAATACTACAAAGATCTAGATTTTTAGTGATGGAAATTATGGTAGCAATTTTTTACCTAAAAATTTTAACTGCCTTCCTCCTGACAGCATTTTTATAGAATTCCCAATCAGCCAGTCACCCTTTGTTCAGGAGACCCAAAATCATGTTCATTGACATAAGTAAAAGTTAGAAAGGTGAACCTACAATAGAGTTTGTATATCACACTTTAAAAAAATAGTTATCTATAAGAGACAGTGTGATACAGTAGATAGAGACCCCTTCCCCTTGGAGTCATGAGCTCAGTTTTAAAGTACCATCTCTGACCTGTACTGACTGTGTGACACAAGGCAAGTCACTTAACCTCTCAGTGCCCAAGTCAAACCTCTAAGAATGTAAGTTGAAGAAGAGTTAGTGTTCCTCACTGATGTAGGAAGTATTCTTCACTGGAATCAATAAGTCTTTATTAAGTACCAGGTAATTAATTAATTAAGCACCAGGTAATAAGTTAATAATTTAGTTTACAGTATCATTTGATACACAAAGTTCCTTTGTAAGTTACCTTTAGTTGATGAGGTGAAACAAGGAGGCAGTATTAGTATCCAGACAAGGCAAAAATCTGGATGCTTTAGAAAAGTTATTGTACAAAATCAAGACAACTATACCATTGTTAAAAAGGAATGAAGTGACTTTATCATTGAGTACTATAGAACTCAAGAAGGTTAGCCTTCAGTGAAGGTTTTAGCCTTTGCAGTTCTAATGTTAATTTATTGTTTTGACATGGAAGTTTCTGTTCGAAAGATTAGTTTACCAGTGTAAGCATACATTCCAGGCATGCTGGGCATTGAAGATTCAGATACAAAAAGTAAAAGCCATTCTTACACTTAGGAAACTTGAGATATCTGAAACTAAAGTCAGGTATCATAATGTGGATTTATTTAGGTAGCTTAGTTAATGAGATTAGCTGATAGAGATGGGAGTTACATCAAGTAAAATATGCTCATGATTATTAGTACTTTAGAAGACAGTTCCACCTATGTAAGGAGAGTGCCTTGAAAAGATGTTAATACCCTCTATATTATAGAGCTTTTTTAAAAATTGAGGTATTTTATCCTATTAGATTATTTTCTTGATTTTTAGTTAGCAGTATTTTCCCCCATTCTTTCAGTGAGATAACTCAGTAAAAGAAACAACAAAAAATCTAGAGAACTTTGTACATTCTAGATATTTTAGTTTTAGGAAAAGCCATCTTACGGTGGGAATACTAGACATTAACCCTTAATCTAATCCAAAAGAGTTACTATAGATTTTTAAAGGTTTTCTTTTTTGATGAATGTTCACCCTTTAGTATTCTTGCCATTTAGGCCATAATTAGAGATGCTACCTTTAGTATTTCTTGGTAGATCACAAGTTCTACCAAGTTAAGGAATTTCCTCTACCAATGAGTACTTACTCTGCAGTTTATAGTCTTAGAAAGTTGCTTGGGGACTTGAAAAAGTGGTCATTTTTTTTGTTTATTTTTCCCCAGGGTTACAGAGCCAGTATGTGTCAAAGGCTGGCTTGAATACTTAAATTTATTGAACTTATTTTAACTCAACTCTTTCAGACTATGTAACAGATCTTGTTAGGTTTTTTCCCATTCACTCTAATTTGATGATAGACAAACAGAAGGAAAAGGTAATCTCCCATATTACATTGTAATCTAGAGATTAAGAATAACATTTGTGATGCTGAATTTGTGCAGCGCCTTCCAGAATTACTTGGTTGGCATTTTTTTTTTGGTTTTAACATCCTTGGATTGTAGCTGTGAAGTCAAATAGGAAAGCAAAAAGTGACAACTACTCTTGGCTTACAAAGACTAACTTATTTTGTTAATAAGACCCCAAATTTACGTTCCCACTAATAGTATTAACCAGAGATTCCACACTATCAGTAATACTGTATTCCTTGTCATTCCCTAAATAGGCAGCTATGTATAGAATAGAAGATATTTTTACTATGTCTTTGCATATTTGTAGTAACAAAACAAAGCAGCTATATTTTCCATTAAAGCTGGTGAATAAGAAAACTCAAGTTTGGTTAGAAGCAGTAAGTATTGTGTGCTATGTATACTGTCAACTTTATTTCTGAAGAAGGCACTTATGAGAGAATCATTAACAGAAATACTCAAAAATGAGTAGTTAACAATTGCCTATGATTGGACTTGATACTGCCTTCTTCCAGTCTTATTTCATGATTTTATTGTATACATTGTGGATGATCGAATGGTGATTCCAGATACTTAAATAATTTTCATGAACAAAGATTAAATAGTTTCATCATACATGAAGACATTCAAATCATACTTTATGAACATATCTGAAGTGAATTACAAAAGTGACATGGGAAAACATGTAATAAGTATACTTATTTAGTATGTAAGCTAAGCAACAGAATTAGAAATTTGAAATGAGACCAAACAATCCTGTCTTTTTGTTGTTCTCTTGTTTTTACCTTAAAGTTAATAATTTAGTTTACAGTTTAATTTGATACACAGAGTTCCTTTGTAAGTTACCTTTAGTTGATGAAGTGAAATAAGGAGGCAGTATTAGTATCCAGACAAGGCAAAAATCTGGATGCTTTAGAAAAGTTATTGTAGAAAACCAAGACAACTATACCATTGTTAAAAAGGAATGAAGTGCCTTTGTCATTGAGTACTATAGAACTCAAGAAGGTTAGCCGTCAGTGAAGGCTTTAGCCTTTGCAGTTCTAATGTTAATTCATTGTTCTGACATGGAAGATTCTGTTCGAAAGATTAGTTTACCAACGACTTTCTGTTCTAGCAATTTATTTTCTGTTTGTTTGCCTGTAGGAGCAGTCTCACAGGTGCTAGACAGCCTGGAGGAAATTCATGCACTTACAGACTGCAGTGAAAAGGACTTAGATTTTCTACACAGTGTTTTCCAGGATCAGCATCTCCACACACTGCTAGATGTAAGTCCCCTTCCATCCATAAATTGTATATTTAACATACTTATAGATATTTTTTATTTGCCCTAATTCTATAAGAAAGAATGTGGAAAAATCAACATAGATTGGACATCAAAACACAATTCATTATATATGTATTATATTTTTTGCACATAAAATGCACTAGTCAGTCACAATGAAGTTTAAGAATTCTCATCACTTGCTGTGGTTTCTGAAAGCATTTAGATGTTTTTGATCATGCATACCTTAAATCTTATAGCTGAAAAGTGCTTAATGAAGTAAATACTTGCTTAGTTCTTTGGTCATTAATTCACTGATGCTGTATTTGTACTTTGAAATAGAAGCAGTTTGGTGGTTTTGTTTTTCATGTATATGGTTTTATAATTCTGAACCATTTTGTTAAATTTTCAAGATTTTCTTGAGTCAGCTAATAAAGCCTTATCTTACTGTGTATTGTTTCAGCTTTCTTCCTATCTATTTTGAAGGGCTTTTTTTAAGTGGTTTGGCTCATTTTAGAATAGCTATGCCAGTAAGTACTTTTAACAAGAAAACATTTGATAGTGGCAAAGAGTATAGAAATATGTAAAAAGTACTTGTTTAGCACTTGTGTATATATTGCACCATTAATTCATTAAATCAGTATTTATTATATCTGCTAAGTTTAAGGCATTGTGCCAAGCCCTGGAAAAATAACATAACAAAAATGAAGATACAGTTGCTGTCCTCAGCACACTCACTTCATCCTGAGAATATAGTATGTAAATAGATGATTTGAGGAAGAAAAGAACACTTATGACTAGAGAGAACTTATCCTTGAGGGAAGATTGGGGCTAAAAGGGGAGGATGAAGAAGGGAGGCATTCCAGGCATGGAGAGGTACAGTCTTTTAAAAGCACACAGTTGGGAGATGGAATATTGAGTTTGGGGACCACCATAGCAACAGGTTTGCCTGAAACATGGACTGCTTGGATGGGAGTCATGTGAATAAACCTGGAAAGGTAGACTCAAACCAGATTGGGAAGGGTTGTAAATGCCACAGTGAGTTTATATTTTATCCTCAAGATATTAGGGAGCCACTGCAAATTTCTGAGTAGGAGAGTAAATTACTCATCTCCATGCTTTAGAAAGATTATTTTGATAACTGAGTAGAGGATGGGTTATAAGGATACATACTGGAAGCAGGGAGACCAATTAGGAAGCTACTGTAAAGGTATGAAACTATAGAAAGCCAGAGGACCTGGGTTCGAATTGTCTCTTCTACTTAACTATTTTTTGCTAATGAGTGACCTTAGACATGTTCATTTAATCCCTCTGGGCCTCAGTTGCCTCAAGTATAAATGAGGGGGTTGGACTATGTGACCTCCAAAGTCTCTTTGAGCCTATACCAACATTATCTACAGATACATGGTATGATGTATCTGGAGAATCCAACCACATATGGGCCCTGCCTTGTCTAGATCTAGCCCTCTGTACACGAGTTTCTTTCAGGTCCAGAATATATTCATTCTCCTCGGGAAGTTCATCCTTTAGGTGTACCTCCCAGCATGTCTAAATGAGTCAGAGACAATGAAACTCCCAACTGACTTCCAGGAAGCATCACAATCATGGTGAAAATTAAGTGCTTATCCATCCCAATTACATTGGGAACTGCCCAACTGACAAGAGATTTACTGGAGGGCACACATCCTTTTTCCCTGTTAGTGCCACCAACAGGAACTGCTGATTCTCATTCTGTGTATAGGGAAATGAGGCTAATAAAGTTCACTTTAGCCAAGACCCAAATCTTCCCTACTGCTATCTGATCAGGAATTCAAACAAAGAAATCAGTGGATTAGGGAACATTCCTGACACGCTCTTAAGAAAAATAGTCTTCATAATCCCTCTTTAATTTTGGGTACCAAAAGCAATGCAAAACAGTTCTTTTGCCCAGAAGTGGTTGCCTACTTTAGACTAAGGAGAGTTCCTTGTCTCTTTTGGGAATTTACAGCTTGCCATCTGACCTAGAGGCAGCTATGTGGTGCAATAGATAGCGTGCCAAACCTCATTTTCCTGGGCTCAGATTTGGCCTCTCAGACACTTACCAGCTCTAAGTGACTATGGCTAAGTCACTTAACCCTGTTTGCATCAGTTTTCTCATCTGAATTGATCTGGAGAAGGAAGTGGCAAAACCATTCCTGGATATTTGCCAAGAAAACCCCAAATGGGTTTACAAAAAATCAGACATGACTGAATAATAACAAAAATCTGACCCAGGCAGTCTAACATCCATTTGTCTTTACCTTATATCCAGTGGTGCTTCTCCATGAAGAGAATGTTGATTTTTAGCCAGAGCCAAGGTCATAAACCATAAAAAGACCTCTCATTTTACAGATGAGGACACTGAGACACATGTTGAGATTTTCCTTGCAGACTCCAAAGTCCAATGCCTTTTTCCCATTTCTCACTAAATCCTTCCAGTGCCACCTCAACTGCAACAAGGTTGGCCTCCAACTAGAATTTTTTGTGTCCATCACTTTCCCATAGTGCCTGTAATCATCCCCAAGATGTTATCAAAACTACTTGTATCCAAATTTCAGGCCATATCAAAAGCTGACTCAGAATTTCTCAAGTTTGGCACCTGAAAATAGTTTGTCCACACAAATTATTTAAATCCTATTTCCTTACATTAGCACCCCTTAACAGTTTCTGTCACCTATGCCTGCACTTAAGCAGTGAACATATTGATGGGTGATCCAGAATCCACTAATAGGAAGTAGTCATTCCATTCTCTTTCTGCCCTCTTGAGTTCTAGGAGTAATCCAACTGAATGTAAGAGTCTGATTTATTCACATAGAGTAACTGTGTCATCTGTGTCCTTCCTGGTTGGCAGTCTCAGATGCTTACAGAAACCTAGCACAGAAAACATCAAAATAAATATACAGCAGCTCTCTAACTCAGTGAGACTCTGTTTACCATCAGTGACAGGACATCTAACTTTGCCCTTGATAACTAATTTTAATTACCAATATAGTGAAGCAGTCCCAAATTAGAATCTGTCAAAACACAATTTATAGCCCATTATGATTTACAATCCACCAAACTCATATTGGAAAAAAAAATTATACTTATAAAGTAATTCACAGAATTAAACATGCAAATGCAGGAAGGCTCTTTAATGAACAGTCAGTCCTAGTGTGAGAACTCTCTCCATCAACACAAACTTCCATCTCCTCTGTGACCTAGTGGTTGAGTGCTAGCCAGAGTCCCCGAAGGCACTGCAGATGCGTGTCAGAGGCAAGATTTGAAGTTATTTTTTTCCTGACTCCAAGCACAATGCTTGATCCTTTACCCTAGGATTCCTCTAATAGAATCAAAATGCAATCAAATCCTACTTAGCTTTTTACCACAATTTAGTTTGGGAACTGAAAATCATTATCTTATGTTAGCCAAATGTAAAATAATGATCTACAGTGTCAAATGCAGTTCCACAGTTTAAAGGGTTCACATGGATGCATGTACATGCACACACACACACACACACACACACACACACACACACACACACACATGCAATTTCATTCCAGCCTACCAGAGTTTCATGAAGATTTTATCCCTCTAGCTCTTTGTGACTGAGTAGGAAGTAGGAAGACAGAGTACTAAATAAATCCTTTTATTTTTTTAAATTGAATTTTATATTTATTTTTAGTTTACATCGTTTATTTCCATAAGATTTTGAGTTACAAATTTTCTCCCCATCTTTCCCCTACCCACCACCAAATGTATACATATATACATTTCTATTCCCTTCAACTATTCTCATACTGAGAAAAGTTTCATAAGTTGCAATTCTCGTTTTTCCATGTAGGGATGTAAATAGTTCAACTTTGATAAGTTCCTTATGATTTCTTTTCCCTGTTTACCTTCTCTGCTTCTCTTGCTTCTTATATCACAATATCAGATTTTCTGATCAACTCTGGTTTTTTCATCAAGAAAACTTGAAAGTCCTCTATTTCATTGAATGACCATATTTTCCCCTGAAATGTTATGCTCAATTTTCCTGGGTAGGTTATTCTTGGTTTTAATCCCAGCTCCATTGCCCTCTGGAATATCATGTTCCAAGCCGCTTGATCCCTCCATGCCAGATCCTGTGTTACCCTGATTGTGTTTCTATAATATTCAAATTGTTTCTTTTTCGCTGCTTGTAATATTTTCTCCTTGATCTGGGAACTCTAGAACCTCACTATAATATTCCTAGGAGCTTTCTTTTGGGGATCTTTTTTAAGAGGTGATCAGTGAATTCTTTCAATTTCTGTTTTGCCCTCTGGTTCAAAAACATCAGGACAGTTTTCCTTGAGAATCTCCTGAAGGGTGATTTTTAGGTTCTCTTTTTGATCATGGTTTTCAGGTAGTCCAGTAATTTTTAAATTATCTCTCCTGGATCTATTTTCCAGGTCAGTGGTTTTCCCAATGAGATATTTCACATTGCCTTCTATTTTTTCATATGCTTGGATCTGTTTAATAGTGTCTTGTTTTCTCATAAAGTCATTAGCTTCCATTTGCTCCAATCTAATTCTGAAGGAATTAATCTCTTCAGTGAGCTTTTGAGATTCTTTTTCCATCTGGCAAAGTCGGCTTTTTTTTTTTAAACAAATGCTTTATTAACTTCTGTTTTACATCATTCATTTCCACCAGATTTTGAGTTACAATCATTTTCCCCCCATTATTCCCCTACCCAACCTCCCAGGACAGTAATCCCACAAGATATCGCTTCCTCCAATCTGCTCTCTCCCATACCTTCTCCCATACCCCCATCGACTTTTCCATTAGAGGAAGGTGAGTCTTTGCATCGCAATGCCTGCACATCTTATCTCCCTATTACAAGCAAAAGAGTATTAATAATAGTATTTATATATATTTGAAACATTTAATGTTACAACCTCAAATTTCAGATCCATTTCCTTCCTCCCTTGTCACCCATTCCCTCTTGGGAGATAAGTAATTCAGTAGATGTTGTACATGTCTAGCTATGCAAAACATTATCATAATAGATATATTGTACAAGGCTGCTTATAATTCCCTCCCACTCATCCCACCCCCCACCTGGTCCATTCCCTACATGATCCTGTCCCTCTTCTATAGTGGGTACTTCCAACCTCCCCTCACCCCAAGGATGCCCTCCCATCCATCATCCCTCCTCTCATCCCCCTTCCCCCTATCCTGCTGCAGGTTGAGATATCCCATTTAGTATGTATGTCATTTTCTCCCTGAACCAAATTCAGTGTGAATGTGGTTTTGCCTTTTTAGCCTTCCTTATTCTCCCCCTCCTTTGCAACCACTTCCCCTTGCTTCTTCTACATGAGATAGTTTACCCTACCCTGTCTCTCCCCATCTCCTCTTGCCACTTTCCTCTCTCACCTCATAATTTCATCCCTTGAGTATTCTCCCTTCCCAACAAATTCAACCTATGCCCTCTATCCATATATAACTGTAACCATATACACACACATTCACATATGTATTCTTATGACCACACCCCCTTCTTCCATTATTTTCATAGTGAGAAAGATATCATCAGTCACAGTTATTGCTTTTCCATATAGGAATGTAAATAGTTCAACCTTGATAAGTTCCTTTTGATTTCCTTTCCCTGATTACCTTCTCAGGCATCTCTTGCTTCTTGTGTCTGGGTGTCAAATTTTCTATTCAATTCTGGTCTTTTCCTCAAGAATGCTTGAAAGTCCTCTATTCCACTGAATGACCATATTTTCCCCTGAAACAAAATACTCAGTTTTGCTGGGTAGGTGACCCTTGGGTTCATTCCCAGTTCTTTTGCCCTCTGGAATATCATATTCCATGCCCTTCGATCCCTCAGTGTAGAAGCTGCCAGGTCCTGGGCTATTCTGATTGTGTTTCCACAATATTGAAATTGTTTCTTCCTGGCTGCTTGTAGTATTTTCTCCTTGATCTGGGGATTCTGGAACCTGGCTGTAATATTCCTGGGAGTTTTCTTTTTGGGATCTTTTTCAGGAGGTGATCTGTGGATTCTTTCAACCTCTATTTTGCCCTCTGGATCTAAAACATCAGGGCAGTTTTCCTTGAGAATTTCTTGAAGGGTGATTTCTAGGTTCTTTCTTTGATCATGGCTTTCAGGTAGTCCAATAATTTTTAAATTGTCTCTCCTGGATGTATTTTCCAGGTCAGTGGTTTTTCCCATGAGATATTTAACATTGCCTTCTAATCTTTCATTTGTTTGGATCTGCTTAACAGCATCTTGATTTCTCATAAAGTCATTAGCTTCCATTTGCTCCAGTCTAACTCTGAAGGAATGAATCTCCTCAGTGAATTTCGAGATTCTTTTTCCATCTGGCAAATTCGACTTTTTAAGGCATTCTTCTCCTCATTGCCCAGTTAGTCTATTTTTTAAGGTGTTGTTTTCCTCAGTCAGGCTGTTGACCCTCATTTCTTGCATCCTTCTCATTTCTCTTTCCAATTTTTCCTCCACTTCTCTTATTTAATTTTTAAAGTCCTTCTTAAGGTCCTCTATGGCCTGCAACCCGCTCATGTTTTCCCCTGGGGCTTTTGGAGCAGGACTTCTGACCTCACAGTCCTTTTCCTGCTCTATGCCCCCAAAATAGGAGTCTAGGGTTGCATTTTTCTGTTTCCTTTGCCTTGGCATGTTGCCACTTAATTACTTGACTTTTGGGCTTGTTGCCACACTATGGCTTTAAGGCCAGATAGAGGAATTTTCGTCCCGAACGTGTGGGGGCAACTTCCGTTTCTGGCAAGCTGTAAACCCACCCACGACTTCCACCCTAGATCACAATCCAGATCCAGGGAGGTTAAAGCAAGAGCGATTACCCCCCAAGACTGATCGCTGGATCTCCCTACAAATTTGCAGGCTGGGAGCAGGGAGCTGCCTCTGAAAACTACAAAATGGCATTTGTCCTCAGCGGCTTCTAGCCCCCAGGGGAGGGAGCCGACGCATTCCCTAATACCAGTCCCAAAGTCCATAGGACACTAACCTCTTACTTTGTCCCAGGCAAGTCTATGTTGATAATTCTGGAGTCGCCACAGCTCCTGGTGTTCTGGGGTTCCTCCAGCTGGCTGCTGGCCCTGCCGCCCTGGGGCTAAAACCTCGGCTCATGCGGACCTGGGCTCGGCTCCTGCACTCTGCGTGCTGCAGGCTGCCAGGTCCCAGACCACTGCGCTGGTCCTTCCTGCTGGGCTGTCCTCAGCGGGAGTTTAGCTTCTCTGTGTCGTTCTGTGGGTGCTGGGACTCCAGAAGTTGTTCAGAGTCCCCTTTTACATAGTTTGGGGGGAATCTGGGGGCAGAGTGGCTTGGATGAGCTGTTTCTACTCTGCCATCTTGGCTCCGCCCCCCAAAGTCGGCTTTTTAAGGCATTCTTCTCCTCATTGGCTTTTTGAGCCTCTCTTGCCATTTGAGTTAGTCTATTTTTTAAGGTGTTATTTTCTTCAGTCAGGTTGTTGACTCTCTTTTCATGATCTTCTTGCAACCTCATTTATCTTCCCAATTTTCCCTCCATTTCTCTTATTTGGTTTTCAAAATCCTTCTTAAGCCCCTCCATGGCCTGTAACCAGCTCACATTTTTCTTGAAAGTTTTTGGTGCAGGAGTTCTGACTTCATTGTCTTTCTGTTGTTCCATGCTTTGATCCTTTTTGTCCCCAAAAGAGGAATCCAAAGTCAGATTGCTGTGCTTGTTTTGCTTTCTTTGCTTGCTTATGTTGCCCCTAAGTTACTTGACTTTTGAGCTTTTTGCCACAGTAGAACTCTGCTTCCAGAGAGGAGAGCTTTGTCCCAAATGGCTGGGGTTTTCTCAGCTGCCAAAGGTATTAGTTGGGTGCCCTCTCTGAAGCCTCCATACACTCTAGCACCTGGTCACACACCCCAGGACCTGCACCCTAGACCACAATCCAGATCCAAGCAGGTTAAAGCAAGAGGAAATACCCCTCAGAGTAGCTGCTTGGGCCCCCTACAATCTGCAGGCCAGGAGCTCTGAAGCAGCCACACAGTGGCAGCTGCCACACCTTCGCCGCTTCTCCCTCTGGGGGCAGAGGCCAGAGGGCACTCCCAGACCCCCTGTTCCCAAAGTCCACACTGACCTTTTATTTTTCCTTTGGCATTTATGGGTTGATAATTCAGGAAACTGCCACAACTGCTGGTGATCCATTCTTCCTAAGTCCCTCCAGCCACAACTGGTTGGTGCCTCTCTGAGGCTAAAACATGGGCTCACGGCTGCCAGTGCACTGCGATGGACCCTTCCTGTCAGGCTGCTTTCAGCGGGAGATTTGCTTCTTTCTGTCACTTTGTGGGTTCTGTAGCTCTACAGTGTGCTTAAAGTCATATTTTATAGGTACATGAGGTGGTTATGGGGGGAGCTTAGGGGAATTTTCCTGCTTCTACACCGCCATCTCAGCTCTGCCCCCCCAAATGAATCCTTGACATGTCAGTATGCACACCTCTAAAAAAAGTTTTTTTACAATTTCTGATTTAATACATGTTCCCTTTGTAGCCAGGCCTCAGTTATTCTGTGCCCTTCACCAGTTTGCTTTAAAAGCTTATTTTCTTGCTGAAGGCAATTTATTTCTCTCTGTAATCTGTCTAGCCCTTAACCCCATTTCTCCTTTTCAGCTTTCAACTGTTCTTCCCTTTCAATTTTCTTCCATTATCCTTGGTCATCCATTTTCAAAGATTCCCAAACCCAAGCACTCAGTATAATATACTTTTTTTAATCTTATTTACTCAGACTGTAAAATGTGCAGTGTTCATCAAATAACCCCTCAAATTTCCTCTTTCTAAGGACATATATCTCTGTCCTCAAAGGTAAATCATGTTCTTCCCTGTGATCCATCTGGACCTCTGGTCAGGGGCTGTGACTATTAATGCTTCTAATTAAATTCTGCCTCTTGAAGGTTCTAGCAACTCACCAAGTTTGGTTCTTACCAAATTAATCTTGCAATCAGTTTCTCAAAGGTAGGCGATCCTACCAACAGTGTGACCCAAGGTGTTACCAGCACTTTTCTATACCTCCATCATGGTTTTCCCAGGTCATAAGTGCCAGCCTGGATTTATTTAAATATGTTATTGAGCCTGTATAATTTTATCTAAGAGGTGAATTCTCCCCATACCTAATAAATGGGCCTTCCATGCAAGCATTTTCCAGGTTCATCTATAGTATCTGAATTCATGTCATTTATTATACTATTACCTTCTATTCTTCCCCTATCCCAGTAATTCCCAAAGGCTTTATCCCCTGCTATAGCCCAGTTAATATCCTGCCTCAGTTGTTATTTGCTGCAATTTATAGTCATGTACTGGCCCAATGTGAGTTCAGACTCTATTGTCTTGGTAAGCATCCCATTGTATTTGTGCATCTCTTCCATAGTTCACTAAGGTTTCACACTATCTTGAATTCTGCTGATGCTGCATGCCCATTGTCATTCTTACCGTTGTTTTGGCATTAGTATCCTCCTTGAAGGCATTTGGTGTAACTCAAGTCAGTTTCTAAGATAAAGAATCCTATTCCTCTTTATAGTCTATCTCCTCCAAGTATCCTGAAGTTGTATTTTAAAATATCACATTCTTAGCATATAACTACCTAGGTTGCTGAATATTCTTTTAGAGGGCCTCTTTCCTTACATTCTAAGCCTAGACCTGGATCTTTATTTAAGTCAGTACTTTTCTTTGCCCCAGCCCTCGAGCAGCTTTTTTCCCTTAGCCATCATCATAATCCATACTTTGTCATCTTACACAACTCTGATTCATTTCCTTCCATAGATCCATGGAAGTTCTGCTTGTTGTGCTGAAGGCCTTCCTCTATGTCATTTTAATGTTTAATATACACTTATGTTATACATCTGTGATCCTTTGCTCATGTTAATTGACCCACCAACGTCCTTTTCAATCCATTCATTATTTTAATGTTCTCTTATACCTTTTATTGCATGCAAATTATTGTTGGTAATAAGTCATAGTCTTCTTACATACTCCATGCATCATCTCATTGTCCTTTTAGTCACCCACAGTTATGATTTTTCTGAGGTCGTGGCATAATATTACCAAGAGAATATTAGTGTTAAAAGCAGAACTTTAGCAGTAGAGAGAACCCTTGGTATCATTGAAAGTACTATACGATATCCCAAAAGCAATCCAGCTTCCTATTCATTTTGGGCCCAGCTCATTGTAAATTCGAAGAACCTGTCCAATATATCAGTGCCAGTGGACTAATTCAGTGGTCTTCTCATCTCATTGCAATGTGTTGTGAGGTGGGAAACATGCTCTTTTATTAGCTTCTATATCTGTGTTTTGAAACCTGTAAAGGATTATATGTTTACATAGATTTCACATAAATCCATAAAGTTCTATGATACTTCCACAGAGATGACCAAATCAGGACAGCACAGCTAGAATTCGATATAGATCCAAAGATTTGTGGTAAATGGGATGAAGCATATATAAGCAAGCTGATTACTGCCTTCTTTGTCCAGGAAAGTTCACCTTTTTCAAGATGTTTCTAAATTCCTAACTGCTCAGGATTTCTTTCATCAGTTTAATTGGTCAGTAAGCATTTAGATGTTTGCCATCTGTCAGCATGCTATATGCTAAAGATACAAATAGAAAAGTGAGACAGTCATGCCTTTAAGGACTTTACAGTCTAGCCAGGAGAGATAACATGTAAATATAGGAATATACAAAATAAATAAAAAGGTTTTTTGAGGAAGAAGACTAGCAGGCTTCATGTAGAAAGAGACTTGAAATGAGCCTTTAAGGAAAGTACCTATTCTGAGAGACAGGAATGAAGAGTACATTCGAGGGATAGGGGACAACCAGTACCCAGATATGGAGACAGGAAATAAAGTGCAGTATATGAGGAATAGTACAAAAGCCAATTGACTGAACTAACTCAAGTATTGTGAAGGGGAAGAATGTTTGGTAAATCTGGAAAGGTATGTTTGAGCCAAATTGTGAAGGACTTTAAATGATTAATAAAGTTTATGTTTGTTCCTAGAAGTAATAGGAAGACATTGAACTTTATTGAATTAGGGAATAACAGGTAGAAAAACTACTTTGGTGGGTATGCAATAGATGTATTGGATCAATAATACACTCGGTACCCATAAAACCCATACTTGTTCTGAACACACAGTCCATCTATCTGTTCTGTTATTTGAAAGACAAAAAGTAAACTCTGAAATCAGTAATTCATTCCATTGGACAACAGTTTTTAACAGCCTACTCTATAGTTAGAACACTGCTTTAGGAGTGAATAGAAAGATAAAATTTAGATATAATCTCTGGCCTTATTAAGATAACAATCGTAGGAAGATGTTACACACAAGTAGCTATAATATGTTATCATTGTATAAGAGAAGTATCGTCAAAGAGCTCTGTGAGATAATAGACCAGAAAGGTCATTACTGATCATGGGAATTAGGGGAGGTTTCATGAAGGAGTTAGGCTTTCAATAATATTTAGGAATTCAGTATTCAGGTTGAGATAGGATGGAAGGCTTTCCAGTAACCAGAAACAGTATGAGCAAAGGAAGTCAGGAAAGTGCCTTTTTGGGGACAAGACACTGGAGAAGATCCAAAGATAAACAAGACCCACTCCCTTATCATAATTATATTAACTCAAATTTGTAAACACATTGAGGTTTGCAAAAAGCACTTTTGTCACAACAACCCTTTTAAGTAGCTTACCATCTAATTATCTTCCAGGAAAAACTGGATTACCATTTATCTGCAAGGAACATAATAAAAAATGATTTGTTAAGTACCTACCATGTCTTAGAGGCTGGATATACAAAGACAGAAATGAGACTCCCTGACTTCAAGGAGCTTATAACCCTTGAGGAAGATATACCACATCCCTCTGTGGACTTAACTAGACTAGCCAAAAAGTCCTTCCCTGTTACCCCTAGTCTAGATAACCTCCAATATCTATCTTAGCTCTTAATCTGTAAGACACAGTTGGATAGATGGATGAGAGACATCTATATACACAAACACATATGAAGAAAAGTGGGTCATATTACATTGAGGGAAGTTGAACATTTTAAATAATCTAATAACTAAAGTAATCACTCAAGTCACAGTTTCCCCAAGCTTAGCTTAATAACCAACTTGGCCAAACCCTTTCAAGTTTATTATGCACAGAAATGAACAATACTAAAGTACATTCATTTCAATGCAATTAATGATAATCACTTTATACAATTTTATTTGAATAAAAGGATAATTTGGTACAAAACAAAGTTCCTTCCACTTGGCAGGATCTATTTTAATCATGCCATCATTAGAAGATACTTGTAACATAGCATCTTAAGTATTCTGAAAGAGTTCTACTAGGAGACCTTTTTAAAATCTTCATGAGTTCAAAAATGGCTTCAGGCACTTACTAGCTGTGTGACCCAAGGCAAGTCACTGTTTGCCTCAGTTTCCTCATCAGTAAAATGAGCTGGAGAAGGTAATGGAAAACCACTCCAATATCTTTGCCAAGAAAACGCCAGGTGGGATCACAGAGTGATCACACGTGACTGAAACAACTGAACAACAAAAGTAATTAAAATGAAATGAAACAGGAACAAAAAAGAAGCTTGCAGATAATTAAAATTGAGATCTTCAGGTTATTCATTAAACATTAAAGAATATTAAATTGAAATTATTTAATTCAAAAGAATATTAAAGACTATGCTAAAATATAGCTTAAATTTCTCCAGTGACATTCTGTTCTTCAGACTTAACTACATATTTCCGTTTAGAAGAATATTTTGAAAAGAAAATATCCAGCTGTACAAAAAGAAAACCATCTGTTTTCAAGTATTTTAATATTAAGACTTTTTATGACAAAAGGCATAATGGGATGGTATAATGAAAAGAGCCTGGGATTTGTAGACAGAAGACCTGGGTTCTCATCCCAGCTTTGTTAATGATTACCAGCGTCACCTGGAGGAAATTACTTAAACTCTCTTGGTCCCAGCTTCCTTAACTATAAAATGAAGAGGTTGAACTTAGGTCATAATAACTTACATTCGAGTTCCTTCTTGTCCCCTTTACCTCACAATTCTTTTACATATCCCCCATTTCTCTTTTTTTACTCGTCTTTGACTATTGAAAGTCAGTTCTTCTACGTGTACCCTTATTCCTATCCCCTCCTTGTCTTTTATCATCTTCACTCTCTTTAATCTTTGATCTCTCACCATACACCAATTCCTTTCCTGATGCATACAAACAAACCCAAAATACCCTTTATACTTAAAAATTCTTACAACCTCCCTCCATCCTCTGAAGCTCCCAATAGCTGTCATCCATTTCTTAGCCAAATTCCTAGAAAAAGCTATCTGAATTCACTGCCTCTACTTCTCTCTTCTCACTCACTTTTCAGCTCTGCATCTCATCACTCAGCTGAAACTTCTCCAAACTTAATAGTGACGCCTTAATTACCAATTCTTTTTTTTTTTTATCAGTCCATAGATTTATTTGGAAATCTTTTCCCCAGATATAAAGTAAGCATTGCCAAGTCCTATCTGTACAGACCTAGGCAGGTAGGGGCCTGGAGAGTCAGGCTTGCCCAGGGAGCAACCCTGGACACCTCGGCCACCTCAGGGTCTCTGAGCTACCTGCCATCTCCCCACCTCGAGGACAAGGCATCAGTGGTGCCCACGACACAGGATCCTCACCACTGAAGCCTTTGTCTGGGAGCACAGAGGGGGCATCAGTAGAAGCTGAGAGCCCCCAGGCCAGCAGGGTCCAGCACAGGAAGGAACCCTCCAGGAAGTCCGTTAGCCAGAGAGTCTGAGGCCTGAGCACTGGCTAGATGGGGAATATGGAAGAGAAGGTGGAAGCTCCTTCTACCCAAGTCTCCAGGCAGGGCCCAGCCCAGGAACAGCCTGGTTCCAGAGCAGGGGCCCAGGCAGGTCCGGCTCAGGCCTGAGCCCCCTGCTTCTTCTTCTTCCTCTCAGCCTTCACAGCCTCATCGTGGGCCTTCCTCTTCTGGGCCAGTTTGTTTGCCTCTCGCGCTTTCCGCCTCTTGCCAAACATGGTAACTTGCCATACAGGTACTTCTCCCTCTTCCTCATGGTCATGATGGCCAGCCTCTTCGCCTCATTCTCCTCCTCCTGTGGCAGCTGACGCCTCTTGTCCAAGGTCCCCATGGTCACCTGTGGCTTCTTTCCTTGAGTCCTCTGTTCTTCCATCACCTTCAGTCTGGCCTCATCTTCCTCCTCTGAACCTTCCTCTTCCTCTTCCTCCTCCTCCTCCTCCTCCTGGCCATCACCTTCTACTTCCTCCTCCTCACCCTCCTCCTCAGATTCCTCCTCTGACTCAGTCACATTCCCTGGGGTCTCCCCCCGCTGCAGGACCAGCAGCTTGAGCTTCTCGGGGGGCACATAGTCTCCTTCCTTCTCAGTCACAAAAGGTGAGAGGTGTGGGGGCAGGAGCACCCCGGGGAAGTAGTCCTCCACAGGCAGCCAGAGGCGGGCATTGACCGAGTCGAACATCCACTGGGGTTGGACATAGCACCTGCCAATGACGGGGGTGGGCTGCATGGGCCGGTCCACGATCTGATGGGTGATGGAAGGCTCTTTCTCATCATATGTGGCTCCGATGCACAGAGATCTGTCCCAAGACACTTCCCCACCAAAGCTCCTGATGATGAAGGCCAGGGCCTCTTGAGGGACCTCCCTGTTCAGGAAGAACTTCAGCCCTTCAAACAGCCTCTTGTGCTTCTCCAGGGCCTCTCGCTCCCTCCTCAGGCCCTCTTCCTGTTAAGCGGTCTCCCCCTCAGCAGGGAACTCATCCATCTCCACCTCCTCCTCTGCGACGGGCACCATCACACAGGCCAGGCTCGCACTCAAGGCTGACAGTTTCTCCAGGGAGCTTTCTGAGTCCATGGCGTGGGCCTCATCTGCCCGATCTTTGTCTTTGGGCCCCTCGAGCTTGGGGGGATACTGGAGGTTGAGTGTCTGGTAGAGGCGGAAGTTGACGAAGCCCAGCAGGGTGGTGTAGAACTCGGTGAAGGTGGCCATGACTCGGTAGTCCACGTCAGTCGGATGGTTGTGGGAAAAGGCATTTGGGGTGATCCACACGATGGGCTGGCCCAGCACCTCAGCCTGGTAGTAAATCCCTTTGATAGACAGAAAGACCTTGCACAAAGCCCGGGAGGTGATGATGTAGTTGAGGAACTCCACGGTGAGCCTCCGGCACAGCTGATGGTCTGAACGTGGCATTTGCCAGTGCGGGGGAAGGTAGAGAACAGAAAACACATGGACAGGGCATCATCCAGGTCTCGCAGGGCATCAGTGAAGGTGGGGTACCTCTCTTTGATGATGTGGTCAAGCTTGTAAATGGGCTTGTTGTCCTTCAGCCACTCCACTGTGTTCCACTCACTCTTCCCATAAGCTTTCCGGAGCTTTCTGACAAACACCTTGTAGTCTCGGAACTTGTTGACAATGGGCTCGTGGAGAAGAAACTTGATGTCCTTGAGCAGATAAAAGGTCGCCGTGGAACCCTTATTAACCTTCTTTTTGTGCTTGGGCTCATGGGGGTAAATGCCCTTCAGGATACACGGGCGTCTGAAGTCAGCCAGGCTCAGCTGCAGCTTCTTCCGGGCTTTGTTTCTGGTGATGTAGTTGGTAGCAGACCCCCGCTTGTACTTCTTCTTCTCCAAGCCCCCCATGGCTGCCCCCTCTCACGGTTCTGATCACTGCAAACACCATAACAGGGGCATCTGCAGCCACTTCCAGCCCCCGCAGGCCCACATGCTTCCGGGTACTGAAGGCCTTGATTACCAATTCTAAAAATCTTTTCTCATTCCTCATCCTTCTTAATCTTTCTGAAGGATTTGAAATTGTTGATCATCCCCTCTACCTAGATATCAGCTTTTTGAGTTTTCCTGATACTACTACTCTCTCCTGGTTTCCTTCCTGCCCTCCTCACCATAAGCTTGTCATCTCTCTAAAGATGAGCCAGAGATCTGTATATTCAACCCCAGTCTATCTCAGTGAATTCAGGCTCTACATCACCAGCTTCATGTTAAACATTCCAGAATGCCCACATATACCTCAAATTCTTTATGTATAAAACAGAATGCATTATCTTCACTATCCTATCCCCCACCTCCAACTTATTCCTCTTCTAAACTTTACTATTTCTGTCAAGGATGCCACTATTCCTACACTCATTTCTACCTCCATGGCGTCCCACACATCCATTCCTTTCCTTACTCTCCCATAGCCACCAACCTTCACTCTACAAGTTGGCCAAACTTAGCCTTCTTGATGTTCCTTATACAGGGCATTCTATCTCCTGATCCCATGTCTTTGTATTAAAACCACTCCCCCATTCTCTATTAACCTTTGCCTTATAGAATCCCTTACTTCCTTCAATGTGCACCTCAAAACACTACCTTTTAAAGAAGGCCTTCTTTCTTCATCTTTAACTGTTTTTGTCCTCTGTCCCTAAACTACTTTGTTTTATTTTGTATTTATTCTATATACACTCACATATATTACTTCTAACAAAGTACTACTGTGTTGCCTGATCATCCAGTAGAACTGAAGCTGAGACCTAAAAGGCAGCATAAGTAATGGTAGATTCTGCCAGGCTGGGATGCCTTTGAGGATGACCCCTACAAAAGACCACAGCTCTTTTCTGAGGATTGATCTAGAATAATACAAAGTGGCTCAGACCCCGTAAGCTGTCTACTTGAAGATGAATGGTATTGGCCAAGCAACCCATGAAACAAAGAACAATGTTAAATGGTCTTCAGTCCTGTGTGGCCCCTTCTGCTTGTATAAGAAAGAAAACAGAAGGTGTCAAGTAACCCAGTTTCTGCCTATAGACTTGGAATTTATTATATAAATGGAAGATCCTTGTCCCCTGACCAACTTAAAGTGGAAATATTACTAAAAGAGCTCAGTGATGTTGATCTTTACATTCTTGCTCTGAATGAAACCAGAGGAAAAAAGAAACTTAGAGCTAAATGGAAGATTGGTTTTTAAGCACTTTCAAGATAGGGTTGGCATAGTGAATTTTGTCATATATCCCAAGGTAATAGAATATTTAATTTAATGGACTATTTGTTCACATGTTATAATCCTAATAATAAGTATTTGCAAAAAAAGATCACCATGAAAATAATTGAAGCCTATACACCAATATCAGTTGCTATGTATGAAGAACAGAAATTCACCCTGAAGTGAAGTACCTAATAAAAAGTTCTCAATTAAATCAACATTCCATCTGATGCTTGATAACTTTAGTTGCAATAGTAAGAAAAGGTGAGGGTAGGAAGAAATACAAGGGAAAACATGGTTCAGGAAGAAGGGATAAGATAGCTTCAAAACTTTTTAATTTCACAGAAATGTTGTGTCTTTATATGATAAACACTTTTTTCCAAAAAATAATTGGTAAGCTTTAAACACCAAATGATATCATAAGCACACACACGAGAGAGAGAGAGAGAGAGATTATGGTTTAACAGACAGGAAAAGACTTATTACTGATATGGGCATTATCCTCAATTGATTATCTGTACAACAAAATTATCAACTTCTCAGAGCTAAGATAGGAATTAGTAAAAAGCAGAAAGAATGTGAAAAAGACATGTAATGATTACAGCAACTGAATCCTGAACTATTTTAAAAAGCAGTTGATAGTTAAAACTTGGAAATTATCAACAGGAGGGCACTAACACTAATCATCATTTAATACAAAAGATTAATCAAAGTAAATTAGACCAGAAGATCCCAGAAGACGCCTCAGTCTCAGATATCTGATTTGCTTGCTGGTCAGGTAGAGGTGGATGTTACAGATAACACTGGGGTAGAATATAAACTTATCTTTAAAATCTTATGAAAAAGAACGGCAGACGGTTATATTTAGAGAATTAGTAAAAAGTAGAGTCCATTTAAAGAATGCTGGGAAAGATACTTAACTAAGCACTCATCACAAAGGCAGTTAAGGATAGAAAAGATATCCGGTAGGAATTGCGTGAGAGGAAGCAATGCCCTGGTGATAGGACAGAGGTAAGGGATGGCAGGTGAGTCACCAGAGCACCCAAGGGCTCTGACAGAGTGGAGCCTTCTGGGGAGCTCATGGAAAGACATTGACAAGATCAGCTTGTTCTGACTTTTCGTTTCACAGTTGGAGAAACTGCATTGAAGTCTTTTTTCCTTTAACTTTCAACTGTTCTTCCCTTTTCTGCCTCTTGGATCCAAGGAGAACACGTCTAATCTCTCTTTCACTCAACAATCTATCAAATAGACTATGATCACATTTCCCTTTTCCCAAATAAATATGCTTAATTTCTTCAGGGATTCATGGAAACAAGCCAAATTTTTTATTTTATTAGCAGTTCAGAGCATCTTTCAAGTGGCATTTCTTTGCTTTATTGTACAGTACACAAAGGAAAAAAGAAGTAATAGAAATTTTTAAGAGTATGGCTATCATATATACATGAAAGCTGTATAGCATCAGTTTTATTTTTAGTAAAAGTAAATAGCCAGTATGTTGTCATTTTGGCAAACATGGCCTCATCCATATGACTACTTCCACCAGCATTTTATTTGGGAAATAACACAGCACTTTGAACAATCCAAAATGCTCCTTAACGTAAGAAAGGTTACAAAAGGAAAAACTTGGTGAAAATAGGAATCGGCTCAAGTATAGCTAAATGGACAATCTGTCTCACCCTTTTCTTCCCTTCTATGGTTCCACTGCCCTCATTTCCTCATAAGATAGAGGTGCATAAGAAAAATGTATCATTCTTCTTTTCATTCTTAAAAAAAATAACAAATGGGGATATAAATTAAAAAACACATATATAGAGTATCCTCATTTTTACTGTCATCCCCTCTAAACATAGCAATCTATGCCAAACTATTTCAGTTCTCTTGTTCTCCAGGATTTTGCAGGATTTCAGATGCCTTGAGATATGATCTATTGATCTTTCCTATGCATAGTTACAGTGAAACAGATTGAAAAAATTACTGTAGCTTAAAACTTAACAGTACAAATAAGATAGAGAAAATGCCTGGGGCAAAATTCAGTAAAATGGGAAGATGACAGTTGACTTTGAAAATCAAGTAAGAAAAGTAAAAGAAAAACTAGGAAGAGAAATGAGAGTGATGGAAGAAAATCATGAAAAACAAGACAACAGCTTGCTAAAGGAGATCCAAATAAAAATACTGAAGAAAATAATATCTTAAAAAAATAGGCTAGGGGCAGTTAATGCCTTAAAAAGCAGTATTGGCCAGATGGAAAAGGAAGTTCAAAAGTTCACCAAAGAAAATAATTCATTCAAAATTAGATTGGAGCAAATGGAAGCTAATGACTTTACGAGAAATCAAGACCCTATAAAACAGATCCAAACAAAAGAAAAAATAGAGGGGCGGCTAGGTGGCACAGTAAGAGCGCTGGCCTCGGAGTTGGGATGACCTGAGATCGAATCCGGCCTCAAAAAATGAGCACCCACACATAAATAATGACTGGCCGTGTAACCTTGAGCAAGTTACTTAACCCCAATTGCTTAAAAAAAAAAAAACTCCTAGGAGTATTATAGCCAAATTCCAAATATTATAGCCAAGTTCCCAGGTCAAGGAGACAATATTACAAGTAGTCAGGAAGAAATAGTTTTGAGTATTCTGGAAACACAAGGATAACACAAGATCTAGTAGCTTCTACATTAAGGAATAGAATAGGCTTGGAATATGATATTCCAGAAGTCAAAGGAGCTAGTATTAAAACCGAGAATCACCTATCCAGCAAAACTGAGTATAATACTTAAGGGAAAAATATCGACACTCAGTGAAATAGAGGACTTTCAAGTATCCTTGATGCTGAACAAAAAATTTGACTTTCAAATACAAGGATCAAATAAAGCATGAAAAGGTAAACAGGAAAGAGAAATCATAAGGAATTTATTAAAGTTGAACTGTTTACATTCCTACATGGAAAGACGATATTTGTAAGTCATGGAACTTTTCTCAGTATTAGGATAGTTGAAAGGAATGTGTGTGTGTGTGTGTGTGTGTGTGTATACATATATGTATGTATTGGTGGTTGTATGTTTGTGTGTATATATACATACATACATACATACATACATACATACATACAAAGACAGAGGGCACAGAGTGAGGTGAATATGAAGGGATGATACCTAAAAAGTAAATTAAGAGGTGAGAGGAATATATTGGGAGGAGAAAGGTTGAGATAGAATAGAGTAAGTCATCTCACATAAAAAAGGCAAGAGAAAGCTATTACAGTGGAGGGGAAGAGCAGGGAGCTGAAAGGGAATACGTCAGCCTTACCCTCATTGGATTTGGCTTAAGGAGGGAATAACATAACACACTTGATTGAGATCTTACCCTACAGGAAAGTAGGGGGGAGGGGATTAAAGGAGGGAGTGATAGAAGGGAGGGCAGACTGGGGGAGGGGGTAGTCAAAGGCAACAGTTTTGAAAAAGGACAGGGTCAAAGGAGAAAATAGAATAAATGGGGGGGCAGGATAGGATAGAGGGAAATATAATAGTCTTTCACAGTATGACTGCCATGCAAATGTTTTGCATAACTACATATGGAGAGAAGGGAGAAAATCTGTTTTTTCATTTGTTTGGATCTGTTTTATAGTAGCTTGATTTCTCATAAAGTCATTAGCTTCCATTTGCTCCAATCTAATTTTGAAGGAATTCTTTTCAGTAAATTTTTGAAATTCCTTTTCCATCTGGTCAATTTGGCTTTTAAAGGCATTCTTCTCATTGGTTTTTTGGGGCTCTTCTGCCATTTGAGTTAGTCTATTTTTAAGGTGTTATTTTCTTCAGTGTGTTTTTGGGGTCTCCTTTAGCAGGCCATTGACTTTCTTTTCATGATCTTCTTGCATCATTCTCATTTCTCTTCCCAATTTTTCTTCCACTTCTCTTACTTGATTTCCAAAATCCTTCTTGAGCTCCTCCATGGCCTGTGACCAGTTCATATTTTTCTTGGAAGCTTTTGATGCAGGAGTTCTGACTTTGTTGTCTTCTTCTGGTTCCATGTTTTGATCCTTTTTGTCCCCCAAAATGTTTCTATGGTCTGATTGCGCTTCCTCTGTGTGCTCATCTTGCCAGCCAGTTATTGACTTTTGAGCTCTTTGCCATGGTAGAACTCTGCTTCCAGAGTGGAGAGAGCTGTGTCCCAAATTGCTGGGGGGTTTTGCAGTTGCCAGAGCTATGAGGAGGGCGCTCTTTCTACAGACACCACGAGCTCTGGCGCCTTGGCCACACACCCCAGGACCACCACCCAAGACTGTGACACAGATCCAAGCAAGTCAAAAGCAAGAGTGATTACCCTCTGAATGGTCACTTGGTCCCCCTACAACCTTCAGACCAGGAACTCCGGAGGGAACCTCACTGCAGCCACCACTTCTCACCTCAGGCAGTAGGGGCCAAACCACACTCTTCTCTCATCCTGTTCCAACTGAGTCCTCCACTGACCTTTTCCTTTCTCTTTGGTTTTTATGGGTTGAGAAGTCTGGAAACCACCCCAGCTGCTGATGATTCGCTCTTCTGGTGTCTGCTCCAACTGGTCTGTGCTGCTACTTGGGGCCACTCTGGCTCTGGACCCATGCAGTTCTCACGGGACTGAGCTCAGCTCCCAGTCTGGTGTGATAGACCCTTCCTGCCAGCCTGCCAGGCTGCCTTCAGTGAGAGATTTGTTTCTCTCTGTCACTTTGTGGATTCTGTAGCTCTAAAATTTGTTTAGAGTCATATTTTACAAGTATTAGAGGTGGTTGGTGTGGGAGCTTAAGGAAGTTCCTGCTCCATCTTGTTACTCCTCCATCTTGGCTCCGCCTCTGAAGGGAGAGAATCTAGAAGTCAAAGTTTTAAAAACAAATGTTAAAAAATTGTTGTTGCATGCAACCAGGAAATAAGATATACAGGCAGTAGGATATAGAAATCCAAGAAAGTAAGGGGGAAGGGAAGGAATAGGAGGTGATGTAAGAGAGGGCAGACTGGGGGAAAGGGCAATCAGTATGCTTGCCATCTTGGAGTGGGGGATAGGAGAGATGGGGAAAACATTTGGAGCTCAAAAATATTGTGGAAATAAATGTTGAAAACTAAAAAGAAATAAATTCTCAAAAAGAAAAAAATTACTACTGTCTGTCGACCTAGGATCATTAACTTTAGTTCACAAGCTAATTTAGTAGTCAAATAGAACAAACAGAATATGAGTTTCCTTTATTTTTCCTTTGTAACATTACCACACAAACAACTCCTGGGAGCACTCATTATGGGTTCTTCTATTGTGTTTCCTATTTCTATATGTTTCCTGCTCAGTTTTATGGATGATGTTACTGGGATAAAATGCAAGATGTTGTTCCTCAGATTTATTAACAGGGGAAAAAAACCTGGAGAGCATCCCCAGTGTCTACTTAATGCTTGGAAGATCTGTGATAGCAACATTGTGGATACTTCCTCAACTACCACAGATCCCAACTCTGTCTGCACCTTAGTTTCTAGGTAACTTCGTGAGTTGCTGTGTCCAAAAACAGTGCATCACCTGCTGCCCAAACCTTCAATAATGAATCAGCCCAAAGTTTACTAGATTTAAGATTTCAGATCAAAGATGTAGTATGTTACAGGGCCTATACTCAGTGCATTTCCAGCTTGATGTATAGAATCTGGCAGAGGTTGTGTTCACTTGGCTTAATCTTGGAAAAGGCAGGTTCACCTTCACACTAAAGAGATATCAAAGTAGTATTTTAATGGAGCCAGTATCTACTTAAAGGGCCAAATTATGTTTCTGCCCCATTTTACAGAAAGAATGGAAACTGGGAGGTAGGATCTATTGCAAATTTTACAAGTCTTTGACTTTTCATTTTAGTTTGCTTGGATTTGAAGTTTTTCTTCAGTATATTCAACTTAGCACAATGCCTAGCACATAGTAGGTTCTAAATTAGACACCTCCTTTTGAGGTGCTTCATTTTTGTTTATCTAAAACCAAACCATTGTACAATGTGTTTTAGGGTTCATTTTGTGGAACTCAAAGCTAGCTTAATTATTTATCATTTTAGCTATGTTCTTTATTTTACTATCACATTTTTAGCTTGCTCTGGAAAGGATAAAAGTTTTTACAAAGCATAGCATAACAACTATGCCAAGTACTTCTGAGGTTTGTCCCTTAAAAGCCTCATTCTCAGCTTAAGAAGAAACAGTGTTATTTCCTAGGTGTAGAACATGTGGGCCCATCTGATGTGATATTTTCTTAGTTTTTCTGATTGCTTTTGAATATTCACAAACTCAATACAAATAGGAAATCATTTCCAATAGTCTTTGGCCCTTGGGGAGCCAAAGGGGAACAAAGGTTCAGGTTAAAATGAAAGGCTAAAGGTTTTGAGTCCCTGCCTTCACTTTCTCTTCTTCCTCCTCCTCCTCCACTGAAAAAATGGTTCCAGATTTGAGTTCTTTTTTTTTTTTCAAATGTCCATTTTATTGGCAACTTAGAATGCAAGGTATGTTTCTAAACTTTAAACTCAAAAACAAGATATCCTAGGTGAAATAGGAGTTTTCCAAAGCTGTAATGTATATGCTTTTGGAACTGAACATGTATTATTATTACATATGCATGTAATACAAGAGACAACTTACTAAAAACCCCTAAGGTGGTAATACTTCTATTTTGGTGAACTGTGATTAGATGAACTGATCAATCCCAGTTGGTAACATCCCTTTTTTCCTGGGTGAGGGCTTAAAAAATTCTAGTATAGAAGCTTTGTACTAGGTCTTACACAGAAGATTTTCCAAATGTCTCCTGAGAGGCATATACCATATACAAGAATCCATCTTCATCCTTCTCACTTTCATACACTTCAGAAATGGGTGTTGAAACACTCACCATGCTGTGTCCATTCACCAATAGGAAGAAAGCTTGATTAGCATTCAGCTGTAGGCGCCTTCTAATTATTTTGATTAGCTCACTCATGTTGACATGATCTGGTACGAGGAATTTGGTCTTATCCAGTACAGGAAGTTGTTTCTCACCCTTGTATCTTTCTATTATCACCGGTATCTTGGTAGGATGCTGCTCTCGAGTAAGTCTCACATCTTCTACTCTTTGTTCAAAGGTCCGGCGTTGCTTGAAGGTCTTCTCCGAAGGCATCGTGCGGGGCAGGGGAGGGCCGGGGAGGGGGAGCGGGCTTCGACGGGTCCGACGGGCCTGGGGGCGGCGGGAGCTCTGGTGGCCGAGACCCAGATTTGAGTTCTAATAAAAATATATCTAGCCTTTCCTATAGATCTGACCAAATATATGCTATCCCTTGATGCTTCCAATTTTGTTATTGAAATAATTTCTGCTTGTTTTTGGTCTTCTGCATGAGATCTTCATTTTCCTATATGAACTGTTCACAAGTAAAAAAGGTCACTGTTAAGGTAGACTATTTATAAAGTATTTCTTTATTTTTTTATTTATATGCAATTATAGTATCTATGTCAGTGGGGCATACTTTTGCATGGAAAAATAATTTTACCCAGAATTAGCTCTCTAATTATGAGAAGCCAGGCAATGGTGAAAATTGTGCTATAAATGTAATATTAAAAGAATGAAATGTTACTCAAGTTGTTTATTAAAATTTCCTGAAATGTATCATTTATGCTTTTTTTAAATATTGTTTTTTAATTTGTTCATGATGTAATTTGATGCTATGAACAATCAACAGTTAATAGCCATTTTTGCTATTAAAAATCTAAGTGGGTTGGGACTTGGAGGTTTTATTTACTGTAGGTAAAAGGCTTCTTAACTGAATAATTCTAAAAATATTAATAGTTATCTTCACTCTTCGTATTGTCTTACAGAAACTTTTCCTATTATAAAATAGGTATTTACATTGGTAAGTCAGCAGTGTTATAAAATAATGATAACACCTTTCTTTATCTACTTTTGCCAAACTTTGACAAGTTAGTTTTTTAGCATTTGCCCACCATCTGGAACACCTTGGAACATCTGTCAGCATTTGTCCAAAACTACTGTTTACATAGTAAATGTGATGCACTGCTTAATTAGGGGGTTTTGTTGTTGTATTTTAATAATAAGGTCTGTTTTGTAAAAGTAGTTGTAATTTTAGTGTGTTCCCAATCAAGAATCTAATACATAACTAATCTGCAGCAACAACTTAGCATAGCACCTTCTCTACATAATTCTTAATGGTTAGACTTTAATAAGCTACTAATTGTTTTTTAAATGTTGCATTGGAAGTAAATTTTAGATATTCCACATTTTGAGTTGAACTTTAATTTTTAAGGGTTTTACCCCCACAGGAAGTGGTTAGGTTTGATTTCTTAAACATTATTTTTTCTGTTTTATAAGGTGCTAGCAAAATAATAGATCATATTTGAGAATAACATCTTTTTGAGACTTAAGAAGCTTTAAGAGAGGGGAACAGTGACTTACAGGATAATTTGAGGGTGCTTGTCTTAAGAAAGATTCTTGTCAGGAATGAGTTAACAACATTGTCATGGTTTTGATCATTTCAAGTCCATACCCACAGGAAATACCTACACCTGATTTGGTATAGGAGTCATTATTCGGTTAATTTGCACATTAATAGCTGAAATAAACTCTTTGTGAGAAGTAAATAAAAAGAGCTGCCTGATGACTTTTCAGTGTCCTCTCAGGCTCCAGGTTGGGTCATGAAATATGGGAAAAGAAACTATCTGGGCTGCAGAGAGCTCAGCTGCAGGTATTTAGCAATTCTCTTGCTTATCTGTGGAACCTTAGGCAAGTCACTTTGACCTTCTTGGAAGTCAGTTTCCTCTTGAGTAAAATGGTTAGTTAGACTAAATGGTCACCAAGATTTTTTGCATCTATATAGCTGTGACCCTATGATTTTTTTTGCTTTTTGCTTTTTGGAGGAGGGAAATCAGGGCAATTGGGGTTAAGTCAGTGACTTGCCCAAGGTCATATGGCTAGTAATTGTTAAGTGTCTTCTGAGAAGGCTAGTAAGTGTTAAGTGTCTGAGACAATTTGAACTCAGCTCCTCCTCACTCCAGGGACAGTGCTCTATTCACTGCTCCACCTAGCCACTCCGACCCTATGTTTTTAAAAAGTTGAAAAGCAGTGTTTCACAGACAGATTACCTAAGGGAGTCATCTAGAGACTTATCTCCAAGTTGATATTAATTTCCACTCTTGGGATCATTCAACAAGTTCCAAATCCACCTAACTGTACTATTGTCTAACCTCTTACCTTGTCCCAGAAAGTTGTATGAGAGACTGTCAAATGCTTTGTTGAAATCTAAATATACTATCTATAGCATTACTTGATTTTGTCTTCCATGACACTTTCTCTGTAGAGCCATGGTGGCTTTAAATGATCACTGCTTCCCTCTCATAAGTGTTCACAGATCATTTCTTTAATAACATAGTCTTCATTTTCACTTGGAATGAAGACTAACTTCACTGGCCTGTAGTTTGTAGACACTACTTTCATCCCTTTTTTGAAAATGGGGAAAATGTTTACCTTAGTCCTTGGCATATCTCTCCACTTCAGAAACCACAGCAACATCAATAATTACATCTGCCATTTCTTTCAGTAAGTAGCCTACGATCGTCCAACATTATTTTCCTAAAGCGTGTAAGACTGGCTATGTCAGCTGCCTACTCAGTAAAGTCCATTGGTTCCCTATTACCTTCAGAATCAGATATAAAATGTATTTGCCTTTTAAAGTGCTTCAAGACCTGGCTCCTTCTTAGCTTTCTAGACTTCTTACACTCTGTGATCTAGCAATGCTGGCCTCTTTCTTATTTCTCAAACAAGGCATTTCCATCTCTAACTCCATGCCTTTTACTAGCCATGACCCATGCCTATAGTGTTCTCCCTTGTTTCTGTTTTCTTAGCTTCCTTCAAGGCTCAGCTGAAATCCCACCTTCTGCAAGGATTCTTTACTGCCCATCCTAACCACAGCCATAGTGCTTACCCTCTGAGATGACATCCAGTTGGTCCTGTGTATATCTTGTTTGTACATAATTTTTATGTTGTCTCCCATATTAGACTGTTTTTTAACCTTTATTTGTATCCCCAATGCCTAGCACATAGTAAGTACTTTAACAAATGCTTACTTACTTGATTTCTCCTTAGAAGAGAAAACAGAAGCAATATAAAAATTTAGAAATTCATTTTTTGTATATTTTGACCATCCCATTTGCCCATGTACTAGTCCTTGTCCATTCATTGATCCTCCTGATACAGCTAAAGCAGTCCTTTTATTGTACTTAACATTCCATCTCCTGGCTCAATTCATTCTGAACTTCAAAGTTCCTGATATTCTTCTTAGAATACCCTATCACCTCCAGTTGTTTGCCTTTGCTTCCATCTTTTTATGTTTTTGTTTTTAATTTTAATTAGTTGATTACTTCTACATGCAACTGCACCAGCCTCCCTAGGCACTTCCTTCTTTTATTCTTCATCTGAATCACTCTTGTTTCTGTCTGTAGCTTTTAATTCTCAAGAGCTTCCCATTCTTCTTGGGTTAACTTCCCCTGCAAAGTGTTAGGTAACTTAATCCTCCTGCTCCTTTTTCTAAATCCTTTGAAATCTGCTTTCCCAGAGATAATGCAACATATGTCCCAGGTGGTTATGTCCATAGTGAAAAAGTACATGTATGTATTTGTATGTATGTGTATATATGTATTATTTGAATATATGTATATTGTACATATGCCTACTTAGGTTTTATAGATATGTGTGTACACACATTTCAGTATTTACTTATTTGTGTCAATGAGTGTGTATGTTCCACTTCTGACACATCTTGTCTGTACCCTGGATAATTCTCTTAACCTGTCAATGCTCTAAGCAACTCTGAAGACTGTCTCTTGCAGAAAAGGTGCTGACAAGCTGTGGTAAAGAGACCTGAGACCTTCCTTATCAAACAGTTCCCTATATCAGTGAAATAGAGAGAGAGAGAGAGAGATTGAGATTGAGATTGAAAATGAGTCATCGGGGGCAGCAAGGTGGCACAGTGAATAGAGCACTGCCCATGGGGTCAGGAGGACCTGAGTTCAAATCCAGCCTCAGACACTTGATACACTTAACCCTAATTGCCCTGCCTTCCCCCCTGCAAAAAAGAAAAAAATAATAATCTTCATTAAGGGAAGTAGCAAATGTATTAACTGCTCTGCTTTTGGAAGAGACAGAGATGTCCCACATCTGTAGGCTCGATTTAAAGCTTGAAGTGACCAACCCCCTTTAAAGATGAGGAAACGGGTTCAGTTAAGTGACTTGCCCAGAATCACATAGCTAGGAAGTGACTGAAGCAGAATTCAGATTCAGGTCCTCCTAACCAGCACCAGATACTGGTTTCTAGCCCTAGGTGTTCTCCTGACCTCCAGACATACATCACCATCTGCCTTTTGGACAACTTTAATTCAGCGTGTCCAGCACAGAGTTCATTATATGTCCTCCAAACCCTCTACTCTTCTCTCTCTTTTTTTTTCTTTATTAAACAAATGCTTTATTAACTTCTGGTTTACATCATTCATTTCCACCAGATTATGAGTTACATTTTTCCCCCATTTTTTCCTTACCCACCACCCCAGAATAGCAGTCCCACTAGATATCCCTTCATCCAATCTGCTCTCTCCCATATCTTCTCCCATACCCCCTTTGACTTTGCCATTAGGGCAAGGTGAATCTCTGAGCCCCAATGCCTGGACATCTTATGAAACATTTAATTTTAAAACTTCACTTTTCAGATCCGTTCCCTTCCTCCCTTGTCACCCACTCCCTATGAGAAGATAAGCAATTCAGTATGTATTGTACATGTATAGCTATGCAAAACATTACCATAGTAGATATATTGTACAAGGCTGCTTATAATTCCCTCCCACCCATCTCACCTCCCACCTGGTCCATTCCCTACTTTGATCCTGTCCCTCTTTGATAGTGGGTACTTCTAACCTCCCTCCCCCTAGAATGCCCTCCCCTCCATCATCCCTCCTCTCATCCCCCTTTCCCCTACTCTCCTGCAGGGTGAGATATCCCATTTAGTATGTATGTGATTCTCTCCTTGAGCCAACTTCAGTGAGAATATGGTTTTGCCTTTTTGCCTTTCTGTTCTTCCCCTCCCCTGCAACTACTTCCCCTTGCCTCTTCTACATGAGATAGTTTACCCTACCCTGTCTCTCCCCATCTCCTCTTGCCACTTTCCTCTCTCACCTCTTAACTTCGCCCCTTAAGTATTATCCCTTCCCATCAAATTCAACCTGTGCCCTCTATCCATGTATACCTGTAAACATATGCCCATATGCCCTTCTTCGATTATTTTCATAATGAGAAAGGTTTCATCAGACACAGTTATTGTTTTTCCATGTAGGAATGTAAATAGTTAACTTTGATAAGTTCCTTTTGATTTCTTTTCCTTGATTACCTTCTCAAGCATCTCTTGCTTCTTGTGTCTGAATGTCAAATTTTCTATTCAACTCTGGTTTTTTCCTCAAGAATGCTTGAAAGTCCTCTAATCCACTGAATGACCATATTTTCCCCTGAAACAAAATACTCAGTTTTGCTGGGTGGGTGACCCTTGGCTTCAATCCCAGCTCTTTTGCCCTCTGGAATATCATATTCCATGCCCTTCAGTCCCTCAGTGTAGACGCTGCCAGGTCCTGGGCTATTCTGATTGTGTTGCCACAATATTGAAATTGTTTCTTCCTGGCTGCTTGTAGTATTTTCTCCTTGATCTGGGGATTCCGGAACCTGGCTATAATATTCCTAGGAGTTTTCTTTTTGGGATCTTTTCCAGGAGGCGATCTGTGGATTCTTTCAACCTCTATTTCCCCCTCTGGGTCTAAAACATCAGGGCAATTTTCCTTGAGAATTTCTTGAAGGGTGATTTCTAGGTTCTTTCTTTGATCATGGCTTTCAGGTAGTCCAATAATTGTTAAATTATCTCTCCTGGATCTATTTTCCAGGTCAGTGGTTTTTCCCATGAGATATTTCACATTGCCTTCTATTCTTTCATTTGTTTGGATCTGTTTAACAACATCTTGATTTCTCATAAGGTCACTAACTTCCATTTGTTCCAGTCTAACTCTGAAGGAATGAATCTCCTCAGTGAGCTTTTGAGATTATTTTTCCATCTGGCAAATTTGGCTTTTTAAGGCATTCTTCCCCTCATTGCCTTTCTGAGCCTCTTTTGCCATTTGAGTTGGTCTATTTTTTAAGGTGTTATTTTCCTCAGTCAAGCTGTTGACTGTCATTTCATACTTTTCTTGCATCTTTATCATTTCTCTTCCCAATTTTCCCCCACTTCTCTTACCTGCTTCTTAAGGTCCTCTATGGCTTGTAGCCAGCTTGTTTTTTCATTTGGGGCTTTTGGTGCAGGAGTTCTGACCTCACAGTCCTCCTCCATGCTTTGATCCTTTTTGCCCCTAAAATAGGAGGCCAGTGTTGAATTTTTCTGTTTATTTTGTTTCTTTTACCTAGGCATGTTGCCACTTAATTACTTGATTTTGGGGCTTGTTGCCACAGTAGGACTCTGCCACCAGACAGGAGGGCTTCTGTCCCAAACATGGGGTCTTCACAACTTCCGCAGGTTGGGTGGCCTCTGTAAAGCCTCCACCCACTCTGGCAAATTGGATACCCACCCCAAACTTTCCCCCCAGACCACAATCCAGATCCAGGGAGGTTAAAGCAAGAGGGATTAACCCCCAGACTGATTGCTGGATCTCCCTACAGTTCACAGACCAGGAGCTAGAGCCGCCACTGATGCTGCAAAATGGCTTCTGTGCCTCGTTTCTTCAGCAGCTTTTTACCCCCCAGGGGAGGAAGCCAACACATTCCCCAAATACTGGTCCCAAAGTCCATAGGGCACTAACCTCTCACTTTGTCCTAGGCATATCTGTGCTGACAATTCTGGAATCACCACAGCTGCTGGTGTTCTGGGGTCCCTCCAGCCTGCTGCTGGCCCAACCGCCCTAGAGCTAAAATCAAGGCTTACTCGGGCCTGGGCTCGGCTCCCAGTGCATTGCGCTGTCGGTTCCCAGCGCACTGTGCTGCCTGCTCTCAGAGCGCTGCGCTAGCAGCACCCTGCAGGGCTGTTGGGTTCTCCTCAACGGGAGGTTAGCTTCTCTGTGTCGTTCTGTGGGTGCTGGGGGTCCAGAAGTTGATCAGAGTCCCCTTTTATCTGCCCAGAGCTATATATATTACTGACAAGTATGTAAAGTTGTATGAAATCCAGAACAACTCTCACCTTCATTTTCTCTTAGAGACTTAAAAACTTATAGATAACATTTGTTTTGTCTATTTTTTTCTGGAAAATGTTCTAGAACATCTATTTCATAGCTTCTATATTCTTTTACAACTTATTTGTTTATCTCCCAAACATCAGTTTCATTGACAAAATTATTTTGAAATGAGGCTTGTACTCAATAAGGAAAACCAAGAACTGAAAATACATATGTCTGATAATTTAGTGCATAGCTTTTGTTCCATCCTGATTGAGGTTGCTATTTTTATGTCCTTGGTTAGCTACTGTGTAAGTTATCTTCCTAAAAAGAATAGTATGCTTTCTTTGAAAAATATTAACTATAGCAGTGCCTGAGTCTATTCACATGAGTTGATGCCAAAACCAGGGAATTGTTATTGACTGTCAGAAACCCAGATTTGGTATTAAGAAATATCCCTCAGGAGGTTTGGCTTAAAATAGTGACCTAGACTAAATTTGGCTCTTACACCATCATCCAAGGCAAATCATTACTTTCATGACACATGAACATTCACAGTGTTTGTGAAGTTAAAATGAATTTTGAGATGCATGCCAAGTACAATAAGTAGAGATCGTTGCTTATGATATTATTGAATATTGAGTACTCTGTTTTCTGCCCCAGAAAGTATTAGATGGTTGGGTTAGAGCTGGGGTAAAGGCACTTGATCTTATAGATCAATCTAACCTTTACCTCTTTTTCATAAAGTGAGAAAACTGAAGCCCAGAGAAATAACTTGCCCAAGATCATATTATAGGCACTCATTAGCAGGACCAAATTTCAATCTGGGGTCCTCCAGTTTCAAATCTAATTCTTTCCTTGTAACACACTCAAATGAAAAATTTGACTTACAGTGCCAAAATTTGTTCATTAGCCAGTATTTTGTTAGATAATGTTTATGCTCTTTTATGTTAGACTGATGTAGGAAAATTAATTTTTTCCATGGTAGACTTCCCAGCCATGTCAAAATCCAATAATTATTCACAGTAACTAACCCAAAGATATAATATTCAGAACCATTTTGCCAGTGCAATCTTCCTATAAATAACATGTTCTTAAAACATCTTTCTAATAAATGATAAATAGTCTAGTCACCTGAACAAAACCATGATTTAAGTATTCAAAGCTTAAGAGGCAGTCAGGCTAGGAAGTAAGAATTTCCTCCTTAGAGTAGCGATCATACAATGTAGAGCTGGTTTGACCATTAGAGTCCATAGGATTTAGGCCTGGGTGGCCCAACTTTTTTTTTTTTTTTTTGCTTTTTGGAGGGGGGAAGGCAGTGCAATTGGGGTTAAGTGACTTGCCCACGGTCACATGGCTAGTAAGTATTAAGTGTCTGAGGCCAGATTTGAACTCAGGTCCTCCTGACTCCAGAGCCAGTACTCTATTCATTGTACCACCTAGCCACCCCATGGGTGGCCCAACTTTTAATGTATGGGGAAACCAAGTAGTTGGTAAGAGTTTAGAATATAGTGAAAACTTTTCACAGCTATCAAAACCCTGGATTTTACTATTAAGAAACACCATCGTTTGAAGATAATAAAATGTACCTGCTTTTACAGTAGGACTCTACAGCTGGATTCCCCAAGAATGGTTGTGACGTATCATGGGCTTAATTTTAAATCCATTTGCTCTGAAGAAAAGAGAAAATGCTTAAGGGACAAGTCAACCTATATCATCAAGAGTTAATGTGACTGTCTTTAGAAGGAGCTACCATCAGACCAGAAAGAAGCTAAACTAAGCTTTTTTAGATGTTGTTAGGCCAATGTGAACTTATTTTAGTCTTTACTAGGAGCAGGCCTTCATTTCTTAAACTCAAAAATAAATTCTCCATTGTGCAATAGTCAGGGGAGGGGGAAGATGGGAGAGACTCAAACTGGAGAGAATATCTGTAGACAAATAAAACCCAAAATAAGAAATGAGCACCTCTATAAAAAGCCCTCTTAGATTTTGCGACCCAAAATTGATGTTGTAACTCAGCCTTTTAAACTGATACGGGATTGAGAGCTAGTCCCAACTTGATAGAATTTTCAGCTTCTTCATAATTGCCAACTACAATTGCCCTCTAAGAAGGAAAAAAGTACAAGCCAGCTGAGCCCCATCCTTAAGACTGAAGGGGGAAATAATTCCCATTATTATCTCACTGAAACCAAAACCTGCAGTTTTACCACATGTATTATGGACTGTGAAGTGACTGCTTAGTTATGTTACGTGGTTAAGATTGAGGCCAGTAATCTAAAAGCAAATAGCAAAAGAAGAGGAACCATGTCTTCAACTAGTTTTTTTCCCACAACAACTTAATTAGGGACTCTACGTGAATCCTATTACTTTAACTTTACAGGATTTTTCTTAAAATGAAAAGAATTAATCAAACTGTTCTACCCATTAAAAATCCTACATTTGGTATCAGATGTCTCTCTAATTAAGAGATTCTGTGGCAGATCAGGAGGAAGATAAAAAGTGTAAAGAAGTCATGCATAAAGCTTGTACATGCAAATGAAATTTATTAAAAGATATCCTTTACAGTGAAATGAAGCAGATCACCCACCTGACTCCAGAGCAGTTCTTCAGGCAGGATGGGGGGAGCATCACAAAAATTGGCTACCCTTTTGTACAAGAAAATTTCCATCTCTGATACGTGCTCTTCCTAGGATTGGTGTGGCAGCAGTTGATGGGGAAGCAAAGTGTTATCTTTTACCCCTGCTTCCAATTTTGTGTTCTTTAAGCCCTGTAATTAGTCAGTGTGTCAAACAAGGAAGAGGGTCTGACTCATCCCAAGGCTTACTTTGGGCAGAAATAGGGACTTGTTCTTCTTGGCTTTGGCTGGACTCTGGAAACATTGCTAGAGCCCTGGGTCCATTCCTTTACACAGATGGTCATGAGCTCACAAAGAACAAAAATGCCAAAGTTTGTTTATGACTTGAATTTCTTACTTGAATGACTTGATTAACTCCTAATTTTCCAGAGCCAGTATCTAGACTCTAATATAAGCTATAGGGACAATAAACAGGTTAATATTCACTTGACTTTTTAATTGGTACCTTAGACATTACAGTATATATTATGTCTGCTATGAGCCAATTCCTAGGACTAGAAAAGACCCCAACACAATATGTTGTTCAAGCATTTGCTTATTTTATATAATTCATTAAAATGTTTCTAAATTCTTATATAAAGAAAGACATATTTCCAAATAATTTGGCTACAAGAATCTCGCCAATTATTAACTAGCTCATCTAGTATTTTGGAGAACAAATGAAAACTGTGATACTGTGACCCTTTAGCTTCTGAAATATGCACAATTTATGACCAAACTCATTATATCTAAATATAACATAGCATTTACATTACTTAGGTAGTAAACAAACATTGAATTAATAAATTTAAGTGTTAACCTAGAGATAGAAGGTTACCTTTCCCAGCCAATTAATTTTTCATTTTTTTCCCCACTGTAACTGTTTTTACATGGATGTTTATGTGACAGATTTAGTTTGGGTTGGTATTTTCATATTTTTGAAAAATACTGTTGCCAGCTGGCTTGAGGTTCTCCCTTTTCTAAGCCAAGTTATCATATTTCTGTCTCCTGCCCTACTTTGATATCTTGAAACTTACTTAAAGATACTGCTCAAACTTACACTTTCTTTTGAAAGGAGCAGGTGCAGCAACTATTATTTCCCATCATGGAAAATTTATCCTACAAACAATATGTAATTAAAAGCAGTGGTTTTATGCACAGTCCTCTTTTTTTTCTGATCCTTGCATCTTGTAATGCAAATATTTGTGGATGTTTTCAATTTCAGAATAACTAAAGAATTATTATTTAAAAGAGGAAAAGAAAATAGATTTTGGAGAGCCCAAAGGATAGATAAATCTATGATTTTTTGCCTCCAATTTTAAAAGTTGCTCATTACCCTATCCATTCTAAAGCTATAGTTTCTCTAAAAATTGAATGTTCCTTCATAACTCCACCTCCCAGGACCCTATCCTAGACTCTAATTTATCTCCCATTCCGTTTGCCAAATGTTACTATGTAGAGCTTCTAGTTAAACATCTGGGAGGTCCCTCTTAACCTTTCTAAGGAAATCACCTTTCCCAAGCACTCTTGTTGGCCTTTTTTCTCTTTTCAGATGAGTGTCATCCAAGAATCAATAATCAGCTCTAGTTTGACCATTTTTGGTCTGTAAAACCCAAATCACATTACAATTAGCCCTTCTACATCATTATTTTTCCTATTGTGGTTTCCCTGTATTGTGGGTTGGCATAAGAAATTAAAGGGGAATTTTTTGGAATTTTTGTGGAAGCCACAGATGACACGGAAAAAGTTTGGAAGCTCAGAAATGTATTATTTATATAGAGATTTAGTATATATAGTATTCTATATCAATATGTTTTATATTTTAATATCATAATAATTCATGCCTCTTCTCTGGTATGAAGAAAGGGCCAAAACATTTTACACAGATTTTCCAGATCACAGGAGTGCCATGCCTGTAACTCCCACAGTGTGGAAGGGGTAACTGTACACAGTTCTCACAGAATCAGAGTTGGGTTATACTTTAGAGACCACCTAGTACAACTTGTCCCTTTAACAGAATACTACCTATAGATATCTCATGCGTTATAATCCAGTCTTAGCTGGAAGACCTTAACTAAAAGAAAACCTGCTATTCCCAAGATAGTACATTCCACCTTTATATAATTCTAATTGTCAAGAATTTTCTCTTACACAAAACCAGCATGTACCTCTCTGCAACTTCCACCAATTTTGCCTTCTATAGGCAAGCAAAACAAGTCAGTGTTTCTTCTATATGACAACATCAAATCATTGAAGATTGCTATCTTCAAAGCTATAGATAGCTTCCTTCCTCTCCTCACCCCCACCCTCTGCAAGTCTTCCCTTCATCCAGCCAAATGACTACAGGTCTTTCAGTTAGTCCTTAAATGGTTTTTGAGACTCTTCATCATCCTGATTGCCGTCCTCCTCTTGTAGCTCTTTAGCTTATCAGTGTCCTTTCTAAAAAATATAGTGCCCAGAAGTGAATATATTACTTCTAAATATAGTCAGACTTGGGCAGAATATTTCAAAATTATCTTCCTCCTAATTCTGAACATTTTAACTCTCCTAATAAAGGCTAAGATAATTGGTTTTTTGGCCTAATAGAGCTGTAAAAGTCTAGAGCTGATCGTGTATTCCTCATGTAGGTGTCTTATGGGCGTCATCATCAACCATTGCAAAGTAAGACTACAGAACTAGTGCTAAATGAGAATTCAGTCCAGCCTTAGAGACCTAGTCACCACATATTTATTGACACATATGCCCTACTGTAGAACTCTACATGTCTCTGGTGTTTGGAGCAATAATGATGGCAGAAGATGCCACTGATGATTCTGGAAGATTGAGGAGTATTAGTGCCAGTCGATTGGTTCTTCCCCTGTCTTACACTTGGCAAATCGATACAAGAAGCTTCCCTAAACCCTGTAATTTAGAGGCCTATTGGGAGTAGTCTGAGATAAAAATTCTTTTCCCTTCCTACATCTTCCTAAATTCTAGCCCTTGCCTACCTTATAGTTATGTAATATATTCTTTATAAATACTTATTCATTCATTCCTACCATCTCTCATTATTACTACTTTATATACTTAATGTATATACTTAATATCCATTATAATATACAATAATGTATATGCTTAAGGTACATTATTATTATTCCTACCATCATTCCCTCTTATCACTTTATACCTCCACACAATTACCATTTAAACCTTCATTACTAATTTCCCATATATTGTAACAGCTTCCTTATTGGGATACCTATTTCTAGTCGCTCCCTCTGTAATTTATCTTCCAAATGGCTACCAAAATAATCTTCTTAAAACACTGTTTGGACCATGTCACTACACTGTTTAGGAATGTTGAGTAGCTCTTTTTCCTCCTAGATAAAAGATGGACTTTTCATCCTAGTGTATAAGGCCCCCTAAACAAAACCTGACTTTCTAATCAAATTTGGTATTAATCCCCTTTGTGCATGTTTTTATCCTAACCTGGCTAGAAATATGACCATCCAAAACAAGCTGTAAATTGACTTCACCATCCATCTTCCACTCACATGCATTTGTATAAGTCACCCCCTTCCTGGAATTTACTGCCCCCTTATCTCTATCTTTCAGATCCATTATCTTTTAAAGTTCAACTCATACAGCTCCTCATCATGGTATAGGGAATAAAGTATTGATCTTGAAGTCAAGAACACCTGCATTTGAAGTTAGACACCTACTAATTTTGCAGCCATAAAGCAAGTCACAGTCATTTTCTTCATCTGTGAAATGAGAGGTTGAATTCCATGACTTCTAAAGCACTAGCTCTAAATCTAGGAGTCTGTGAGCCTCATGATGTACAAAGCATCATGGTATAGCAGCCCTGCCCTGCCCTGCCCTTCCTCACTTCACATCACCATACCCCTCAAAAAAATAATTTATATACAGAATGAGAACAGGCCACAACCTGACTTGCCCAGAGGACTTAGATTATAATACAGTTAAGATTTGGAACCAGTTGGTTTATTAGTTTGGCTCAATGCCAACCTGAGAGCTCTGGAGAAGTAATCCAGAGATCTCTTCATGGTCTTATACCATTTCATATTTGTGTGGATGACTTAGATAAAATATGTATGGCATGCTTATAGAATCCACACATGACATAAAGCTGAGAAAGAAAACTGATATGTTAAATTGATAAAGTCAGGATCCAAAAAGATTTTGATGGGCTAGAACATTGGTCTAAATCTAATAAAATTATATATAAGAGGATTAAATATAAAGTTGTACCCTTGAGTTCAGAACATCAGCAACACAAATACGAGGGGGGGGGCATGTAAAAATAGCAATTTCTTGGGAAAAGAGTTTTGTGGGGTTTTGTGGACTTTGGACACAGCATTCATCAGCACCATTGTTGGCTAATTCTGTTGAACATACATTTGTAAAGCACCTGTTAAGTACAAGACACTGGAATATAAAGACAAAAAAAAAAAAAAACCACACAAATAATCTCCACTCTTGAGTTTCCATTCCACTAGGAAATAGCAGAAGTTGTCCTAAAACAAATCCAAGTCTTCTGACTTTCAAGTTGAGTGCTCTATCATGTAGCTTGTAAGCTTCTCTTTCCATCACAATACTTGTAAGCATCACAAAGGCAGGATTTCTTTTTTTTAGTCTTTCATGCTTCCCCTAACCTAGCACAATTCTGCTTAATTAATGTTTTTTTAGAATGGAACGCAAGTTTACTATGACTGTTGGAAAAATTCAGAGCTGATGACATGATGGGTGATCAGCAGTACCTTCATATACAAAGTATAATACGTTTTTATCAATAAATTCTTGTTAGATTGGTTTTATTAATAGTAAACACAGAACTATCATTGATGGAAGAGTTAGCTACCAAAACTAACCAAGAGATATTTCCAATTGGTAAATATATAAAGTAACCATTTAGGGGGTTAATCTAGAATGAGTTGGGTCTAGGATAAAATATTTTTAATGTTGCTTTGGCTAAACAAATCATGATGAGGGCAGCATAGTATTGAGGAATGAATGCTGGAACTGGAGTCAAAAGAGATCTAATTTTGAATCCTGTTTCTTACACTAGCTGTGCGACTTAGCATCTGGACCCTCAGTTTATTTTTCTGTAAATTTGGAATGACAATATTTGTAGGACCTATCTACCTCAAAGGGCTGGTGTCAGGTTCAAAAGAGCTAGTATCTATAAACCATTTTTCTGTATCTTTAAAATAAAAACACTACTGGGGCCGCTAGGTGGTTCAGTGAGGGGTGGCTAGGTGCTGCAGTGAGTAAGAGTGCCAGCCCCAGAGTCCGGAGGACCCAGGATCAGTTCTGGCCTCAGTTACTTAGCACCCACACATAAATAACTAGCTGTGTAACCTTGAGCAAGTTTCTTAACCCCAATTGCTTTAAAAAAAAAAATACTACATAAATTAGCTCTTTTTACTATTATTAAACAACAGCTATTTATGAAATTCATTAAAAAATTTTTTCTGATGCCCAGTTTTTTAAGCACAGAAGTCCATTTATTAATGGTTCCCTATCTTATCTTCTGGGGGACAAAAATGCCAGACATGCAATATCCATTATTTTTTCAAGATGTTAAACCAAGTGAGTTCACAGTTCTCATACCAGCCTTGCTTTGAAGAAATAAGAATTTATTTCCTATAATAGTGTGTCAAGACAAGTTTTCTTATCCTATCCAGTTGAATAAGCAGCTCACCCAGTTTTTTCCAAAAGAATCAGATTCCTTTATTGCAGTCAGAAGCTTTATCCCCTAGGGAGACTGAGTCAGTTTGCTGACATGGAGCAAGGTTGATTTGTTGTGGAAAAAGTCTTTTCCATATTTTTCTGAGCCAGGCCACAGAGTTGGCTAAAATAGTTTTAGGCACTTTAGGGAACAGGCTGATTGAACTAACTTCTTATAAACATCGTGATCAGAATATAATTTTTCCACTTTTGTACTACTCGTTCATCTAGATTAGCACTTCATATTCCTACTTTTAAATTTTTTTTAAATATATAAGGATTTTTCACTGATGTCATTTAAAATGAATCTACTCTAATCAGATCAGAGTTAAAGGTAAGAAAGCCAGAGGAAAATGATGGCATTTCAGTCGTTATCATTTCTGGTTATTTTTGCTTGCTTGCTGGTTCTCATATAATCTACATTGCAGGATAGAAATTTCAAAATACATGGCGAAAAGAATCATGTTCTCTCTTTGGGTGGGGGGAATGTCCTTTTTAGCACCACATGGTTTGAGGTGTTTTGTTTTTATATTATGTTTTGATTTTCTTTTAGATTTAACATCAGTCCTATTTTGTTTATGATGTTTTATGATATTTTGTTCTATATTTTTGTCACTTGTCATTGCCAAATTTTTATAATATAAATACAAACTGAATAGAGATTTAATAGAAATATAATATTAAAATCTAGAATAATTGTTAATCTGAACCTAGTTGTAGTTCTTTAATTTTTCTAAATGTTATTTGTTTTGTATATTATTATTCTATTGTATATTACTTTCATAGTTAGAACTTAAGTTTCCTAAAGAATCCAGTTAGGAAGTTTTTAATCTGTTACTAATTATGCTCATTTTTTACACTGTCTAGTGAGTTTCATTATATTTCTTATTTGGGATGTTAATTCAACCCTGAATTTCTCTTTAAAGATGTCAAAGATAGAGCTTTATGACAGTTGTTTTGTTTTGTTTTGTTTTAGCATAAGGGAAATCATTTGGTTTATATAAGAATATAGGCAAGATGCCATAATATCAGATTGCTTTAAAAAAAATTCAGAGCCACGACTTCAAAAATCCAACAGTACAGTTGAATTTCATTCTGCTGTATAAATCATGCTTTCTATCATCTACAGCTTTAAAAAAAAATTTGCAAAATATTTTTGAATATCAGTAGCGGACCTACTAGATTTACTAGGGAACAATCACAGGAATTTAGTCTCACAATCTGCTAGACTATTTAGTATACAGATCACTTAAAGAGGGAAGAAATTATTTAACAATAACAAACTTACCAAAGCAGTTCATTTCCATTACTTGTGTGTAGGATACTTAGTAAATGGTTAACTGTTATTAACAATTTAGTATATAACAAATTTTCACTAAATACTTTTTCATTTAACTCTTGGTTAATTGTCAGAAAGGACTTTTGTGTAGAAACCTAAAATTAATAGTACTTTATTTATTGAATAATTTTTATTCTTAATATTACATTAGAACAGAGCTTCTTGGTTTACAGGGCACTTTCCTATATATTATTTCAAGTAATTTTCACAATAAACAGTAATCCTATGAGGTAGACAGGTTATTATTATCAGATGAGGAAACCTATGGTCTAGATCAATTAAATGACTTGTCTGTGATCACACAGTTCATAAGTGCCAGTTTTCTCACTCCCATATTAATTTTATCAAAGTCCATACTCAGTTTCTAGACTAAAATCATTACTTCGTTCTGAAAGCTTTGCAGTTAAAGAAAATGTAAAATAGTAAAGAGGAACGGCTTAGAGAGGGAAAATAAATCTTCAGAAACTTAATTTGAACTTTTAAGCCAATAAAAACATTGCTAAGAGGGAATGCCTTCATAGTTTAAAATATAACCTCCAAGTTGAAGTCAGTATTACCAGCTATATTCCTTGTGGTTTTTTTTTAAACAGTAACCCATATTTTTAAAAATTTTAACTATCTTAAATTCATAGCATGTGATTATTAAACTATAAGGCAGCTTTCAGATATCTCGATTAATTCTATCTACAAAGCTTAATACATGGTAAAATTTGCGATTGTGCCAAAAAGACTGGCAGTAGAGAGCTGATCATGGGATAGTCTAAAACAGTCTGTTCCACTTGCAGCTGTTCACATTTCCTTGTTTTGTCGTTTTAAAAATAAGTGCTGAAGTTAGGTAAATGCTAAGAGAAAACTGCTGAAAGAGAAAATGTGTTCATATTAACTCACCCCTCAGGATAATTTAACACTCTTTATCCCCAAAGCTCAAATCTTCAAGCTGAAGGGTAAGAGATAGTCAGTGAAAACATAATATTTTATCATCCTGATTCTTCTTAGATGATAAAAGTCCTGTAGACTGGGACTATGTCTTCATAACATCACTTATATAATCTCTTGCATAGCAGTATATGTGATCAGAGGTAGGTTGTCTTTTTTTTTTTTTTTACAGTTGTGCTAACTACAGTTGCAAACAAAGGGCAGGGGAGAAAGGGATCCAAAGACTGGAGCTCCATCACCATGAAGGGGCAGATCCAGTAACTATCCCCCAAACTGTGAGGTCTCTTTCAGACCCAAAACTCTGATTCAGTGATTTCTTTTCTTCCTTGGGCCCCAGGTTTGTTTGCTTTTTTCACCTGTTTCCCCTTTCCCCAACACCTCTGCCTATTGTTTCTGCCTCTTTTTTTTTTTTAAACTGTTAGGAATAAAGGAAATAAAAAGGAAGGGTCTTTTCCTGTGTTCCATTTAGACTCTGTTAGGAAGGATAAGTTAGCTTGGTGCTTAAGTAAGATTCACCTACATTTGAATGAAAGAGAGAGAGAGAGAGAGAGAGAGAGAGAGAGAGAGAGAGAGAGAGAGAGAGAGAGAGAGAGAGAATGTGCATATATTTATAGATATATACACATACACATAATGTTTCATGACAGGATCTGGGAATTGGGATGGGGGATGTTATTATGGGTTCTGTGAGCCTTTAGCAGGTGATGAGATTACCTGCCTTCTTCAGCAAGAATGGAAGGAAAAGGCTGTTTTCTCACCTGTCTTTGCCATTGCCAGTCCTACCACCACAAACACCATCCTAAGTTGACCCTGAATCAGAAATAGGGATAGAGATGAAAGATTCAGAATAGAGGGACAATTGGGAAGACAGAAAGGGAAATGATTGAGAGTGACAAGAAGGAGGAGTGTCTTTATTGTAAAGGGGGAGTCAGGGACTGCCTGGACAGTTCTAAAGAAATATTTAGATACTCTTGTTATTCATGGGGGAACTTTGAAGACTGAAGAGACAAATTTGAAAATAATTCTTCCCACTATGTTTCGTACTGCTCCAACAGATTTTGTGTTTAGTTGGAGATTTGGCATATTCATGCTCTTTTTTTTCCCCCCGTATTTAAGGCGTTTTCCATCAAACCACCTAAAAGAGGGAAAACTCAAAGGAAAAAAAATTTACTTTTCTCAATGTACTCCCACTTCACTGGATTCTTTTATCTAAAACCATCCTGGTTGTTACTGAAGTCTTCTGTATTTAGCTACAAACCTAGGAAATTTCTGTCACCTCCATTTTGAGTATCATTAAGTAGGGTGCGAGTGGAGCTTGCTTTTATGTCCTGCTGTTGAAATTATGCAGTCTTTTAGCCTCTTGCCCTTTCTTGGTGTGTTGCCCAGTTTGGAGACTTGGGAATGAGGTGGGTTGTAGTTGCTTTTGTTTTTGTTTTCATTTCCCTTAATTATCGCTTCCATGATTTGGACCTCAGTTTCTTCATCTGTAAAATCCATGAGATTGGACTAGGTCAATCATTCTCAAATTTTTTGCTCTGAAGACCCCTTTACACTCTAAAAAATGATTGAGGACTCCTTTCCCCATGAGCTTTTGCTTATGTGGATTACCTATCAATCAATATTTATCACATTAATAAATTTAATTTCTTAGAATTATTATGAAGATAGTTTTGACCTTGAAGACCCTTCAGGTTCCTTCTAGCTCTAGCATTCCTAAGGATGGTTCTTACTTAAACCAAACTTTGCTCATCCAATTACTTTGCTTGTTGTAGTTAACTTGGAGGGGATCTTAATTGTCTTCTAATTCAAGCTCCCTCGCTTTACAAATGGGAAAACTGAATCCCAGGTAAATTAAGTGATTTGCCCAATGTCATAGGTGGTAAGAAGCAGAGCCAGGAATTTGAATACAGATCCTCCAAGACCAAATTCAATGCTCTTTCTATTGAACTACAGTGCCTCATACTTGCTTTAATACAACTTTTTAGGCTTATAAGAAAAACAGCTAAAAAATACATTGGGTCCTATGATCCTAAATATCTGCCTATGACACAATTCAAAAATTATGAATGTCTAATATATTCATATGTACACTTAAAGGGAAGGGGGCAAGAAGTAACAGAAATTCCTCCCACTCCCATTAACAGAACCCAAAGACTCCACAATAGGCCCTCTTCTCTTTTTTTCACTATGCTCTATCATTAACTTCTATGAGTGCAGCTGTTAACTCTATACAAATGATTCCCATATCTATGTATCCAGCCCCACATCATGAAAAAACTGGACATTTCAAAGTGAATATCACATAGGCATCTCCAGCTCAGCATGTCCAAAACATAACTGTCTTTCCTTTTCCCTACCCCTCTTACAAATTTCTCTGTTGCTTTTGAGGGCACCACAACCCTTTCAGTCATCCAGATTTACCACCATAGTATTAAGTATTCTCACTCTCTCTCACCCGACGTATCTAATCACTAGGCCTTTCCCACATATCAACTCCTCTTTCTGGTATTTAAAGCTCTTCACCTCCTGTCTCCTCTATCATTCCAGGCTTCTTACACATTGATCCTCTACACTCACTTTACATTCTAGCCATAATGGCCTTGTTGCTATTCTGCAGACACCCTCCATCTCCCATTACCTCCATAGCTTTGCACTACTTGTCCATCCTACTTGGAACACCTCCTCCCTCCTCACCTCTACCTCTTAGATCCCCTGGTTTCCTTCAAGACTCAGTTTATACATGATCTTCCACATGAAGCTCTTCTTATTACCCCATTCCCTACTCGTCAGCTGCCAGTGCCCTCTCTCCAGAAGCGCCTTTACATTCATATTTTCTATATTCTTCACGTACAGAGGTGTGCTGTTAAATGCTTAGCGATTCACTCTCGGGGCAGGGGGGAGAGGAAGCTTAATCTACATTATTAATATTTTCTCCATCACTTTCTTAAGTTCAGAACAATCAGCATTAAATCAAGCCCTGATTTGTATCACTTGCCCATTTCCAAGGTGTGAGTGCTCACACTGATGATTTACCATCTCAATCTAATGAGAGCTGTCTCCTGCACACCCCTGTGTATATACATATGTAGAACTACTTCCCCATTTCCCATTCAGGATCCCCAGAGAGCAACTTGACTGCTTCTGCTCAGGATTCTAGGGGTCACTCAGCAGTTACGACTTCTAACACTGTTGCTTCTGAGCCCCAGCTGGGGTGCTTCCTCCCCATTAACTTTTAGAAAAGAGATGTGCTGAAAATCTATAGCGCAATCGGTATAAAATACTTCCCACCAAACTGGAGGTGCACATAGGACCCCCAGGGAGAGTGGACGCACACTTAAAGTACAGTGGTAGAAAGGCATACTTTATCAAATGCTTTCTAATTACTCCAAGTCCTTTCCCCCCCTTTGAAGTACTCTTGTGGTTTTCCTTAGGTATAGATCTTTGCTGGCTGCCATAGGTTTGTGCTTTTGTTGAATTCACAGCCAGCACTTATTTCTGTCTCTGCTACAAAAGGTTCCACTCCCTGAAATTGTCACCATATCCATCTGCAGACACTTCACTGTTTTCAGCATTTTCTCCTGCAGTCCTTGCTACTGACTCTACCACTAATGGGACCTGTCATAGGAGTTGTGTATCTCCTGTATTCTCCAGATCAGCTAAGCTTTTTTCCATCTTGAAATAGTTCTTCACTTAAGATCAAGAAAGAATAAACACAAGAGAAAGAAGCACCTTGTGTTCCAAGGCATCTAGCAGCTGGGTGGAAACAAGATGGTCATCCTGCTGTGTAGGCTCTCTCAGAGTATTCCTTGCTGAGGCTTCTCACTGCCCAGGAAAGCAGTGGAAGAATACAGGTGTGGTCTCTCCCTTTCCTGACTGGATGTGTTGTCTCTATTGTGTCCATTTCTCTGCTAAGATGGCCATTTGGGGGAATGATATATGGAGAGAGACAGAGACAGAGAAACGGAGAGAGAGACAACTGACTCATGGCCTCTTTATCCCCCTAAAGTGCTTCTACCTTAACCCCCCTCCTCTCCTCCCAGGTGATTTCCTCTCAGGGTCTTGACTCCAATTAACTTAATCACTGCCTATATAATTCACCACACTTATTTGGTATTTTTTATACTTAGCCCAAGAAGTATGACTTTATCTCCTCAGCAGATCACAAGATGTTTCCTATGTGTAGTCATCTATCTTTCATCCAGTGGTTCAGATTCCTATGGTCTTTTGATTGATTAAGGTCTTAGCTACACATTGTAATGAAGTTATAGAAAGTTCCTTAAGACCTAGTTTACTCTTTTGATTGGGATGGTACAGAGCCCCTAGTGTTACACTTAAATATGTACATATTGCCTCAGATGTCCCTTGAATGAATTAAACTTTCAGACCTAAATATGAATTACTTAATTCATTTGCAGGGAGAACACAATATGAAAATTGCCAATAATAATGAGAAAATGAAAGACTTGTTCTCTAATACAACATTTTTCTTATATGTGTTGGGAAAGCTGAAGGATGGCTATAACACGAGGAAGCAAGGAGAAATGAAAAGAGGGCAGGTTCTTGCAAACAGGAAGATCACGATTCAAGTTCTGACTGACACATACTAGCTATGTCACATAACCTCTCAGTTTGTTGTTGTTGAGTCCTTTTCAGTCATGTCCAACTATTTGTGACCCAGTTTGGGATTTTCTTGGCAGAGATAATAAAGTGGTTTGCCATTTCCTACTCTAGCTTATTTTTACAGATAAGGAAACAGAGCCCAGGTCCACACAGCTAGTAAATGTCTGGGGCTGAATTTGAACTCGGGCCTTCCTGACTTCAGGCTTAGTACTCTGTCCATAATTAATTGGTAAATTTTGGGGTAGTGTAATAAAGTGAAGTGAAAACTTCTGCTATGTGGGGAAGATATTTTTGGACTGAGTGGCCACAATAAAAAGGAGGTTAGACTTGTCTGGGACTCTTCCCCACCCCTGTCTCCCAAATCTGCTCCCCTAAGCTGTTCCTGCTTTTCACAGCTTCTTCCTTTAAATGGGTAATATTTAAAGTCCAGATTTTTCTCAAAGATTTCCCTAGGTAGCAGTGTGGGACCTCAGTCAGTAGAAAGAAGCATGGGTTCAGATATTAGCTGTTTCTGTACATGGATTGCATATATTTGAAGTTTTATCAAACAGGAACTTTTGTCTCCAGCTGATTAGTAGATGCTGCTGTTGCAAATGACCCCAACAAATGTAATTATAGGCAAGAACTCACTTCTATCCATGCCAGAAATTCTTTTTTTCTTCCCTTCATGCCTAGGTTCCCATCTCTCTGTGTATAGTCTGATTTTCCCAATTCCAGCAGAACATAAATTCCTTGAAGGCAGAGAATTTGTCTGTTTTTTCTGTCCTCAGCACTTAGAACATTGTTTAATAAATGCTTATTGATTGGATCAAATTGAACCCTAGATTTCCACCTATCCTTTCCATCCCCTTCCATGTGAAAAGCAGTATCTTGGTTCTTCTGCAACAAGGGTGAAGACCAAGACTTAGAACCACTAACCTTTACCCACACCCCCACACCCACACAGTTCCTTTTTGAGTCAGAGTTTCCTATCCCATTTCCTCCTAGACTCTAATGTATAATTTTATCTGTTGGAGGTTTCACCATGCAAAAAACTGCTGAGACCATTGCTCAGTCATCTAGCCTGGGTCCTCACTCTAGTGTATAATTGGTGGAAATCCTGAAACCTGTTAGAGGAACTATGACACCATTACCTTGTGGTCAGAGCACAGAATCCCAATTAGTTTAAAAAACCTGACTTGTAATCAGGGACATAAAGACTGAGACCTCTGAGAGAAATAAACACAAAATACACAGAAAAGATCCCAAAGCCTTCTGAGTAAAGATGTCCATTCCATTTGTTAACCTCTTTTCTCCCTTGGGTTTAAAGGGGAGAAGAAGTTATCCATAGCATGACTGATGAAAGTCAGCTGATATGTCTATATCATTGGAAAGAAAGGATATATATATAACAAAATTTAAAATCATTTTTTAAAAAAACAGTGCTACTAACCTCAGCAGCCCTTTGAAAATGCTTAGAAGTTCTCTTCATAATTTGCCATACAAATCTCCATGTACTTCTGCATCCTTTTTAATTAAATCTACTTTCTATGTATTAAAATCCAAGATAAACAGGATTTTTTTCAATTTTGACTTCTTATTTTGTTTAATGTCACAACATGTCAAGAGACTGTGTCTATTTGTGAAGGTTTTTAAATATATTTTCTGGAATTTAAAAGAAAAACATGACTCAAACATATTTTCTTCCCACCTCATTTTTATCTCAGTCAACTTTTGTGCACTACCCTGAGAACCTATCACTATTTAAAACATTGTTTCCATGGGAAAATGCATTCTTGGTTCCAAACAGTAGATTGTACAAATAAACTTTTGGAATACAACCAAGTTCTTAAATTAAAAGCTGCCTGTTCATATTCTGCAGATATTTGAACAGACTCAGTTTGGAACCATCAGAATGTAAGTAAAACCTTAAAAAGATTAAATTAATGTATTAAATAAATCATTAGGATATGGTATAGTTGTTCAAAGTCCAATAATACTTTGTTAAATAGGTTCAAATATGGGAAAGGACACTATGTGTTCCGATTAGCCTGTCTAGACTAGGCATTTTTCTTACGTGGTAGTGTTTCTCAAACCAAGGCTTCTACAAAGCACTCCTTAGAGTTCCATGAGGAACAGACTGAACTAGCTAATTAACATACACACAGATGCATCCATGTTGCAATCTATATTGGTCACACACAGTGTAAATACTTAACCGCGGGAGAGAATCAGTGGAAACCTGTCATGTAACTGAAAAGTTGACTTTTGAAACTTAGAATCAGTCATTCAACCCAACAATGTGCAGTACAAAATTAGTTGATTGTCAGGCAGTCTCAGGTTAAAGTCGACTCATAGATGTAAAAGTAGAGGAAACCTAGTCTACCCTCTCCATTTTATAGAGTAAGAAACTAAGTTCAGTGACTTGCCAGTCAGATCACAAAGGTGAGACAACCTCATTCACTTAGAGTCTTAATACTGTGTTTAAGATAAATATGTTCCATCCAGTTCCTATTATTGGGTAATTGGGTGAAATGTGAAAGGGCAAAGATAACCCCCCCCCCAAAAAAAAAACTGTTAATGACCCAGAATTTGAAAGGAAGAAGCCTTACTCAGCACCAGACAGAAAAAGACAAAAAAACCATTTTGCCTTTCTTTGTATTCTGAGCACTATGCTCCTGGAATATAGTGGGTGCTTAATAAATTTTTTCTGATTGATTAATTGATATGTGATTACTGGGTCCAGTTTGGGTTTCTTTCTTTGATCTTTCTTTCATTGATCTTGATTTGCAATGTGTTTCATGTTACCCAGTTCTAGAAGATATTTCCATGATTCTTGCTGAAGCACAAGGATATTCACACACAGAAAGCATATTTTATAATAAAATGCTCAGTTTTTTAAATAAAAATGAGATAAGCTGAAAATTATATCCCAGAAAGCGCATTTGGTTGTGTAATCAGAGGACCTTGGCTCAAATCTAACCTCTGCCCCTACTTAAGTCACCTTGAGCAGGTTACCCAACCTCCCTGTCCTCATCTGTGTACTGCATATGTATATATAGCAGTCTCATCACAGTAGATAAGCTGTTTCTAATGTCTCTACTTTTAGCACAAAGTTGATTTGAAGAAGTGTTTTTGGTTAACCACATTTTTAACACCATTAGCATCTTTTAAAATACATTTTTAAAGATTTTACTGAGGGGCAGCTAGGTAGCAAGAGAGCACTGGCCCTAGAGTCAGGAGAACCTGAGTTCAAATCCTGCCTCAGACACTTGACACTTATTAGCCGAGTGACCTTGGGCAAGTCACTTAACCCCACCTGTCTTGTCTTTCCCCCTCCAAAAAAAAAATATTTTACCAGAAAGGTTTCTGCCAGAATTTTGATGTAAGTAAAAGGCTTTGTAATTGCAAAAAGGTTGAGAATTGGGGCAACTAGGTGGTACAGTGAATAGAGCACCGGCCCTGGAGTCAGGAGGGCCTGAGTTCAAATCCAGCCTCAGACGCTTAACACTTACTAGCTGTGTGACCTTGGACAAGTCACTTAACCCCAGTTGCCCTGCCTTCCCTCTAAAAGCAAAAAAAAAAAAAGGGTATTTTTATGTAAATACTTCAACTTTAATAAGTTCTTATGATTTCTTTTTCCTATTTATCTTCTCATCTTCTTTTGCTTCTTGTATTTGAAAGTCAAATTTTCTATTCAGCTCTAGTTTTTTCATAAAGAATGCTTGGGAAGGGCCTCTAGGTGGCACAGTGAATAGAGCACCGGCCCTGGAGTCAGGAGGACCTGAGTTCAAATTTGACCTCAGACACTTAACACAAAATTTAGCTGTGTGACCTTGGGCAAGTCACTTAACCCCAATTGCCCTCCAAGAAGGGGGAAAAAAAGGAATGCTTGAAAGTCCTCTATTTCATTGAATATCCATTTTCCCCCAAAAGGATTATTCTCAGTTTTGCTGGGTAGGTGATTCTTGGTTTTAATCCTAGCTCCTTTGACCTCTGGAATATCCTATTCCAAGCCCTTCAGTCTCTTAATGTAGAAGCTGCTAGATCTTATGTTAACTTGATTGTATTTCCACAATACTCAAATTATTTCTTCTTGACTGGTTGTAATATTTTCTCCTTGATCTGGGAACTCTTGAATTTGGCTACAATATTCTTAGGAGTTTTCTTTTTGGGATCTTTTTAAAAAGGCAATGGGTGAATTCTTTCAATTTCTATTTTGCCCTCTGGTTCTATAGTATCAGGTCAGTTTTCCTCGAGAATTTCTTGAAGGATGATTTCTAGGCTCTTTTTTTGATCATGGCTTTCAGTTAGTCCAATAATTTTTAAATTATCTCTCCTGGATCTATTTTCCAGGTCAGTGATTTTTCTATTGAGATATTTCACATTGCCTTCTATTTTTTCATGTGTTTGGATCTGTTTTATAGGATCTTGATTTCTCATAAAGTCATTAGCTCCCATTTGTTCCAATCTAATTTTGAAGGAATTATTCTCTTCAGTGAGTTTTTGAAATTCCTTTTCCATCTGGCCAAAACGACTTTTTAAGGCATTCTTCTCCTCATTGCCTCTTTTGCCGTTTGATTTAGTCCATTTTTTTAAGGTGTTATTCTCTTCAGTCAGGCTGTTAACTTGATTTTCTTGCATCATTCTCATTTCTCTTACTAATTTTTCCTCTAGTTCTCTTACTTGACTTTCAAAATCCTTCTTAAGCTCCTCCATGGCCTGCAACCAGTTCATATTTTTCTTGGAAGCTTTTGATGCAGGAGTTTTGACTTTGTTGTCTTCTTCTGGTTCCATGTTTTGATCCATTTTGTCCCCAAAAAAAGTTTCTGTGGTCTGATTGTGCTTCTTCTGTTTGCTCATGTTGCCACTCAGTTACTTGACTCTTGAGCTCTTTGCCATGGTAGAGAGCTGTGTCCCAAATTTCTGGGGTTTTCACAGTTGTCAGAGCTATTGTCAGAACTATGAGAAAGGTGCCCTTTCTACAGCCACCACAAGCTCTGGCACACTGGCATTCCTCACCCAAGGACCACCACCCAAGACTGTGACCCAGATCCAAGCAAGTCAAAATAAGAGTGATTATACTCTGAATGGTCACTTGGTCCCCTTACAATCTGCAGACCAGGAGCTCTGGAGGCAGCCACACAGCTGCTGCTGAGCCGCTGCCACCTCTCATCTGGTTCCAACAGAGTTCACCACTGACCTTTTACTTTCTCTTTGGTTTTTATGGGTTGAGAAGTCTGGAAACCTCCACAGCTGCCGGTTATTCACTCTCCTGATGTCTGCTCTGGCTGGTCTGTGCCTCTATTTGGGGCTGCCCCAGCTTTGGGCCCAGGCAGTTCAAGCATGGCTGTACTCCGCTCCCAGCCTGCTGTGATAGACCCTTCCTGCTGGCCTGCCAGGTCATTTTGTGGGTTCTGTAGCTCTAAGGTTGGTTTAGGGTCATTTTTTACAGGCATTGGAGATGGCAGGAGCAGGAGCTCAAGCAAGTTCCTGCTTATCCGCCATTTAGGCTTACGGTTTGTGTTCTTAAGAGAATTGCCTTGGGCAGGAACATTGGTAACACTCACAGGGTCACAAACAGCCAGTACATATTAGAGGTGAGATATGAACCCCGGTGGGCACTGTTTTGTGACCAGTTCTCTATCCATTAACAATGGAGGTATTAACCTCCAGCCACCATTGACTTAGAAATTAACATTCTTGATTCTCTGAACTGCTAAATAGGTTGGGATAGAATGCACCTATGGAACTCAAAATGTAACGCCTCCTAATTTTCTTCCAGTTGTATCCCCTTTCTCCTTTTTTATTCTGGTGGCTTTGTAGCCTCCTGGTGGCTGCTCTCCTGACCTGAAGATGGGGACTCCCCACCCCATACTCTTTCCGAATGGTCCCGGCCACTCCGATCGCAGGTTCCCAGTGTCATGGCAGCCCCGAGTAGCTGTTAACCAAGAGTTGCGTTACGGCAGAGGGCAAGGCTCAGGGGCAGTGGAGAATCAGAGCGGGCCTGAGGGAGCAGGGGAGCGGGGAGGGCCTGCGGCACCTCTGCAGCGGTGGCGGCAGCGGCTTCAGGGAGCGGCATGGCCCAGAAGAGCTAGGAATTGGCCAACAACCTGCAGGAAGCCCAGAGCATCCACGAAATCCACAAGTACGACTAGCAACAGCAACAGGAAGTCCTGGCGGCCAAGCCCTGGACTAAGGATCACCATTACTTTAAATACCATAAGATCTCAGCCTTAGCCATGCTGAAAATGGGGATGCACGCTAGATCTGGAGGCAGCTTGGAAGTGGATGGGCTTGATGCTTAGGAAAGTGGATGGTGAAACCATGATTATTATAGACAGTTTTGCTTTACCAGTAGAGGGCACTGAAACTCGAGTTAATGCCCAAGCTGCTGCATATGAATATATGGCAGTGTATATAAAAAATGCAAAACATGTGGCTCAACTTGAACATGCAGTTGGCTGGTATCACAGTCACCGTGGCTACGGTTGTTGACTCTCTGGGATTGATGTTAGCACCCAGATGCTCAATCAGCAGGTTCAAGAACCATTTGTAATAGTAGTAATTGATCCAACAAGAACAATATCTGCAGGAAAAGTGAATCTTGGTGCCTTTAGGACCTACCCAAAGGGCTATAAACCACCAGATGAAGGTCCCTCTGAGTACCAGACTATTCCACTTAATAAAATAGAAGACTTTGGAGTACATTGCAAACAGTACTATGCTTTAGAAGTCTCTTACTTGAAATCATCTTTGGATTGCAAATTGCTTGAACTTCTGTGGGACAAATATTGGGTAAATACTCTGAGTTCTTCCAGATTACTTATGAATGCAGACTATACCACTGGACAAATCTTTGATTTATCTGAAAAACTAGAACAGTCAGAAGCCCAGCTTGGAGGAGGGAGTTTCATGTTGGGTTTAGAAACACATGACTGAAAGTCAGAAGACAAACTTGCTAAAGCAACAAGAGACAGCCGAAGACCACCATAGAAGCTATCCATGGATTGATGTCTCAGGTTATTAAGGATAAACTTTTCAACCAAATTAATATTTCTTAAGGAATACCATCAAATAGTTATTCATTTCTACCTTCTTAGAGGTATTTCTTTTGTTTTGACAGCTAATATGAGAAAAATACTCAAGTTAATACTTTAAAATTGGTCATCAAAAATCTGATTTGCAGAGCAAAGTACTCTGAAATTCTGTTAGTTGTATGTTTTAGAAGATTGCTTTGGGAAACTTCGTAAGAAGAAACTAAAGAATTGTCACTTTGATATTGGCTTTTAGTTATTTATACTGATCACTGAGCTATAATAAAAATTTCTTTTAAATGGTAAAAAAAAAAGAAATCAACATTATCTATTAACATTTATCTGTGTTTTATTTATTTATTTATTTTAAAGCAATTGGGGTTAAGTAACTTGCTCAAGGTTACACGGCTAGTCATTATTTATGCGTGGGTGCTCATTTTCTGAGGCCGGATCTGATCTCGGGTCATCCCAACTCCGAGGCCCGCGCTCTTACTCACTGTGCCACCTAGCCGCCCCTTTAGGGCAATTGGGGTTAAGTAACTTGCCCAAGGTTACACTGCTAGGTTTTTGTTTGTGTGGATTGTCGGAGGCCGGCTCTGAACTCAGGTCCTTCTGACTCCAGGTCTGGCGCTCTATTCACTGCGCCACCTAGCCGCCCCTGTGTTTTATTTATTTTGTTGACTATTTTCCAATTACATTTTAATCTGGTTCAGCTACATGGGGGTACCTGTGCATTTGGCACCCCTTTACTATATTCTACTTCTTGTCAAAGTAGGCTTTTCTATAAGTGATACATTTTCATTGAAGTAGATTGCTTTCTAAAAATTAGATTATTCACTAAGCAAGAAATGGACTGACTAGGAAAAGAAAGGCCATTTACTTCCTTTGGCTGTTTTTTTTTTTGTTTGTTTTATTTGGTATATATTGAGACTTCTATTTGAATTGAAAATCAGAAAAGGAAATGTTAATAACTTTAACTTCATACTAAAATATACTGGCATCAATGTCAATAAACAAGTCCACTAAATAAGACATAATCCTTTTGTGAAAACAGCTCTTCCTCAAAGGAGTTGTTTTTGCTCATTTCCCAAGATTTGGGTTTCTGTGAAAATTCTTCTGATCTATCTGTGCCAGGAAACATTCCCTTCATTTAATTCTAACTTCATTTTCAGAGATATGCCGGTAAGAAAATTCATGTGAAGGATGTAATTCAAAGAAATTTTAATTTCAAAATACAAGATCATGTTTACATTAAAAGTAATCACAGTCACTTAACCCCAGTTGCCCTCCAAAAAGCAGCAAAAAAAAAAAAAAGTAATCAGAGAAGTATGCAAAACTCTTATTATATCCTTTAAAAATAATGAGGTGGGGGGCAGCTAGGTGGCATAAGTGAATAGAGCACTGGCCCTGGAGTCAGGAGGACCTGAGTTCAAATCCGGCCTCAGACACTTAACACAAAAAGGGCAAGTCACTTAACCCCAATTGCCCTGCCCTCCCCCCTCCAAAAAGCAAAAACAAAACAAACAAACAAACAAAAATAAATGAGATGGGTGGCTAGGTGGTGCGATAAATAGAGCACTGGCCCTGGAGTCAGGACAACCTGGGTTCGGATCCGGCCTCAGACACTTAACACAAAAAATAGCCATGTGACCTTGGGCAAGTCACTTAACCCCACTTGCCCTCCCAAAAAAAAAAAAAAGCAAATAATAAATGAGAAAGTAATAGAACTGCCATGCTGAAATCTTCAGATATTCTTTTCAGATCCTTCTCTCCTGTAAATAATAGTTTGATCATTTAAATTTCAATTGTTAGACTTTTAATTTATAACAAGGAAAACATATGTTTTCACACTATTGCAAATAACTGAAAAATTATAGGTCTTGTCAAACATCAAAATAGAATGTAAGTCTTGGCTTTTCTTCTTTGATTTTTCAGCTTTATGACAAAATTAACACAAAGTCTTCACCACATATCAGGAATCCTCCAAGTGATGCTGTACAGAGAGCCAAAGAGGTAATATTTTAAAGCTTGCTTGGTTCTGTCAAGTTTGAATAATCTAATTATTATTTTAGTTGCAAACATTCTTCTTCTTAATGGGAAAATATTTTGGTTGAAAGAAAATGTAATGATCGTGACTGTAATCTTTTAAAATGTCATTTATGTCCTTTCTTTCCTCTTGTGTCCTATTCTGGTTTATTCAACATTCTTCTGCTTATTCAGCATTACTTGTTTTTCTGTCTTGTTCAATTGATTTTTAATCAGAATGGCAGATTAATGCAATTATACTCAGATTTGAAAGTCACCAAAATTTGATCGCTGAGTACTTTTATAGAAAATATTGTCAGCAGCATCACTGCCTAATAGATTGTTGTTTCCTTTTGTTACAAAGTTGCTATCTAAACATGAGCCACTTAACTTCTCTAATCTTCCCTGTCAACAGCTTATTAATAGTTTTACTCATTTATTTCTAAAGCACTTAATATCATCCATTAGAAATATAGTGCTGTGGAAATCTTAGCTTTTTTTTTTTTTTTGAAGACAGTAAAGCTCAAAAGAAGACCATAAACATTAATTAAATGTTTATCATTATTAAACAATCACATGCATTACAGACAGATCATTGGTGTGATGTTATGTTACATCAGAAATGGTTCAACTGGTAAATATATTTTTAAAGAACATAATCCCTTCCCTAAAAGTTTCAAAAATTCAAGTCTTGTAATTCAGATGTAAAGTAGATGAGTTAAGAAAAGGGTTAAATATCATGGTAACATAAAGGCCTTCATTCCTGCTTGCTCTGTACAACTAACAGCTTATTATCTCAACTGATACTCACCTAAAGCTCAAAGAAAATAATCAGTAACAGTAATTACTTCCTCTTTGCTTCTAAGTAAGTGTTGAGTGTTGAGCCGAGGCTTCTGGTACCCAGAATCCTATTTCTGATGAAGAGTAATGACTCTACACATGTAGTCCCTGTTCTTTGAATAACACAACTTTCAAGGTGTAATTTTAGAGACCATCCCATCCAATCCACTCATTTTGCACATAAAAAAACAGACATAGGTTAAGTGATTTGCCAGTCATGGTCTATTTTAATAATTGTAGCAGAAACACCATATGTTAACAATACAACCAGCACTAGCTAAAATGGCATCTGTAGCTCAAAGAACTTCTGTGTTTATTTGGTTATATTTAAAAATAATGTGTGACCATGTTTTTTGTGCCATTAAGTTATTAAAGGCAAAGAGAAAAGGCTAGATATAACCTGATAATGTTGCATCCTGTCCTTAAAACATATATGGTACTTCAGTGTAGCATTTTCATAAGGTCTAGATAGATTTTAGGGCCCATTGATGAATGTCTTTCCTTTATGTCTTCCATTTATGGTAATGGAAACCCTAACTCCAGACTAAACTCTTAAACAGATAATATGTCTAAAATTTATCTTTGAGAGTCCAGTTTATTAAGTTAGAATAACAACAGAATGCTTATTCTTAGAACAGACTTTTTCTCTCTGGGCCATATCATGCAACTGAGTTTTAAAATGGACAAAGTTCATCTAAAGAGAAAGATGCAACTTTTGCAAAATACTGTTGTTTGGAAACAGTATTGTGTACCCTTCTAGGAATTAACTTAAAAACTAATAAGAGTAGAAAAGTTCAATAAAAGGAAAATGAAAAAACACATTGCTGTGTTCCTTTCCCTGTCAGTGACTCCTGGGAGCCATTGCCAGACACACTCCTCAGATTTGTGGGTTTGGGGTTTTGTTTTGTTTTTTATCTGGCGGTGTTGCATGGAGAATAAATTGATCACATCAGTCAGGAAGGAAGATTAGTAAAATTTTGGAACTTTTTTCCTCCCATTCATAGAATAACTTTGAATGATTTGTGGTTATGTAGGGGGGAGTGTTGCAGAGAAAGGGAGAGGAATTGCCATTTGTTAATATCCAAGAAGACTATCATTAATTCTTATTAACTCTTGTTTGGATGGTGAGCTTTGAATGGTGTTTGTATTCTCTGGTTCTCCCAACTAATCCCTAGTCATATTAGCTTTGCTAATTATTAGCCCAAAAGTCATATTAGCTTTGCTCTGATTTAGATTTTATTTTGTTTTTTATTCATTGTTGTTCTTTTTTGCAGCAGTATTTTTATTGTACTTCAAAATAAATTTTATTAACATTAATTAACAAACATTTAAGTGATTGATGTTTTTATATCACATACTTTTCCTATTGTATCTTTCCCCCTCTTCTCAAAGAACCAACCCTTTTAAAAAAAGAGAAAAAAGTTCAGCCAAATTAGCCAATACTAAAAGTGCAGCATTAATTATTTGGAGTGTTCCACATTCATAAGCCTCCTCCCCACTCCACCTCTGCATAAAAGGAGCCATGGCAGGGTTGGGAAGGAGGGGAACCTTCTCATTTCTTCTTTAGGACCAAGTTTAGATTCAGTTTTAATTTTTATTGTTATTGTTCTCTTCATTTATATTGTTATAGTATATACATATGTGTGTGTTTATGTGTGTAACACATGTTTTCATGATTCTGCTTAACTTCACTGTCCCCATGCTCCTCTGTTTATTATACTCATTATTTCATTAAGGTCTTAGATTATATACTACATAATGAAGAAAAAAGCTTCTGGAAAAAATCTGTGTAATATATTACCATGCATATAAATCCTCCATAGTGTTAAAAAAATCTAAATAAAAGGATGAAATTTTCAAAAATTAACTGCCAGAAAATTTGAATAATTTTTTTCTCCTTTCTATGAGGAAAAAAAGAACTTTACATATTTTCTGAGTCTCTTAATACGTTTGTGACACTGTAGAGTTTTAATGACATACCCTTTACCTTATAGGTATTGGAAGAAATTTCATGTTACCCTGAAAACAATGATGCAAAGGAGTTAAAGCGTATTTTAACCCAACCTCATTTCATGGTAAGTTCAACTTCACAGTTAAATTTTTCTTAGAACTAAAACCAACATTTCAGAAAAAGTTTTCATGACATAACACCCATAATAATAAAAGAAAAATAATGTCAACTTCATAAAAATAGATGTTTTTTAATCACCATCTTGCCAAATAAAGAGCTTGGCCATAAGAGTACATCAAATGTGTGCATGTTGACCTGATAGATTAGGACCATGATTATTCTTATTAGAGTAAAATTATTTTATGGGACTATATTGGAGTTGGATGAGACCTTAAATTTAATTTATCCAACCCCTATCATTTTATAGATGAGGAAATGTGTGCCCAGAGAGGTGAAGGTAAATGATTGATTTGGCCACGGTCACATGCCTGGTAAATAGGGCAGCTATGGTTTTAATCCAGTTCTCTATTTGATTTTTACTCTCATTCTATTAAAATGAACTCACAAATGAGCTTGAGATGAACTCATTTGGCTTTTCCATAGGCATGTCTTTCTTCAAGTGTCACAGTTTCCATTTAAGAGAACAGAATGTTAAATATTTTTTTTAATTTTTCTTTAAGTAGTGTAACTCTGATGTCTTATAAACTTATTTTAAAAGTTCTGTTTTCTTATAGAATATTTTAGAGAATTTATGAGACATTTTTATTATAATACTAAGTTTGAGAAGTTATTGTTATATATCACCTTAATGACCTCATAGGAGGTATGTCCTCCTAGAGAGGAGAAACAGAAACTACTGTCCATAGTGCTGCCAAAATAGCAGGAGGGCCACTGGAACATCATCCTGGGTAATTTTTCATATAATTTGATATTTAAGGAGGTAACATTTTAAAATCCAAATACTTACATTTTTAGTTACTAAAAGCAAATAGTTTGAATGACTAAAATACAGTTGGTACTATTAGAGGTCATTGTGTAGAATATTATTGTGCCCACTGAATCTTTTCAATTACTTCTCTTGAGAAAAAATGTTTAGAATTTCTTTTAAAGGCCCATTTACCTACTTGTTTTTGTTTTTTTTTTTAAGCAATTGGGGTTAAGTAACTTGCTCAAGGTTACACGGCTAGTCATTATTTATGCGTGGGTGCTCATTTTCTGAGGCCGGATCTGATCTCGGGTCATCCAAACTCCGAGGCCCGCGCTCTTACTCACTGCTCCACCTAGTCGCCCCTTTAGCGCAATTGGGGTTAAGTAACTTGCCCAAGGTTACACGGCTAGGTTTTTGTTTGTGCGGATTAAGTGTTGGAGGCCGGCTCCGAACTCAGGTCCTTCTGATTCCAGGGCGGCGCTCTATTCACTACCTACTTGTTTTTTAAAATGATGATAATTACAGTTAAGAGATCCAAAAATTAAGCTGATTGAATTACAAGATTCATTTCTCCAGAAATAGGATAAGATTTTTTTTCTAAAAATAGACCTTGTTCAATAACAAGGCTGTTCAACTTATTTGGTTCTGATAATTAGTGACCTTTTTAAACTTAACATTCCAATAGTTCCCCTTTATTTTATTCTGACTCAGTACTTACTTTTAACTTTGGACAGTAGTTGGATTAGCTGTCTCATCTGAAAGAGAGAGAGAAAATATTTGACATCCATAGTATAGACAGAAGTAAGTGCTTATGTTCTGGCAACACATTTCCTGATGCTAGTGGTCCTTCCTGTGTGATTGTAAAAGAGGGAAAAAAATAATGAAAATGATAAATATTTTAACTTTTCAAATATACTGAATGTAAGTACTTAAATACTTAAGTATTTTTCAGATTCTGATCTCCAATACTAGTTTTAATAATGTTACATCCACCTTTTTTCATGAAACAATGTAAAGCATTTTACAGGATTTAAAGCACTATATGTAAATAGAATACATCCCTAACCCTCACAAGCCATCTCACAAATGTGTGCTGTTGGCCACAAAAAAAGATCAAGTAAGAAAGGTTAAGTGTATCAGAGCAAATACCGTACAAAATAGTTCTAAACTGGAAAGTTAATATTTTAACATAGACTAGTAATTATTGGTCTATAATTATTTATCCAAAAATCAACCAAAGTTCAGAAAGGTTCAGCACCCGAAGGCTGGCAGCCAGGTTCAACCATAGCAGTTCATGAAAGCTTATCTTCTCGCCCTGAGAGGCATCGCAGGCCACATCAAAGAGTGAAGTTAGAGCCCACACAGATAGAATCACAGAACACAGGCAAATAAAGTAATGCTGCCTCAGACATTAAGGGCTGTGCCTCAAAGCGTTCTGTCTTTGTTGTATACATTTAATGTCTTATTTAAATGTAATGAAATTTTGTATCAAGGATACAGGAAAAATATCCTATTTACATTATAAAGTACATAATATATTAGTGTTATTTTCAGAACGATCCTGCTTGTCTGTGTTTCTCTCTGAACTTCCTTCTGTTCTTTTTTTAAAAAATGTTCCCGTGGCCCTCTTGTCATTTTGGCAGCGCCGTGGACACTGGTTTCTGTCTCTCCCCCTCAGCCCACTCCCAATTCTCCACACACATTAGAAAGAAAAACACAAGCCTAAAAGGCAGATAGGCAAGTCAAGCAGAGCCACACCTTACCCCCAACTCATTGTGTGCCTTTGGCCCTCGCTGTTTTGTCTCTGGGGTTCTGGTGGGTCACTGCGTTGATAAAGCTCTGGAGTCTTCAGGAGTTGGGTTTCTGTGCGTGTTTTGTTGTGAATCGTCGTCCTGCTTGTATATGCTTCACGTTTCATCCTTCATGTAAGCATTCTTAGATTTCTCCTTTCATTGTTTTCTCAGGTAATCTCAGGTGTCCCTTGTGGCATTTCTGTTACATTCACACACCACAGTTTGTCTGTCCGTTCCCTAGGGGATGTGCATTCCCTTTGTTTCCAGATTTTTGCTATTGCAAGAAAAAAAAGTCCATACAAATGTGTTATACATATAGGTCTTTTTCTTCTTTCTCTAATTTCTTTGGGATTTAGGTCTATTAGTAGGTCACTTTGCTGCCTGCTAGTCCACCTACTTTTCATTTCATGCATTTCCTAAACAATATCTTCTTTGATACTTCTTGTTCAAGTCATTTCATGTGCTGCCCTATTATACTGACCATATATCTCTTTATCACCCTTTGATTCACTTCTAGTTTTTATCCTTTTAGCATCAGTAGAATAATACTGATATTTTTTAAAGTTTTTTTTTGTATTGGGGAGCAGATTAAGATTGTTGAAATTTCTTGTGTAATTTCCTAAGTGGGGCAGCAAGGTGGTACAGGGGATAGAGTGCTGGGCCTAGAGTCAGAAAGACTCATCTTCTTGAGTTCAAATCTGGCCCCAGACACATACTAGTTGTGTGACCCAGGGTAAGTCACTTAACCCTGTTTGCCTCAGTTTCCTCATTTGTAAAATCAGCTGGAGAAGGAAATGGCAAACCCCTCCAGTACTTTATGACCCCAAAGGGTCACAAAGAGTCAGACATGACTGAAACAACTCAACGACAACAAACTTACTAAATACAGTACAGCCTGTTCTATTCCTCCTGTTCAACATTGGTTTCATTTCCTTGTCTGTGTACAGTGCATGTCTAAGATTGGGGGGCAGGGAAGAGGGGGAGGCAATCAGGGACAAAATAAAATGTATATGTGTGGGTGGGTGTGTCAGTGAACAAATATTGGGCTTTCTTTATCCATTTGTTTCTTCCTATGTGGATTGTTAAATTGACATCTCTTGTGGTCATGGATTTCATTAAGGAATCCCATGGTGTTTTAAGGCTTAATACATTCAGAGTACAAACGTTTGCTGACTGAGTTAATTCTTGAAGTTTCATTCTAGTGAAACTTTATATCAGTTAAACTTTTGTAAGACTTGTTAATAATCTGAGTCACTGTATTTTCCATCATCCATTTCTCATTTTGCACCATCTTTGCACCTTGTTTGAATATGCTACGTTGAATCTCTTAGTATATGCCATGTCGTCTTCTCATCTTCAGCCTTTCCTCTCATTTGGTGTTAATTTGACCTTTTTTTTTCTAATTAACCCATGGTCTGACTGCACCCTGAAGCTGGACTCTAAAATGACTCACAGCAGTTGTTCCTTTCCTGATAATATACAGTCAGATTCACTTTTTGTATTGATGTTCACTGTTCATCCAGTCCAGCACCTTTTATCTTCTGTACTACTCTTTGTTCATCTCTCCCATGAGAACATGTTGAGCTGTGTTTCATTTGACTACAACTTGCTTACCTCCTATTCAGCTTCCTCATTTGCTTGGTCATTGGACTAGAATCTCACAAATCTATTTAGATTACCAACAGTTAAGTTCATATTTGCATCTTAAATATTACTTTGATGCTTTATGTCACTTTGTTAATACAGAAACAAGATGATAAACGGGCATTTTTATAGTTTCTGTTGTATGAATTGGTGTGGCCAAAAAAGACGTTGCCTCTTGGCCAACCCCCTGGTGAGGAATTTCTCTGCCCTTTAGTACTAGGCTATTTCTCTGACACAAACATTTTCTGTCATAGGGACTGTATTTTCAGCCTTTCCAATTTTGTAAAATTGACCAGAACTCTTCCTTTATGAGCACAGCTTTCAAAAACCCAAAGTCAAATCTATACCACAGTGAGATATTAAGTAGGATTTCTGTAGATTATCATTGCTAAATCATCTATAATCATGAGTTAGATGCAAGCATTGAGTTATATGAGACATTAATATCATCATTGAAAGCTGCAGTGTTGGTAAAGTGAATAGAGCACTGGACTTGGAAGTCAGGAAGGTCTGAGTTCAAATTCTGCCTCTGATACTTACTGTATGACTGCACAAAGAAGCCTCTAACCCTCGCTTTCTTCACATATAAAATGAAGGGAATGGACTGTGTGACCTCTAAGGTTCCTTCAGATACTAAATCTCATCCTGTGTTCAGGACATGCTTGTTACTCTATATATTGTTTTAAAAAAATTTTAAACACACCTGTGTTCAATAGTTTCATTGCTATAAAGAACTCCCTTTTAGAAACTTTTACCAATTCAGACGAGCACCTGTTCTGCCGCTTAGAATCTTAGATAGTTGCCTACAACACAGAGGTGGTGACATTTACAGAACGGATCAGCATGCCATTCGTACCTTCATTCAAGACATTGATTTTTAAAATTGTTGAGCAGCACCAGGCCAAGATCTGATCTCAAGTTCACACCACTTGAAAAGAACCTTAGAGCCAGCTGTCACTTAAGTTCAGCTAGTTCCAGCTTTCTACCTAAAGAATGAGCCCTCTCTACAGAATCTGTGATAGATGGTCACCTGGCTCGGGCCTGAACACTTGCAGTGATAGGGAGCTCACCACTTATCCAGGCAGTTCTTTCCTTTTATGGACAGTTCTAATTGTTAGATAGCTCTTCCTTTAGAATAACTTGGCATCATATTTATAAAAGACTTTGAGTTTTCAGATCAGTTTATTAGAAGATAACTTAAGTCAGGGTTTCTAACCAGTCAGCTTTGAAATAGGATAGTACAGTCTTCATGTTTTGTTTTTTAATAACCTGATTTAGCAAAGGGAGATAGTTTATCTACTTTGTAATATGCTTTGGAAGATCTAGGAATGAAACCTGCCACAGAAAATTGAAAGAATGATTTCATGTATTGTCGTCTCTCACTGGTATATTAATATACTGCTACTAGATAATGAGTCATATAAGAGCAGTGCCCATGTCTTAAAATCTTATCTTCCAATCTTTGTATCTACTAATAAAATCTTCTACATGTAATAAGCATTTAAATATTCATTGAAGTTGATGATAATTGTGATTTTTCTTTATGAATTCACGCAGGCCTTACTTCAAACTCATGACGTAGTGGCACATGAAGTTTACAGTGATGAGGCATTGAGGGTTACACCTCCTCCCACCTCTCCATACTTAAACGGAGATTCTCCAGAAAGTGCCAACGGTGACATGGATATGGAGAATGTTACTAGAGTGCGGCTGGTTCAATTCCAGAAAAACACAGATGAACCAATGGTATGTGTTAGAGTGGACATTTTATGATCCCCCACAAAAATAACCCAGTATGCTTCCCAGGACATAGCTAACTTGTCAGCCCGTGTTGGTGACTTAGAATTGTCCCTAACAACCACATTTAGTCATCCCCAAATGAAAATGATGCTGGAGTGTTGAGATGATACATCAAGAAAGAAGTGCTTTCTCTTCCTAATCAGCAACTTGATCTTTAATTTTTTTTTTTTTTACTTATACACCCCACCCTGGTTCAGGCCCTTACCTAGACTGTAGGAGCCAATAGCCTTCTCATTAGACTGCTTCCTTCCAGTAGTTCCTCTCAATTTTATCTTCCACATAGATGCCAAATTGGCATTTCCAAAACACAGACCTAAAAATGCCACTTCTCTACTCAGAAGTCTTCCAGTGTCATAGACTTCGATTTGGAAGGGACCTGAAAGTTCGTTTAATCCAACTCTCTCATTTTATAGTTGAGGAAACTGAGACCCAGACAAATGACCTGATTAAGGTCATCCAGGCAGTCAGTGACAGAGCCCGGTTGCAAACCCAGCTTCTGTCTCCATATCCACCTCTTTAGTACAATCCCTTATGCTTCTAGGTTACAAAATGAAATCCTCAGTCTAGCATTTGAAGCCTTCACAGTCTGAGTCCTACCTACCTTTCTAGTCTTCCACTTCACACACTCTTCATTCCAGTCAGTGGCTTGCTAGCCATTTCCTGTACAAGATATTCTACTTCCTGTCTTCATGCCTTTGGATGAGGGGTCCCCCATGCCTGGAATGTAGGAATCCCTGGATTACTGCAAGGCATAGTTCAAGTGCCACATCTTGCAGGAAGTCTTTCCTGAGCCCCCAGGTTGTTAGTACTCTCTGGCTTAGTTCCTTTGCATAACACAGTATGCTCTGTGATATTTGTGTTTGTATGGTACTGTCTCAGCAGAATGTAAGCCCTTTGAAGACAAGGAGTATTTAGGGTTTTTTTTTTCTTTGTACCCTAGTTCCTAGCAAAGTACCTTGTACATAACAGCCAATTAACAAATGTTTAATTTAGAAAGTTTTGAGCTATCCAGATATATGATTTATGGCTGATTTCAGTATTGCATTGTGATTACTTCTATAGAAATTTACCTTCAAACTCTCAGCCAAGACCATAACTTTCACTTTGCCTCTTTCTATGGAAACATCATAGAACCTTTTTCATGATGTATGAAGATTGCTTGTATTTGAAATGTGGGTGGTTAACTAGTAATATTTTGATAAATTCATTATTCTTATCTGCTACCCTCTAAGGATAACAAATACAACAGCTGATGAAATCATAGTTATGGAATTGTAGAAATTAGGACTATGTCTGAGTCATAAGTCTGAAGACACTATCATAGAATGATCTGATTTAAATATAACTTTCCCATGAGTTTTTATAACTTATGAATTATAAAATGTTGCATACAATGTTTTTGAATTCTCAATGCTAACATAACATTCATGTTCCTTTTATAATGTTAATTAGCCATTAATCACTTTTATCTTTTTTAATATTTGGGATTTTCCTTTTTTTTTAATATAAATTCAGTTTTACTGATAAGAGAAAAAGCAGGGGAAAATCCTTAAGAATTTGCTTCCTTGAAGCCATAGCCTATAGAACTCATTCAAATTACTTCAGCATTTTCCAAGCTATTTTGTAATCCCTCATAGGAATGACATTTCCTCATTATGAGTTTTTCCATCTTGGATAAAATCATCAGGCCCTAAATTGATTTTCTTCATCTTTCATAACTAACCTAAGCCACGTCCTTTATTAGTTTGCCCATTCGGTTCTTAAACTCAGTGCTTTGCAGAAATTTCTAAATATGGGAATATTAAGATTACTAGCTTCTGAGATAACACAAATTTTTGAGATGCCCTCATGTTCCTTTTGGCCAGAGAAGGAAACACAACATATTCAAGACATTATTTTGGCAGTAGTAGCTAAAGTTTCTTCATGGAAGTATTAGATGCCACTTAGTATATCCTATTGAAATCTTATCTTGATACTGCTGGTTTTTTTAGTAATAGGAATGTCACTGGCCTTTCCTTTTTAGCAGTTCTAAAGTCAGCTATTCAGAATCTCTTTAGGGATTATTTCCTTGATCTCTGGGTCTGGTTTCAAATCTGAATATAAAATAAAAACCTACCTCCCACCTCCTCCCTTCTTCCTTCTCACTCTAAGCGGGAAGCTTGGCTGTATTTCCAACTGAGACATAAACTGCTGAAAGACTAGGGAAACTGGCTAAGGAATGTGGTAAGGGCAGAATTAATTCTCCTTATTTAAGCAGTTGATTTTTTCTTTTGCTGCTGTCAGTTTGAGATCTGGAAATTTGTGCTTTAAAATATAATTCAGATTTTCAGTGACATATAAAGCCTTATGTTTTGCTCCCACTGACCTTCAGAAATACTCTTTTCTTTATGTATTATAAAAATTAAGAGCAAATGGCACAACGTAATAGTTCTCAGTAGTTTTACACAGTGGAAAGAGCATTGCCTTTAAAGTAGGATAGCCTGAGTTAAAATCCTGACCCTCCCATTTTACTGTGTGATCTTGGAAAAGCCAGCTTCTCTGAGCCTCAGTTTCCTCATCTGTAAAACAAAGTTACTGGACCCAAAAAATACTAAGGCTTCTTCTAGCCTGAAATTTATGATCTTCTGATCATATAACCTGAGCTGTATAAAGCTACAAAAAAACGGAAAGAGGTGTTTTCCCCAAAAAGCCTTTGTCTATGGAATTATATCTTTTCCTCCATCTGGCATCACTTTGCTTTGTTGGCTTTCACAAAACCTATTTTTTCTTTCTTGTGTCCTGGAAGGAACACTGGATTTTGAATTGGGAAAGCTAGTTTGAATCCCAGCTCTCTTACTTGTTTTATGATATTAAATCAAGTCACCTAACTTCAGTCTCCTCATCTACAAATAGAGTCATAGACCCATGCAATGAATCATACCTAAATGGGATCACAGAGCACCTTGCACGTAGTAGTTTAGTAAATGCTTGTTGACTAGAGCTGAATCATACAATTGTAGATTTGTTGCTGCAAGGAACCTCCTGAACCAGTCTCCGTATGTTACAGATAAGGAAGCTGAAGGTCTAATGACGATGGAGCTTCCTGTCTCCATGGGTTGTTGTGAAGAAGCACTTTATAGAACTTAAAGCATTACGTAAAAGAGAGATAATACCATTATTATTAAATAACCTTTTCTGGCCAGGGGTATTTTTAGGACTATTTTTATATTTATGATATTTTAAGACCTTTGGGTTTTTTATATATTTAGGTTAGTGGGATGATTCTTATACTTAAACCAATTTACTAGCACTTGATGTTTAATATACTATATAGTATATGATAGTGTGTGTGTATGTATATATATATATATATATATACATACACTATGTAGTATATGATAGTTTATTAATATACTATATTATTGTAATTATGTGAATTTTCTAATAATTAATTTTTAATTATTAGTTTAAATATTTTTTTTTATTTTTGGAGGGAAAAGGCAGGGCAGTCAAAGTTAAGTGACTTGCCCAAGGTCACACAACTAATAAGTGTTAGGTGTCTGAAGCCAGATTTGAATTCAGATCCTCCTGACTCCGGGGCCAGTGCTCTATTCATTGTGCCACCTAGCTGCTCCTAAAGTGTTTTTTCTGTAAAGAATAACTTATTTTGAAAAGATGTCTTTTATTCAAATAATTATTCTCTTTGTATTTTATTTTCCAACAGGGAATCACTTTGAAAATGAATGAACTAAACCATTGCATTGTAGCAAGAATTATGCATGGAGGAATGATTCACAGACAAGGTAATCTTGACACATAAGTTTTTCTTCTCTTGACTCAATTTATAACTGTGCGTACTATGTGAACTAAGTGAACTAGATCAAATTATCTGCTCCTGGAAAGTTGGCAATTTTGTTTCTTTTAGTAGTTTTTTCTCCTAATAAATAATAAATGTTAATTAACAAAATAATAAATTTTATTCTAGTTGTAGTCTGCCTTGATTTTTACTTCAACATTTCACTTATGCCATAATTAATGGAAGATCTATCCTTTGTGTCAAGTAATGAACCCCCTTATTGCATCAGCTCTCGTTCTCTGACATGTCTGTGCTATGAGTCACAGTAAGCCTTTGAGAATCCATTGTCCCCTCCACGCTACAGTGATCAGCTAGAGTTCAATCTTAGTAACAATATAAGAATTAAAAGGTGGCCATAATACAAGAGATCTGTCACAGGGTACATTACTGTGTACGCTTAGGCAGTACTCAGCATACATTTCTGAAGTGCCGAAAGTGTGGTAAGAACAATCATGTCAGCATTAAGCACCTGCTACTTGCAGAGTGTTGTGCCAGGCTTTGTACGAGATACAAAGATTAACAAGACACTGCACGTGGGGGGCCAGTGGGTGCAAGTTAATACTAGATGACCTCGTGGTCTTTTCCAGCTCTAAGTCTGTGATCTTATGAGCCTTCTTACAATGTAATAGGAGGGGTCAGATATGTAACAAAAATAATAATATGGAATAATTCATGATGAAGCAGTAAAGAAGATAAGAAGAAAAGTATAAGCTTTTGTTAAGGAACATTCGGTAAGCAGAGTAACAAAATAAAAATCCCCAGCCCCACCTAATTACACTAACTTTATTTTAAAAGATTTCCTTTAGTTTGGGCCATATTTTGTGGCTTTTATCTCCACAATTCTAAGCCATTGTTAATATAGGGGCAATATTATACTTTGTAGAAAAATTAAAAAACCACAAGACACAGTTCTACAAATGGAGAGTTTTCTCCAGTCCTAGAACTTGCCTCTTTGCAGTGTATTTTTTTTAAATACTGCAGACTGATGGAGGGAAAATAGGGAGTGAGACCTGTGAGTACTACATTATGACTCTTCTTTCTTTGGTGTGTTCATTCAGGCTCATCAAAGATGACTGAACAAGTAGAATCCACTTTTTTTTTTTAAGTATGAGACCTTATAGAAGAAAGTATTGTGTTGTTGTTTAGTTGTCTGACTCTTTGTGACCCCATTTGGGGTTTTCTTGACAAAGATATTAGAGTAATTTGCCATTTCCTTTTCTAGCTCATTTTACAGATGAGGAACTAAGGCAAACAAGGTTAAATGACTTGCTCAGGGTCACACAGCTAGTAAGTGTCTGAGGCCAGATTTGAACCCAGGAAAATGAGTCTTCCTGGCTCCAGCCCCAGGACTCTGTGCACCATGGCACTACCTAGCTGTCCTCATAGAAGAGAGTACAAAGAACCAAATGGATTTTCCTCCCCCCCTATTTCCAGCCCACAGGGAGAGAGGACATTGAACTGTTTAATTTTCCTGTGAAGTTTTGGAGAAAAGAAAGCCTGTCTTCTTTACTTCAGCTGTATAATGAGAGCTTCCAGTAATACTGAAATCTAACATATAGAAGAAGCCAGTTGTGTCCCCTTTTTTCTGAGACAAAGCTCTAAAAAATCCCCTTCTTAACATATGACACTGTATATGCCCAATTATTTTAAACGAATGAAATCAATTAAATACTTGGCAGACTTTTATTCAATTCATTATTTTATGATAGACTTATAAACCCATTTCTCTCCATTCTCACTAGAACTTATTCTGGTATTAGTATTCAGTACCAGTCATGGGGTATTCTCACTTACATTCAGGTTGTTTTGAGGGCAAGCCTTTGGAAATTTTGAATTCCTATAATGATTTTATATTAGTATAAAGACTCATTTTTTAAAATCTGAAGATCATCAAGTTAAAATAAAAATTTAAGCAGTTATGTGTCCAGTGAAAACATTCTTGAGTAAGGTGTCATCATCTTTGAAATTTTGAAAATTTTTCTGTATGATAACACTACTATAAGACCTGCTTGACTGCTGTAAGCAGAACAACCCCAAGCGATGTATTTTACATAGTATTCTGAACCTGCTGCAGAACTTTACAACTCAAAGTACAAGGTCATTTTTTCTAGTGCTGTTCTTTCAGTTGCTCCCTAAATTCATTCTGACCTTTAATCTCACTTTTATATTATGTAAGAAACTGCATAAACTAATTGGCTGAATTTTTGTCAGTTATTAAAAAAAAAAAGAAAGAAAAGTGTAATTTAACACTAGTAACTCTACCCTGTGTTCACTGAAGGGAAATTACGTAAGAGGTGAAAATAGATGTTTTTCATCTCAGCACCAGCATTCATTGCTATATAATATTTTTTGCTGAAGAGACTCCAGAAAGACACTGGAAAACCTGCTTAATTGTAGTAGCATCAGGCTCTAGAAGACTTATTAGGTCAGTCAGTACTCCAGTGATCTAACACTTTTTTTAGATCAGAATTCTAGCTACCATTCAATCAACAAGCATTTATTAAGTCTCTCTAATGGCTGTGCTAGGCACTGGGGATACAAAGGCAGAAGTAAAATAGTCTCTGCCCTCAGAAGGCTTACATTTTGTCAGGGTAACAACACTTCTCAACATAGAAGGGTTTACCTTTCTGAGAAGGGCCATCTTCTTGTGAGACACAGGGGTAAAGGAGGAGACTATTAGAAGGCATCTAGGTGATAGGAGAAAAGGAAGAAGGAAGAAGAGGGAGCTCTTGGTGAATGACCTCAATATGAGGCAGGGTTGAAAGAGGAAAGGAGAGGGAGTATTATGAGGTGTGGAAGGATGAAAAGGTTTGGAAAAGATGCTGTGGGATAGCATTGGTATGATATTGATTAGGAAGAGATGAGAATAAGATTATGTAGCATGAATCTATAGTGGACCTAGTTGACGCAGTTTCGTGATTTTTCTCTAAGCTTGTTCAGTAGCATGTGAATTGTAGCCAAGGCAGCAGATAAGAGTAATCCAAGGCTAAGGCAAGATCAGTAATAGGATATAGGGACAAGGGGACTCTAGAGAAAAGGTTAGTGTAGGGTTAAATTGGTTCATCAAGGGATAAAGATATAAGGAGAGGAGTGTAGCCATTGTTCTCCGATGGTGATGGCCTAGGAAAGAATGAAGGGGATGAAGGATTGGAGATTGTAATGAGGGTGAAGAATCAAGTTTGAGGTTGGAAGGCAGAGGGAAAGGTAGAAAGACAAGAGATTTTGCTTAAATAAAGGAATTTCATAATTCATGAATATGGAAGGTGGAACATTTTGTAAGTGAAGGCTAGACCATCCCTGGTATGGTCTAGGTATGACCATCCCTATGTAGCTAAGTTGGGCTGGAGGAGTAGTTCATGGGAAATGAGTATGTTGAGGAGGTCAGGGTATTTGAGGGAGTCAGTATGTATATTGGAAGTCCCTTGGTTTGAGGATAGGAGTTGGAGAGGAGAGAATTGCTCTATGCCAGGCACTAAATTCATTGAGAAAGGAAGGAGAATATACTGGAGACTGGTAGATAGCAGCTACCAGAATTTTTATTGGATGGTAGATACAGATTTGAGTATTTTCTGAAAAAGAAAGGTTATTGAGTGAGAGTGGTAGAGGGAGATTCTGAAAGTGACAATGGGGAGTAAGGAGTATTCCAACTTAGCCACCACCAATGGGTCGGGGTATGAGTAAAAGTGCAACCAGTCTTGGGAAGAGTGACTATGGAAGCAGTGTTCATCATTAGGGACCCAGGTTTCAGTGCCTGTAAGAAGATGGAATTTAAGATGAAAACTAATTTATTACCTGTTGAACAGGTGTTCCAGAGAGCACAGTAGAAGAGGTAGATAGCTTTAGAATGAGGAGTTGGTGGGGATGGGTTGAGAAATTAGGGCATCATCAGTAAGTAATGGAGAACAGGATTTGAACAGCGGCAGCCAGGAGTTCAGAATCACTGGGATAAAAAGTTGACGAGTGACAATAACAGAATGAAGGTTTTGAAGTAACATTTGGAGCAAGGATTTGGCTGACTTCTAGCTCATTGTGGGGTGTGATAGTGGTAATGCAGAGTATTAACAGTTGAGAAGTGGCCAGCTCTGAAAAAGTGACAGGGGCGGCTAGGTGGCGCAGTGAGTAAGAGCACCGGCCTCGGAGTTGGGATGACCCGAGATCGAATTCGGCCTCAGAAAATGAGCACCCACACACAAATAATGACTGGCCATGTAACCTTGAGCAAGTTACTTAACCCCAATTGCTTTTTTAAAAAAAAAAGTGACAAGGGATGAGTTATCTGAAAATGAGAAAAGTTATCTGAAAATGAGAAAAGTATGATTAAAAAATAGAGCTCTGGGATGAGTGCCAATTTATGAATAGGATCAGAAGTTCTAGGAGAATAGGAAGTCAAGTACAGGGACTATGGAGGGCTTGGGGTACTGGTGGGTAGAAATAAAAGAGTAGGATGGGAGATGGCTTTTGTGCTCCACAGATAGGTTAATTCCCTAATTAAGTGTTTACTATGTACAGAGTACTGTACTAAGTGGTAGGGATACAAATAAGAAAAGTAAGCCAGTCTCACTTTCTTATGGTGGAGACAACACAGATATGGAAAGTTTCACCTGCAAATTAGATGGAAAGCTCCGGTGATTCATAGGATACAGGGGCAAAGGAGATGGTAATGCCTCTTCTATAATGTCATTGTCATGTCACGAGATTATTTTATTAAACAGAATACTTAATGCTAAATGACAGAGTTGACTAAATTTTGGTTTACTTTCAAAAACCTATAAATTGATATTTCTTGTCTTAGTATTTTCTACAACCAGTTTTTTTTAACTGAATCTATTACTTCATTAGCATAGGTAGCTCCCATTGAGAAAACCACTACCAATGCAGACCAATACTACTCAGCAACCTGTAGTTTTAAACTTCATTGCCTGGGGTGGTACAAGTTTACCAGTGATTTGCCTGACGTCACTCAGCCAGTTCGAACTTATGTCTCCTTGACCCCAGTTCTGGCCAGCTGCTGTCACACTACGTCTCATTTTGCTAGAGACAAATCTGAGCCTCTTTCTAAAATACTTTCCTTTGATATTTTAATGTTTTCCTTTTCTTTATTTGATTTAAATCAAATTTTTGTCATAAAAGTATGCCATTTTGTCTTAATCAAAGGAGATTTTTTTTTTTAATTCCTTAGGCACACTTCATGTAGGTGATGAAATCCGAGAAATAAATGGTATCAGCGTAGCAAACCAAACAGTGGAACAGCTGCAAAAAATGCTTGTGAGTAAATACTGATCTGTTTTGAGATTGGAGACAGAGAGGTGTAGAGATTATCTTCAACTTGACAAAATCACGGATTTTCTTTTTACCGACAGAGTATCTCTAGTAGCTTTCATTAATGTGGACTTTGACTTTCATATCAACAGATACTTGATAAATGGTTCTCATCTAAGGGAACATAGAAACATTTATTCTTCCTGAGCATTTTCGTCTTCAACATTCCCTCTGCATCCTTGTTTAACTGAGCAAAAACAGAAAGACCACTTTGCTAGTGGTCTTGCACATTATTTACTGTACTCCATTTTCCTGCCCTGAACATTATAGAAAATCTCTTTTATGATTCTAGATTGATGATTATGGCTTACTTGCTCACACAGAGGTCCAATAGAAGACTCAGCACCTCATGCCTGAGCTGTTTCCTAACCCTCCACCCAGCTGCCAAAGTCATCTTCCTGAAGCACAAGTCTGACTATATCATCCCCTTCTCAGCAAAATCTGAGGCTCCCTACTACTGCCTAGATCAAATATATAATTCTCTATTTAGCATTTAGAGCCCTTCCCACCTTTCCAGTCTTCTCACACTTTAATCCCCTTTTTGTACTCTATACGTGTCCATTTACTGTTCCTTATATGTGACACTCCAGCTCACGACTTGCTGCCTTTCCCCTGCTTGTCTTCCATGCTTGCAATGCTCTGCCTTCTTATTTCTGCCTCCTGGCTTCCATCAGTACCCAGCTCAGATCCCTTCTGCAGAGGGCCTTTCCCAGCCCCCTCTCCACCATCATCCTTCCCCCATTCCCTTTCCTCTGAGGTTACCTTCAGTTTGCCCAGTATATATCTTATGTATATAGTTATGGCATGCTGTCTTCCAATGTTGGCTTCTTAAGTGCAGGAAACATGTTTTTAACCTTTTTTTGTATCCCCACTGCTTAGCCCAGTGCTTGGAACATGGTAAATGTTTAGTAAATGCTGGTTGACTGAGTGCATATTGGTTATAGTCAGCTGAATCACAGCAAGAAGTTTGATTATTCTGTGAGGCTGGGGGTAAGGTAAACTTCATTTTTAGCCATCCAAACTCAAAGTTTATGAGAGAGAAAGATAGAAATTGGCTCCCAGATCAATTTCTTTAAAAACTATCAAGTGGCCTTATCTTTCTAACTCTACTTAAAAACATGTGCCATCTATTCCCCACCCCTCCCCCCATTACCCTTCATGATGACATCCCTTCACTTGATATGTTTATTGTAGGAAAGTCAGGAATAATCAAAAAGTGAGATTAAAAGTATTATGCAGTGCATTAATGCTATAGCACATTACATGCAGTTTTATGTGATTACTTCCCTTATGACCATTTTATTTCTGCTTTTAGAAAATTTTAATACTAACAAGTGTCTGTAGCAGATTATATCTGGTATTTTGGGTCATTTCTATAAAATTAGTTAAGAATATAACCTCTTATCTATCATGTCACTGTTTACCTGAGGAAATAAAATTTTACTTAGATCATTTGAGGGCCTTTTCTAAGAAACCAACTGACTGAATTTAAGAGCTCTCTCTTTACCAACTCTTAAAACCTCAGTTTTTATGTTCATAGGATACAATGTAAACTAGAATTTTTCACCACTTCATTTTTTATTATAGATTGCAACTATAATCTACACTGAGGTTATTGACTATCTCACAGATGTTAAGTAGTTTCTTAGGATGGTTGTTTTCCTGCAACATTTATTTGAAAAGAAAAAAACACCCTTTATTTTCCAGAGGGAAATGCGGGGGAGTATTACCTTCAAGATTGTGCCAAGTTACCGCACTCAATCTTCATCCTGTGAGGTAATGAACCTAATGAACCATTCCCATTTCTTCTCAGTCCTGTAACTAACTGCCTGCTGATGGCTGAATGTTATTGCTTTCTGGAAAATTGTTTCTGCCTGTGCTGTTAGATCACGCACACCAATTTTACAACAAAGATAACGGAACAGAGGAGTGGGTCCCACCCGACTACCCAGTACAAGCTCCATATGGATTTCGTCAGAAGCTTGACTAATGCTTTGCAACCTAAAATCTAAAATAAAGGGAGAGATTCCTTATGTAATGATTTGGTGTCTATGGAAGAAAAGATAGATTCTCAGAGAAAGAATTAAGATCATAATTGCAGTAATATTTCCAGGAAGAACTTTTCACTTCCTTCTTAAATACTCATAAGTAGTTCTTCTTTCCAAGAACGTGAGAAGTGATCTCATAATGTAAAAAGTTGACTTGAGATTCTACTTTAGTTTCAGGAGTTTTATTCAAATAATTATGACAATTCTTATTTAATAGTTTGCATATGCAATACTAAATTGATGACTTAAAACTTCTAAGAGAAGATAGATATATAGGCCTTTTGTGGATTTGCTTAAAAATTAGTTTTATAATGTTTATGAAAAATTATATTTGCTAAAGTAGATCCTACATATGATGTTAATCTAGTTTTAGTCTATTTATTGAATAAAATGAAAAGCTTGACTTTTAGAGAGGATGTTTTTCATATTTAGGAATACAGGCTGACATAAATTATGTAAATGGTACCAGTCTTTCTATATTACACATTCATTTAGTTTGACTAATACTCCTTCACACTGGGATTTTTTTTTAATTTGTAAATATATATGTACATTGGTATGAAGTCTGCATTCATGAAGTTAGTTTTTAAATGGTCAACTTATTGGAAGTTATTTGGAAAATTGAATTTGTATATGGGAATTTGAGGGAATAATATGTTATTTCTGCTCTTTTCTCTTAAATCCTATAAATTACACAAGAAAAAAAGTCAAAGGACTTATTATTTCACTCCAAGGTATCTAAAAGGAATTGTATATATAGTGTATCTGTTTCCTGTAGATTTTAGTGATCCAGAAACACATTTATTAGAAGCAGATGTAGTATAGATTCTACCATATTAGGTCTTGAGCTCCTCATGGTGGCTGCTCTTGGAACTTCAATTAAGGGTATATCCCCAAAGATTAAAAACAAATCCAGGATTCTATATAAAACTTGATGTTCAGAAGTAAACAATATGGGTGGGTAGGAGAATGTAAAAAATGTGAGTAATTTTAAATATTCTAGAGAAACTAAAGTGTTTATGAAAGGATACTTTTTAGTTGGTACTATAGTATTATCAAAGTTTGGTAGTTTTATGTCCATTACCATTGAGATGCAACAATAGGTGTCATAAGTTTAAAATTCTTGACCTCTAAGAAAAAAAGACTTCTTACTTAGAGACCCATTCCTTTTGGTACACAGTCTCTCTCCCTTGCTACCACCTCCACTTTCCCTCTCCCCAAATACATACACGCATACACACATAATCTTGTAGTCTCTGTGTCTTTCTCAGGATTCTGTAGGTTTGGTAGTTATCCCTCCTTTTTAAAAAAAAAGTGGCAGAAATTATCTTTGAAATATTCTCAGATGTGAAATTTGCTAACTTTTCATTACTGAGAGCATTAAAAAAAAAACTAGTAACAAAACCAGATTTATTTAATGAGCTTTTCCTCCACTTGCTTTGTTCTCTTCTGTTTCATTTGGTGTTCAAGAAAACGAGTGTCTGTAAAATGAGCAGGAAAGGTCCTGAAAATAATTCTAAGTGTGGTAACTTTGTATGTAAGAGTGATCAATAGGACAAAGCAATATTAGCATAGGTGAACTTTACTTCTGGGAGCTTTAGCAATGGAACAACATTTTAATAGAACTGGAAATATTCATCAGTCTGCTAATTTTTTAAGAGTGCTCCTACTTCTCTTTACCCTTATTCACTCATAAAAATTGATATCGTGTTTGAGGGAGATTCTAAGGAAGCTGAAACATTGCTAGTGTTTTCCAAGTTCAAAACATTTTCAGGAGTCAGCGTGCCTTGACATTAAAGGATCTCAGTACTCACGTAGAAACCCTCTTAATGCATTAGCTCGTCATATCTAACATCCTTGGCACAACAGTCATACAGTTAGGTTTGCTTTTCAGTTGTGCTTGTTGGGATTTTAATCTCTGTTGCTTTTCAGGGTATCTGTTAAGGAAATCAAATGTCATAGAATGTTGAAGAATAAAATGATGAGTGGGTTAATGAATGAGGTCTTCATTTACTTGAAAATTTTGTAATCTTCATTTTTGCAACATCAGCTCATGCTCTACAAAATTATGAAAATCTGTGTGGAAATGCGGTAGATAAAACCTTCCGAAAATGGTGGTCAGGTTGTGGTTGTAACTGTTCATGTAAATATCTGTGCTCCTGTGATAGTGTTGTGTTAATGAACCTTGTGTCTTATTTCAGAGAGATTCCCCCTCTACCTCCAGACAGTCCCCAGCTAATGGTCATAGCAGCACCAACAATTCTGTTTCGGTAAGACCTCTAGTTACACACAGCAAAAGTGTGAACGTTTTGTTGGTGCCCGCCTGCTCACTGTTCTGGTCATGTGTGTTCAGTGGGAATATTGTCCTTCTGCTAATGTGCAGGGGCCACGACAACTCCAACATGGTTTTCTTCTGGAAAATGTTTCATCATTTTCTTCTCACTTTAAAAAAAAAGACTCTATAAGGAGCATTCAAAGAGCTATAACGTGCCCCAGTTGTAGACATTCCAAAAATGTACCTACCCCTGGTATTATTTTTCTGAAAACTAAGCAAAGGCTTTTAATTTTTTCAGTTTTTTATAAACAAGTAAAAAAACAAGTACGTTGCAGAGCAGACATTTTTAGGTGTTCTCATATTTTGAAGTTTTACGCTTTGAAAGATAATTCACAAATGTATCTTAGTTTCCGCTATCTGAGTTTGCGAATTGGTGTGCCCTCTGCTGCTGTGATACGTGCACAATTCTTGTGAACTATGAGCCTTGCCTGGATATGAAAAGCAAAAGGAGCTGGCCTCAGGTTGCACTATAAGCCAAGCTGCCATCACATCCTTAACACAAAGGACTTGACATTCCATGTGAATTGGGGAACAGGGACACTGTGGGTGTTAGTGTTTCTTTTAAAAACAAACCGTCATGAAATTCGGGATGGCTTATATTAAGTACTTTAAGGTGTGCAGTAATTTTAGGTAGCAACACATACCTTATGTAATAATGTTGTTGCTACCATATATCCAGTTTTGAATACTTAGCACTCCAGTAATGCAGTTTAAATGTCCTCAAATATATCGACATCTGTATAAAATTTGCAAATAAAATGTAAAATGACAATTTAGAAATAATCTCAGTTGCATGGTATTCATATTAAGGCATTGTGAAGAAAAAGAATTATGGAAGATAATTAAAATTTTGTAAACTTTTTTTGAACTTTCAAAATAGACATAGGCTATGCAATTATGGCACATCTAATATTTAATACCTTTCAGATTATAAAAATCAATGTAGATATTGAATTTTCTTAAAACCCAATAGATTACCATTACTGAGTTGAAAAGGGCAATAATCTTTTCTTTTATTTCTTACTTTTTAATTTTTATCCAAAGGGGGGAGGTGGAATTTTGGTTGCAGGTACTTTTGTGTTGAAGATGTTGAATTTTTCCTAAAACACATTTTCTGTCTGCTTAAACTTACCTGCTTTTTTCAAGCTTGCTGCTAAATGGCCTGGGTTTTATTTCTTCATTAAATAAAATGTTTCTGAGAAATACTTAATATTTAAAATATAAATCTGGCTTGTGTTTTACCATTTTATAACTAACAGAACACACAAATTACCTTGTGCTCTTGAAAAGTAAAATGAAAATTTTTCACCTGGGTTGGCTTTATTCTACAGGACTTGCCATCAACTACCCAACCAAAAGGACGACAGGTGAATAGACATCCTCTGTAGAAATTTTTCTAAACTTAGTTGCTAATAGCCAGTCCCTTCTTATTCTTTTCCATCCCATATCCTTTGCATATTGGTCTATAACATTTAAGCTTTAAAAGCTGGTGTCATTTCATTTTAACACATTATACATGAACTAATTCTTTACATGAGTTTTTTATGTACATATATTGTGATTGTTATTGTAATGTCAACCTGACGTTTGGTATTTATGATTAAGAATTCAGCTTTGTATATTAACTTTTGAGGTGGAAATGAAAGTAAACCCTTTGTTTGAATCCAGTGGTAAACAGTGTGTAAGACTGAAAACACTAAGCAGGGGAAATTGCTAAAGCATTCATTGATTGAAACATAAAAGTTGTTTTCTTATGTTGAAAAGGGGGTTTTAAAAGCCCTTTGGAAATAGAAAATAAAAATAAAAATGAAAAACCCCAGTTTCTGTACTAGGCCAGAGTTAGCAGGGCAAAGATTCAAAATTGTCTTTCTTAACAGTTTTACAATCATGACAAAGCCCCAAATATGCTATTGCTAGTGTTTACCACCAGCAAAACTATTTTCCAGTTGCTAGCACTGAAAAGAACATAGCATTTTAAGTATAGATATAGAGTCTGGCTATTTTTACAGGCTGAATTTCCGAGAAGCAAACTTTAAAATCATGAAATAGTCAGATTGGTTTTACAGTGACCTACCCATTAACATTTTGGTGTCATTACCCAAGTTACAGCTTTGTTGGATTTTCATTTGAGATTTAATAATAAATAATGGAATTATTAAAATGTTGCATAGAAATTGAAAACTGACATTTCATCCATGGTATAATCATGTAAATACTTTGTCTTAAAGACTTCACCTTCTTCATGAAATTCTCAGAAAGTGACCCCTTAGTAAAGTATACTGAGACAATAGTTTTATGAGTACTTGAATCCCAGAATTTGTTTTTCTTATTAATTACTTTTCTAATTAAGTCTGTCACCTAACTTGAAGTACTTGCATTTTAACATCCCTAGGGAAAAGTTGTCGTTGTGCACCTTTATCATATGCCAGCCATGTAGTTACAATGGTTAGGGCCGCTAGGTGGCACAGTGGATAGAGCTCTGAGCCTGCAGTCAGGAAGACTTATCTTCCTGAGTTCAGAACTAGCCTGAGACACTTACTAGCTATGTGACCCTGGGCAAATCACTTAGCTCTGTTTGCTTCAGTTCCTCATCTATGAAATGAGCTGGAGAAGGAAATGGCAAAACACTTTAGTATCCTTGCCAAGAAAACTCCAAAATGGGGCCATGAAGTGTTGGACACAACTGGTCAACAAAAAAATTCCTTATATATTTTTCTATTTCTAAAATGCTGTCCATATGTGTTGTCTATTGATTTAACAGGGTTCACTAGACAAACCCACCCCATGATCCCCTTAGAAGTAATACAATGCAACACCTTTTTACAGATAATGAAATCAAGGCCCAAGGCGGGTAAATGACTTGCCCAAAGATACACAATAAGTTGCAGATTCAGGATTCAAAATTAGGATTAGCCCTCCATGTCAGCCCCATTTTTCACAGTATCATGCTACCTTCCATAGTTTCTCCCTGCATTAGAAACTCAGGGATGTTTCAGGGGCTGCACTGGCACATCCAAAAAGAGATAACTGAGAAAAATCTGTCCACCCACCAAAAAAGCAAAATACTACAAGGAACCGCACCTTGAATTATATTTATGTTTAACTTGAGTATCTGGAAACACTTCAATTCTGATGTGTGATTATAGCCTACAATTCCTGCTACTATGTAGGATGAATTAAACTAGAGAGTATAAGGGTAAAGTGAGTATTATTACTAAGAAGTATCATTATTTGTTTTAATATTAATATCATTAAAGTATATTTAGGCTTAAAATAAGTTTAATTAAAAATCCTTCTAAGTATTTAAAAACCCTTCTCCCCATAACTTAAGACATTCAATTAAGGGTAACACATTAATTAAATATTCAATAAAGGAAAACTTTCATTAAGCCTGAATGGTTAAATGTTTATAAAATGTAATAGCATTAAACTGAGAAAGTTCCTATTTGCTAGTTTTAGAACCTTTAGGTATTAAAGATAATATAATAGATAGGGGTAATTCAGGTCCTGATCATCCATATTAAAATACTGTCACTTAATTTCTGGTTTTAGATGTTTTCTGTTCTTCATTTTCATCTGTCATTTTTACTTTCATCTTTTTAGTTTCTTTTTGTTTTTTAAGTGTTATGTGATTACTAAAAGAATATTCCATGGCACCCTTTCTTACAAAATCTTATTTTGTAGATCTATGTAAGAGCACAATTTGAATATGACCCAGCAAAGGATGACCTCATCCCCTGCAAGGAAGCTGGTATCCGATTTAGAGTCGGTGACATTATCCAGATTATTAGTAAGGATGACCACAATTGGTGGCAGGGTAAACTGGAGAACTCCAAAAATGGTACCGCAGGTCTCATTCCTTCTCCTGAACTCCAAGAATGGTATGTTTTTGTTTTCTGTTCAAAGAAAGCTATATGTTTCACTTTTGGCCCCGTTTTATAAATTTGGTGTACTACATATAACATATTTGGTTATATGTATTTTTGCCTCACTGTCCAAAAAAGGTTTAGGTTAGGATTTTAAGGAATCCAGATCTGCAGCATCTTATCAGTCCCTTACAGATGAATTGGAGAATTCATCATTTTTATGACTATCTCAAAATTTTTTGACCACCTATTATAGACCCTTAAATTATACACTGCTTCTCTTTCATGTTCCCCTTATTAAAAACCACATATTTATTGAGTCTAGGTCATTCAGAATATTTAGGTTTAAAATATATTTTGCCCTCAGGATAATCAGATTCTTTTCTTTCTGCTTTACCAGTTTTTTCAAAAGTGTGTTTTGTATTGAAAAGTATCAGAATTATAGACAATGAAGAACTGAATAAGCAAAGTGAATTTTTAGTTTTTATATATTCTGAACCTCTGCAAAAGGAAGGTTGACAATGTAAAATGCAAATTCCACAAACAGTCTGTTATTACTATTGTTACCTGTTTATATGGTGCATATTACCTAACATGTCTTTGGAAAAATATTACCTGCATTAGTCCTATTGCACTCTGCCAGTAAATTGCAAGGAAAAGATAATTTACTGCTTCTCAGTTTCCCCCTCCTAAAAAAATTCAAACCTTTCTGCACTTGCCTAAGAGGATTGTACATCCCTAATTCTTTAATCATCTCCAACTCTTCTTGCTCTAAGTCTGTTCACAGACCCGGAGAGTACTCAATCATTTTTTGATAAATTGGTTCATTTGACAGTTTTGTGGTACCCAGGTTATTGAACAGCTCTCCACTTTCTCTATAATGTGAATCTCACCTTAAAGACTTTTCATAGTCAAATGTAGTGGCAGTATTAGCAACTCAGTTTGCAAGAATATAAATGAAATTATGGTAGCTAGGAACATGGTTTCTAATTAAGTGCATTAGTCATGTTATTACTGCTACCCACATTTGTGAAATTTTTTTAAATGTCATATCATAAGCATAATATTAAATCATTCTGTGGACTCCAAACATTTTTCTACCAATCAGATCATTCACCTAAACAATGTTATAGCTGTTTTTAAGAGCCCTGATAACTATTTTTATTAATGATAATAGTTTATAGTTTCATGAAATCTTTTTTTTTCCCAAAAACCTTAAAGAAAACTTCTTTGGGCACTATTAATGTGTGCTTTTGAGGTAGAGTTTAAGGAATAATTGAAGAAGAACAGTCTCCAACAATGACACAATGTAAGAAACTCTTACATTTATTAGAGCATAAATGTTATGTGTTTTGTATAGCAAAACCTTAGGGTTTTTTTATGTTATAGAGAAGATCCATATATGGGTATTATTTTCAATACAAATGGACAGTAGAAAATTCTGGTTATATGATGAATATAACTATGATCTACTGAGCAAGTGTTCAGTTTCCTTATTAAGACCAAGTGACTGTAGGCCATAATTTTTGTTTTTTAAGTATATCCCCGTTTATATTTTTCTTTCCAAGGATCCCATTTTATAGAAGCATTCCATGTTAAGAGATGGCCTGAACTCAAACCATGCAATATTTTGGAAATGTGGAGCCGAGATACAATTTCTTCTGGAATCTAAATCTGATTTTTGAAAGGACTCAAAAACTGAAATCTTGGAGTTCATGAGTCATACTCTAGTAATGACTTATAGGACCCTGCATTGATGGATGGCACTGCCATGTGTGCCCAGTCCTTCAATTAAATATGTAATTCTGTAGGTTTTTCTGAAATGCAGTTAGTTCCACAAACTCAATATTTGGAAAAAAATATTAATGCCTACTGAATGTCTTATATAGGCATTAGCCACCTGTTAAGATGCTAAGAACTCTAACAGAATACAATCAATTCATAGTTATCCAATTAATGGATAAGTTACAGAAAATTTATATTCCAGATCATGTATGATTCTCCATGTTATAATACTTTGCTCCTTCTCTTCCAAGGAGATTCACACTTGTTTTAATATTAGCCTAAGCTAAAAGCATAATTAGGAAACTTTCATGGGATACATCTTATACCTTCTAAATTGAATTATTTAAACTATAAGCAAGATAATTCTATAACTTAATGATTTTTAGTTTTAATTTGATTTTACACAGAAAATAAATACCAACATATCATATATCCCTTAAATAATAGCTTTTTTTTTTTCAGCAGTGCTTATGCCAAGATAAACCTCTATGCTAAATTTTCTTTCTTTTTCTGTGTCAGGAGAGTAGCTTGTATTGCCATGGAGAAGACCAAACAGGAGCAGCAAGCTAGCTGCACTTGGTTTGGGAAGAAGAAGAAGCAGTACAAAGATAAATATTTAGCAAAGCACAATGCAGGTAGGAAAGAGTGTACCTATCACTAAAATCATGTCAACTCTAAACCTTGTCCAGATGAAATTCAGTTTTTCAGTCCCAGCCCAGATAACTAAATGCGTTATATGGGATGTTAGGCCATTTTTCAGAAAACATGTGTTCACTTATATTTTCCAGTTATGTGGAAAAGTGTCATTTATCTTCATTGAAGAAAAATACCACTTTGTGTGAGGGGGTGTCACAGCAGTTAGTCATATTGTTTGTAAATACTAATGAAACTACACTACAGACAGATAAACATAGTCGTCTGAAGCCTTCCTTTCAGATTAACCCACTTCTTGGAAATATCCTCTCCAAAGAAGCCAGTCTTTCAGATTCGCAGTCCCCTGGCTCTTCTGTATAGATCATTCTTGTCCTTTGATTTTGTTAAAGTACTTACTGTATTTGGGAGAAAGTGAGCTCCACAATGTTCAGTCTCATACACCTGAAAGTTTGGTTTCCAGTTTGAAAGAGAATTGAGCAGGTGTAACTTTTTTTAAGCAGATTGTATAAATTTGTTTTTCTATAGTCCTTCATTGCTTTAAGGAACACTAGAGTATTTTCCAAGCCTTCTCTTCAATATAGTAGTTGTCTGTTATATAGGATTATATGAAGCATTCAGCTTTTTAGACTTATGTATGTGTCCAGATTTGCAACTAAAACAAATACGTGTTTGATTATAGCATAATAATTAAATTCCCATTACAATGACAAAATATATTCACCTAAAAGAAGGTGCAAAATGACATAAAGAATGGAATTTATTTTATTTTCAGTACCTATGTATTAGTAACCTTTTCTGATGAGGAATTAATGTTGACATAAGATTTTTTCCCAAGGTTTCAGAAATTGTCTTACATATTAAACATATAACAGTAATACCTAAGTGAATCCAATAATCCTTTTCCATAAGAATACAGTGTTTCTCGTACTTAATGGAATATGAACTGTATTGTGCTCTGTTGAAATAGAATATATTGTTCCCATACTACTTATTCAGCAAAGAAAATTATTAAGGACTCTTAAGAGTATTTCTTACTCAGAAATTAGCAACGTCCATTGGGGATAGCAATGTGTAATAGGTATGCCTTCATAATTTAATTTGAAATTTGAAGGTTTTTTTCCTTCACTTTAACTACCCTGCATTGATTGTTATTTTCAACAATTCAGTTCACCATTTGTGAAGCAACTACCTTGTGCTGGGTGTGTACATCTTGAATGCAGCTGCTACATAGAGAGCAAAAGATTCCTCCCTTGGATTTGATTACTACAAGACAGAATGACTGTCATCTAATCTCTCTTCATTTTAAATATTTGAGTAGTATTAGCTGAAGTCCTAAAGAATCAAAAACTCAGTGAAATACTTGACCCAAACTGTCAATGATATTGCTAAATCTATCGTTGACTCTGTTTTCATAGACTTTTTACCAGTTCCCAAGAGGCAGTTTTAAAATCAATAATTTTTTAAAGTTACATTGTAATGCTTAAAAACAGTCTAAATGCAAAAATTTATTAAAATAGCATTGTGATTAATTTAGGAAGCAAGCATTGTCAATTCATCCTCAGTCCGAACAGTTAAATGCACAACAAATGAAGGGTATATGGAATATAGTACTAAATTGCCTAGTGTTCTCAAATCTGGGCTGTGGGGGAAAAAAGAAAGTAAATTAAATAATGGATTGAAAAGTCTAAACTCCATGATTTTTAAATTTTTTAGAGTGTTCTTTTGACAGTTGTGAAACATTATTTCAATGAAAGACAAAACAGCCAGGAATTTCCCTTCCTCCTGTGCTCCCCTTCCCCTGTTTACTAACCTCCTCCCTAGCAATCCCCTCATGATAAAGAGTAGAGACACCTTTCCTCACCCCTGAAAATAGATGGAACTCCTAAAGTCCCCAGGGAGGTGAGATGGTGACAGAATAACACTTTCAAAGCCAGCCCCAAGGTTATGTTGAGCCTTGAGGTGTACAGGTGTGAGACTTCTTTTGCTGAGGATTTTCTTTTTAATTATAGACTATTAAAAAATACTATAATCTCAGATTTAAAATCCACCTTTCAGCTCTCTAGTCTGGCATATTACCCAATAAGTATGATGAGAATTTAAATTTGTATAGCACTTTATTGGAAGGACTTGGCATCAGAAGATATGGGTTCTGCTTCCATATCTGCCATTTACTATCTGTGTAATCTTAAGCAAGCCACTGATTCTTGGAACCTCAGTTTCCCTGTTTGTAAAATGGGGAAAATTCCTCACCCTCTTTCACAGGATGGTCCTGAGGAAAGTGTTTTGTAAAATGTAAGTACATTATAAAATTCACTCTCTGAATCTGCTCCTCCAAACAGTCTTGTGAAATTGGGAGAGCAGATACCATTAATCCCTTTTTACAGATTGCAAAACTTGGACTTGGTTGTCTGCATGCAGTGGGGTCAGATAGGATCAAGGTTTAAAGTTGGAAAAGACCGTGGAGATCATATAATACAACCCCCTTATTTTATAAATTTGGAAACTGGGACCAAAAGCAGAAATGACTTGCCCAAGATCACACATTTGGTAGATGACAGAAGGTCGAAACTTGGGGCCCTGATCAAATTTTAGATTCTAACCCAGGAATCATCCTGAACCTCTTTGCAACATCCAGGATTTGTGCTCATCCAAATTCTGGTAGAACATTGTTTTGATATGAAACAAAATGATGTAGAACAAAGGTGTCATACTTAAAGCCTAGAAAACTCCCAGATACAGCCCAAACCAGATAAAAAATAAAATATTGGAAAATATTTAACAATTTTTTTAAAATATGACAAAATATAGATAATGAATGTTAATATATGGTTTTCCAAGTTAATGTATGGTCCTCAGGGTTCTGGGTTTTGGGGAGAGTTTTGGAGTTGCACACCACTGGTATAGAGAATAGATCCCTAAAGATCTAAATTGGCTTGTGGGACTCAACAATTAGTAACTGTATAACTCTGGGACATCATTTAATATCAGCCTTAGTTTCCTCATTTGTAATGCTGGGACATTAATTACACCACCTCTCAGGTGAGAAAAATGCCTTAAAAGTTAAAAAGTGATATATAAGTGTGAGCTATTAATATTCCTTTGAAAAAATTCATACCCTCCCAAGATCTCCCACTTCATTACTAAGTATCTGTTAGAAGGTTATATTGAAAATCTGTTTCCCTGTAACTCCTACCCATTAATCATTGATCCCTGTGAATCTGTGCAGATTTCTTCTCCTCTTTTTTTGCATTTTTAAAATTTATTATTTTTTAATGTTCTTTTTTTAAATTTTGAGTTTTAAGTTCTCTTCTTCCCTCCAGCCCCTCCATCATCCCTTAAGAAGGCAAGCAGTATATCAGTCATACATGTAAAATCATATAAAACACAGTTCCATATTAACCATGTTCTAGGATTTTATAGAATCATTAATCTAGTGCTGTAAAGGACCTCAGAAGCCATCTAACCCCACCCTATCCCAAATGACAGCATTTTAAAATATTAGAGAGCAACCATCATATCCCTCTAAGATTTCTCATCTCAAAGACTTTAAATGTTCATTTACAGAGGTGGTTTTGAGATATTTCACCATCTTGACACCCTGCTCAAAGTGCATAGCAGTCTGTCCAATTCCTTCCTGATGTCTATCATCTAAAAAGGAAGATAACACTCTAGGCGTGCTCTGACAGTTGTTACCCCCTCATATCCTGTACTTATACTGAGTCGGTCTAAGATTAATCTAACTTTTGGGGCAACTGTGTAAGATGTTGTCTTGTAGAGTTTGTAGTTAATTAAATTCCTAGGTATGTTTTAGCATAACTCTACATTTCAAAATTGCTGTTTAAGCCAGGTTTCTCCTATTCTATACTTGTACATATGGTGAATTTTTTTTCCTATGTGCATCAATTTATATCTTGTCTTCATTAAATTTTTATTTATAAATGTTGACCTAACATTCCACTTCAGAGTATTGATTCTGCCATTTAGTGTATTAGGCCAGTCTTTCTTTTAAATGTCTTCTGTTTCACCAAATTATTGATTAAAATCTTGAATAGGCCAGAACCAACTACAGAAACCTATGGCATACCACTCAAGAACTCCCTCTGGGTTCCCATTAATCAACATATTTATTCACCAATCTATGTTTCTAACAGTAATATCTTAAAATCCAGGTTTCTCTCATCCACATAGGTACAATTAGAAACTTTATCAGATTGTTAAAATTCAGTTGCTTCTGCCTGTAATTTTCCTTTAATCTATTAATCTAAAAAAAGAAAAGTCTGTAAGAGAATCCATACTGGTTCTTGATGATCACTTCTTTCCTTTGTAAGTACTCAAATATAATTTACCTGTTATTCCCTCCTAGAATTTTTCTGGGGACCTGTCAAATTTACTGGTCTGTAGTTTGCAAAATTCAGAGGGTTTTTTTTTCATCTAATGAAAATTGCTGCATTTTCTTGTCTCTGATCTTCCAACATCTCTCTTGTTTTCCATAGTGTATCTGAGATTACCCATAGCATCTCAGCAGTCTCATCATCATCATTCTTTCATGACTGTGAGACATAGTTCATCTGAACCAGAGGATCTGAACTTACTTAAAGCAGCTAGATGTCATCTTACCATCTCCTTATATTTCATGGGCCTTCATTTTATCTTAGCCATGTGATCATTCTTTCTGGAAAAAAAAAGATGTAACAAAATAGTCTCAAGACTACTTTGAGACTATTTTGTCTCAAGTAATTCTGCTTATTATCTGTCATCTGTTAACATTACAGCATCAGCCCCAGTGAACTTATTCCTTCTTTTAAAAAAAATATTCTAAAGATAGCTTTGTATAGTTCTTACTTTTTCCCCACAAACCTCAAGATTATTTTTCCCTTCCTGACACAGATCTTAGTGTCTTTTTTTTTTTTTATTTGACCTCATTTTAAAGAGCTTTCTGCACAACCTCATTGGTGTCTATGGTTGAATCACCTTTTTCTTCCTTTTTAGGATCTATGTTTTGAATGTATTGCCATAAATTTGTCTTCTAAGACTGAACATCCTAGCTCTGTCAGTCAATAAGAATTGATTAGCCACAAGTCCATGTGCTAAGCAATGAAAATACAAAGACCGACCAAAAAACAAAAACCAGTCCTTCCCCTTAAGGATTTCAGAGGCTAACGAGGGAGACAACATGCAAATAACTATGTACAAAGAAGATAGTTAGTGTACCAGTCTTTTCTCTGACCTTGCTGAAATCTGCCTTCCCAAAGTCAAAGGCAGGTCTGGTAATGCTTTTAGCCTTCCTTTCTTTCTTTCTCCATTAGGAAGGTTAAGAATATCATCACATTATCCCAAGGTTCCTGTCTTTTTCCTTGCCACCAAAGTTTTCCTTGTGGCTCATAATTAAATGCCACAGATTCAGAAACCAAATTCTCATTAATTCTTTAACATTCTAAGGCAAATCAAGAATGTATCAGATGTTCTGTTCTTAGCAGAATGAGACTTCCAGTGCATATTAAACTTTATCCTAATAAGTCATCTATAGAAAGAACTATTATTAACCTAGCAAATGCTTTGGTATGAGTAACAGTGTACTTACTCTTCAGCAGCAAAATTTAAACCAACTAAATTAACTGGTTGCCAATAAAATTTAAACCCAAACTCCAGTGGGTTTCTATGGGTTTTTTTTCCAGAAGCCTTTTGAGATATCAGCTGGTAGTTTAGCCCCATCACTAAATATTTAAGATGGTCACTAGATTAAAAGAGGATGTTTTCTTGTTCCTCATATACAAATAATAGGAGATTCCATCACTGTCAAATTCTGAAGTTATATGCATTCATAGCACCATTGGAACACCCACAGTTTAGTTTCAGAAACCTATTAGTGTGTGAATCAGTGGTAGAGGCTCCCTAAGTAAACCATCGCCTTCCTTATCATTGTCTCAATCAAAGGGAATTCCACATACCTAGAATTTCACTCAATTATACACAATATATTCCGTCTGTTTTTACTATGCAAGGCCTTCTTAAATTGCAAGCTTTATGTATATTTGAAGATATTTTTTAAATTTTTCCTCCTGAAATAAGAATTAATATTGAAATTGTTTTCTTATGGAAAAGAGTCAGTTGGAAAATGATTGTCTAATTATTTAAAAGAAGTGGCTAGGTTTGAGTAACTTGCCAGGCATTAGTAATATTATGAGCAAACTGTTTTAGGCAGTATTTCTGAAGCCTTGGAAATGATTTTGATTATTATTTGATGTTCAAAGCAAATATACTTTCTCCAATACCAAAAAGATTACAAATCTCATTTGCTATGAAAAGGCAGTGACCATCTGTTAAAACACTTTGTGCTTACCACTCCCAATAAGTCAGTTTCAGATCAGGCTTTTAATGTGAACTTTAAAAAGAGATTATCTTCACCAATTCAGTTATTTTCAAGAATATTAGAAGCTTGTTTAGTGATATTTTAATGTTTCAATTTCAATCTTTCTCACTTCTTCCTTCTCAGAAAAATTGTAAGACCTTTCAAAATACTTTTTTCTGAAGTGCTTAATTGTGCTTGCTACCATACATTAGAAATACTGATTGCTGTATATACCAGGGTACTGCCAGACTTTTACTGAAATGCATTTATCATTTCTTAATGTGATTTATTTGCCTTGTGTTTAGAATATTGCATGGTAAAGTTTATTTTGTGCATATTATATTTTTTATTTTACTAATATAATACAAGCCATATCTCAATGACCCCTGTACATTTTTCATGCTGTCTTACTCCCAATGGCCTCTGTGCATGTAAGTAACCCGTCAAGTGACTATGCCTCTTTATTTGCTTCTTACTATTTCCTTTTGATAACTCCTTTCTTTATCTGCTAGCAGCACAGAAACTTTAAAAGTTCTGTCTTTAAATGCTCTCCTTGTATTCCTTGTATCTCTTATGTACTTAAAAGTCCTTTTTCATTTGTTTTGAAACCCTATAACCATATATTGATCTCATTTAGACCAGAGCAAAACCTTCTCTTGCTGCTAGTGTATAGTTAGGGCACAAATATATACCATACCTGTTTATTTGTTGGTATCTAACACATTTGTGTGTATGTGTGTATGTATGTTTGTGTGGTTTTTAAAATGGGCTCTTGAATAGAAGATAGAATTAGAGTAAACCTAAAGTAAAAGGACTGGTTTAACCCATTCAGAAAACCTGGCTTTTTTATAATAGGCTTCATTAAGTAGTTTTAAATATTTTACACTTGATAAATTAGAGCTTGAAAGTTGTTAGAAACCTTAAATATTGTCTTGTTCATTCCATTAATTTCCAAAGAAGTGAGTGAATTAGCCGGTGCTGTACATAGAGTAGATTGTCCCAGATTGAAATTAGAATTGATGTCCTGACTTCTGATGCTCCCACTCTACTTCTCTGCCTTCAGTGCTGACTCTTTTATCTGTCAATATATTTCTTTCACAGTCCTGCCTTTTCTTGGTTGAAAACTACTGAGAGCCACCAGTGCCCAAAATAGCACCTTAAGCCCTCTGACTTTAGTTTATAATTTCTTCATGTAACTTCTTCATGCTCCTCCCATGAGGAGGAATATTGCTAGAGAGCTTCATAACAGAGAATATCTCTTTCGTTATCAGTTTTGTGCAGATGGCATCATAAACACTTGAAACTTCCTAGCTTTTGGGTCATTTTAAAACACAAGATTTCAAAGACTCCTTCCTAGTACAGTGTTATTAGAAGAAGAAGAAAAAGCATTAACATTGGTTAACATGAACTAACACCCTTAGAACATCAGAAGTTTTTTCCTGTTTTCAAACATCATGAACACAAAGTTTGAGGTTCCCACTAAATTGTATTGTAGCACCTGACAACTTGCATTTCCAAAGTGTTTTGCTCTGAGGAGGATGACAATCCAGTTATTAGAGATAGACCTAATATTAGAATTATAATCCAGCTCTGCATTTTGGCAGTGTGATTTTTTACCACATAGAAACTTTTCTGTATAATCAACTCTATTATCCTTGGTTCCTTTAAATTTAAATTCCTTGGAATTCTGTTAAAATAATAATAGCAGCTCAAAAATGAAGTGTTTATGAGAAATTCAGATTGTATCCAAGAAAAAAATTTTAAAAAGAAAGAAAAATATAAACTCATTCCTTGCCACATTTTGTAAATTATCAGGGATACAGAAGATAATATAGACAACATCAACCCTACTGAAATCTAAAATTATCATCAGTTTTCAAATAGATGTGAGAGTTAGAATTATGTTAACCTTAACAATAGTGGTTATCCCCTTTTAGAAAACTTTAATTGATAGTTTAAAATTGGTTTCACAACAGAAAAAAAGGTTTCAAAAAGATTTCTTTGAAAGGAGTTTTTTTCAAAATGTACTGATCACAGAACTCCCAGTTTTCAAAACTTTCCAGGCTCAAGTTGTTTTATCCAGTCTGTTTCCACATGACTGAACGCATTTCAATTTAAAATGTTTATTGTATTGAAGTAGTTTCCACCATCTTTTCTTATGAACGTACAAGGGTTAAATTATGGTATACAGGAAAAGCATCTTACTTCTTTCATACTTCAGGGTGTCATGCTCAGTAGCTAACATTCAGAAGTTTAACCAGAACATAATAAAAAAATTTTTTAATTTGACATTTTACACCTATAAATTGTAGTTGTGAAATGCACATATTAAAGGTTTGGAATTTAATATTAGCACAGTATCTCTCTTGAATTTAAGAGTAAACCCTGCATGCTATCATCTTGATAGTTTTAAAGCAGTATGTGGAAGATTGATTCTCATTCATTTGTCATCATGTTCAAGAAAAAAATATTTTCTAAAGGAGGCATTTAACTACTTTTAGTTAATATTAGATGTGCTGATCTTGTATTCATGTTGGTTACTATCTGTAGATTTTTTCTTTATAGTATTGCTAATTTTCTATCATTGCAAAAATCTGAACAGCATGTAATTTTGGATGGATTTGTGTCATTTGATGAGTATTGCATGGAGAAACATGCAAGACTTTCAAAGAAACAGATTTCTGTGCATGTATTTGATATATCTTTGAATGTCAGTGATTTTAAGGTAAATTTTCATAGACCTAAAAATAAATATTTTCCCTATAAGACTTAAATGGCTATTTTTTTTTAAAATTCTGAGTAAATATATATAAAATATATATTTCAGATATATCTGAATATAATTTGTTTCAGTTTTTTAAAAGATTGTTATCACTACCATAATGTTGACAGTAAAATAACAATATCTGTATACAAAGCTTACGTGAATTCTTTTAACTCAGTAACTTTTTTCACAAATTTCTGCCTTTTAGTGTTTGATCAATTAGATCTTGTTACATATGAAGAAGTAGTAAAACTGCCAGCATTTAAAAGGAAAACACTAGTCTTACTAGGTAAGTTTGACTTAACAGACCTGCTAGTTTTAATGATCAAAACTTTCTTGATTTTTTTTGAGTTTATAAATGTCAGTGTCGCCTTTTGTTTTATGGAATAGGTGCACATGGTGTTGGAAGAAGACACATAAAAAACACACTCATTACAAAACACCCAGACAGATTTGCATACCCTATTCCACGTAAGTGATTCTCTGTCTCCTCTAAATTTATTTATAAACTCTTCTATCCTTTTAAAAACCACATCTGAACCCTTTTGGTTGTTTTTCAAGACTACTAAACCTGAGAGATGTATATTTAAATTGTTTGTATGTATTTTACTCAAAATTTGTAATTTGATACTTTGGAGTACTTAAATGGCAAGAATGACTTTATTTGTTGGTAAAGTGCAGAAGGTGGAACTTTTACATTGGAGAAATAGATTAAGAAAACTTTTTAACTGTGCTCCCATAAATAGGGTCCTAGGAAAAGCAGTATAAGAACCATGTCCTATACACTGTGCTTTCTGTTTGTGCCTCTAACAGGCGAGTCCCTTTTATGTAAATCATATAGAAACAGTAGTTGACATCATTAATATCAGTTGTGACCACTGCAGTTTTCTAATCCCCTACAAACATACTTTTTAAAAGTCCATGTTCTTCTTACCACTTCTTCTGACATCTAAACAGCATGGCATACTTAACCTTTATTTGTTTTATAACAGATAGGAGGCTCTTCCCAAAGAGGGGTGAGTGGACTCCTCTCTGAGGAGGAAGCAATTTCTTTTCCTCCAAGGAAAGAAGAAAATGTGTGCCCATAAGGGTTAAGTGGGAGTAAAAGTTAAAGGAAGTAAAAGAAAGGAAGAAAAAGATGAGTAGTGACAACCAAATGACAGCCTCCTGAAGGATACCTTAGTATAGCTGATAACAGGAGAGAAGTTTGCGGTCTTCCTGAGGAGTAGATCTAGGGCATGACAAAGAATCTTCCAGCATTTACCAAGCCACATGAAAACTACCCTCTTCTGGTAGTTTGTGTGTCTGCACATGATATTTCCAGAAGGACTCTAGAAGGTCTGGCTAAAGATTACAGACACTTGGGCAAAACTGAATACTTAGAAGCTTCAGAAGAAAGAAGCATGTTGGGGAAGTGAAGGGCTGGTTAAAAATATGGTGTCTGAAAATTAGACTTGGATTCTGGGGCAGACCATGGCTTAAGCACATATGAATGACAAGCTCCGGGACTGGGAAGGAATGGTGAACAAATTGGCTACAGTTATGCAGATGAATTTAAAAGTGCTGAAACTGAAAAGAAAGGGGAAGAGAGGGAAACGAAGAGTAGTTACAATATAGAGAAAAGATTAGCATGCCCAGAAATTCACAAGAGATAAAATCCAAGGATGAAGACTCCAATAAAACCCACAGCCTATAGCTGTAACCAGCATTTAAATTGTGCTTTAATATTTGTGATCACTTTATATATATTATCTTTTCGGTCATCACAACAAACTCATGGGTGAGTGCTATTATCATCACCATTCTGCATATCAGAATGAAGCTGACAAGTTAAGAGATTTGCACAACTAGTTGCCCAGCTAGTAAGTGACTGAGGCAGGATTTGAACACAGGCCTTTCTGACCCCAAGTCCAACACTATGCATTATACCACCTACCTGGTTAAGATGTCTACAAAAATGCACAAAATGTTAGTAGGATGCAAGGTGAACTGCTTGGTAGAATGAAACCCTTGCTTAGGATACAGCACTAAAGGGGTTGACCTTATTCAAAATAAACAGGATATTAAAAGAGTAGAATATTATTGTGTGTTATTTTATATTAAGAACATATACTCTTGTGAAGGATCTCCAGGACTTGGCACTGGGAAGCTTGGGGAAAACCATTTGGATGAAGATTAGTAAAGGCCAAAAAAGAAGCAGTATTGTCATGGTATGCTACAGACCATCTGGTCAAGAAAGAGGAAATAGATAAGTAGGAAACAGATCACAAACCCTGCAGTGAAGGAGAGTACAGGAGATGTGGGTCACTTCAGCCTTCAAGACATCTGCTGGATACAAATATCTACCCAAGTAAAGCAAACAATAAATGACATGAGACTTAATGACAGTTTCCTTGTTCAAAAAGCATGGAAGGAAATATGTATTCTGCACGTGAGCCTCATAGCGTTTCAAAGGTAAAAAAGGAAGGTATCCTTGAGTGGGGAACTCCATTGAATTGTTAGAGGGGAAAAAAAAGACAAAGTTTGACAAGTGCCCTAGAATTTAGAATAATCGATTTCTAAGAGTTCAGGGAAAAGATACATACCAGTTGATAAACTAAAATTCTACTGGGAAATCTGCCCAAGGTGGATGGAAAGATCTCAAAAATTAAATTTTGAAAGCACAAACAAGAAACAGTCCTGATGGAAGAGTGCTAAAGAAGTTGTCAAAAGAGACCAATGTGAGTGTAAAGGGAACTCATCAGCCAACTTAAACTTTTTTAGACTTAAACAGAACATGGAAACAAGGTCAGGTAATGGGAGATGTGAGTAAGTATGTGGCACAGACGTAAATATCAAAAAATACTGTTAAGAGTACTAAAGCTCAGAATGAGCTGAAGCTGGGGAAACCTAGAGACAACAGAAGAGATGACACTTTTGTCCATGTAGGAGAAAGGAGGCTCAAAGAATGAGGCAGGCCTATTTATGGTAGGTAGAATGATAATATCAGGTGATAGAAAGAAGGCAGATCTACTCAACTCTTATTTCCCTTGTTTTCTCTGCCAAGGACTAGGTTCTTGGGACTGGAAATGGAAGAAGACCAAAGGCAAGTAGAGAGATAATAAGAAAATATGCTTGCCTCCCTTAATGAGTTAAATCTACTAAACTCATGTGAACTAGAGACCTGGCAGCTATGATTACACCGAGCTGCCATCAGCAGTCTGAAAAATCATGAAGAGGTGCCTGGACTGGAGTGGAGCAAATATTCATTGAGAAAGAAAGGAAAACAGTTTGAGGCTACAAATTATCAACTAGTCAGCTTGATTTGTTATTCCCTGCAGAATTCTAGAGTATCTTATAAATAAATGGTTAGTGATTATCTAGCTTCTTGGAGAATAGGTCATAGGTCACATCGCTAAGAGGGAAGCCTAGACATTTTCTTGAATCCTCACAACCTGTCAGACCTCTCTGAAACAGAATCATGTGCCAAAGATGAAGTGACTTCAACTGACGCATGATCTGAGATGCCAGGCACCTAAAACGAGGTCAAAACTCTGTGAACTAAAACTTAACTGTTGCTCACTCAGCTCACTCTCCCATCTCCCTTCACACTGCCAGCAGCAAAATTGTACTAGCCACCCAACCCAGGGGCTTGCAGAAAATAGGACCCTACACCTAGAAGGCCCCTTGTTCCTTTTCCAGGACCATGGAGATCCAAGCTCCACACTGCAGAAATTTGCTGAGGCTTCAGTAACCAATACAGTGATAGTATTCTGAACTGCAAAAGATCTCTACAGGAGAGCAGAGGGATAAAATTTGTCTGGGCTTTAAATAGAGCTCAGTAGTACCAACATGGCAGCACACTGCCAGAGCCAGGGAACTGAAGAACAAAGAAAAAAAGTCAGGATACGATGTGTAGGGGACTATGTGGAGCTCTACCAAGCCTGAGGGGGGAAAGCCCAGAATCTATCTGGGACAGAGACCTATGCTGGTGAATTGCCCAGTGAGGAGCTCTCAGGAGAAAGACTTTGAGCATAAGCAGCTAAACCAAAAGGGAAAATATTAACAGCAGAATTAAATATGACCTCCAGATCTAGTAAATAGGTTTGGGTATCTATGAATAAATACTACAACAGAAAACTGAATTTTAAGAAGAACATGGAACCACAAGACATTGTTCTTGAGTGGTTTAAAAGAGAATTGAGAATTTGGGAAGCAGAATTTATGGCCTACACTGCAGAAATAATTAGCAGAATAAAAGAACTTAAATCTGTGATGTCAAGTCTAACCAAAGAAATAAGAGAGGGCAATAATTAGGGATTCAGATACATAGAAGTGAAGGACAATATAGAAGAGAAGCTAAAAGCAGTAACATTAAAAGAAAACATGTTCTCTATAAAAGCAAAACAAATTATTCTCAAATTAAAGGTGTAAGAGACAACCTATGGATTATAAGACTCCCAGAAGAACAAGACACATCAAAAAACCTGAACAATATAATGAAAAAAATAATACAAGAAAACTACCCACAACTTCTGAACACAGAAAACAAAGTGCCAACTAAAAGAATTTATAGATCACAATTCCTTCCATTTATAAAGAAAATATCAAAAGCTATTTGTCAACCTGGACACGTGTGAGCAGCCAATAAGTAGCCCTGCCAGCCCTCTACCCCAGCTGACCAACCTCCCTCCCCAGGCCACCCCACTCTGCCACCACCCTTGCCGCTGCTGTGCTGGGTCTGGGCAACGTCCTGGGGCTGCAACAGGAGCTGAGCTCAGCACAGCCTTGGCCCAGGAACCCAACCAGATGCAGGTGCCCCTGCTGTGCACCACAGGCTATGGCTTCTATGAAAACCCTCAAACCAACTGCATGTGCTCTGTCTGCTATAAGGATTTCCTCCAACAGCAGCAGAATAGTGGAGAATAAGCCCCCCAGTAGCCAGCAGCCCCAGTCCTGCTGCCCTGGAAACTTTCCCTGCAGCATGTGCAGAAGAGGCAGACCCTACACCTTATGATGTCTTAGCCAAATCAATCTCTCAGACTCCTGTGACCCACCAAATGACTGCTATGAGCATATTGAAGGAAGACACACCAGCTACATCCAGGCAGATGAGGCCCTCTCCACGGCTTCCTCATAAGGTTCTCTTCTTGAGACATCTCAGAGCTTCTCTGAGGAAGAGAAGTCATCTGAGAAACCCAGACCAAAAAAGAACCACTGCTTTGCTTGTCAGAAAAAAAGTGGATCTGACAGGATTTGACTGCCGCTGTGGAAATCTTTTTTGTGCCATGCACCAATTTTCAGCATAGCTGTCCCTTTGACTACAAGGCTGAGGCCACCGAGAACCCCATCATTGTGGCGAAGAAGATTCAGAAGTTGTGAAGCATGGCATCACTGAGGGGCACAGCCATCCGTGCCATTTAAGAGGTCCTTACCTCCTCAACTTGAAGCCAGGCCTCTCCCTCCAGACAGGGGGTTTGACTGAATCCACTCTGAAGTCCTCTCTGAGGTTTCCATATTCCCCAAGATAAAGAATTCTTCATCTCAAAAGCCCTTAGACTTGTTTGTATCCTCTACCTCCCTGGCTCCAGGGAAGATAGTGGGACCAGCTCCCCTCATGTCTCAGCAGGACACCTTTCCCTCACTTCTGTATCTCTTCACTTCCTTTGTCATTTCCCAGGATGTCCTAGCACCCCAGCAAAGCGAGGTCTTACTTTCCAATAGTCAAAGTGTCCCCTCTCAACTCTGATCTTCCTACAGACCACAGGAGCTGTTTGTGATCCAGTTAAGAGATGTGTTGAAGAGGACTCTTTCCATTCCCCTGCCAGTGTCACTGATACTCTTCCCACCACATACACTCACTTTGCTACCTGTGTTCTGCCTTACTGTGCGTTCCTGGTTCTCAGGTTTGCATATCCAGCTCAGACCAGCACCCTGCCTCGCCTCACAGGGAAAAATCTCAGAGGAACCTTAGCTTTGCATAAAGATACTGCTGATAATTGGAGATCCTGGGCGAAGGGCAGTACCTCCCTCCACCTTGCTCTTGAAGGTGCCCACTCCTTTAAGCCTGTGTGCCTATGCCCCTGCCCATGTCACAGTGACTCAGTTTGCTTTTTCCATGGGAAGAAAAACATACTTAGCATTGCCCCACACACACACACCCCGATCCATTGGGTACACAGCCACCTGTTCTCAGGTCACATGGCATCTTGAGTGGCTCTTTGGGAGGTGGGATGGAATGTGATTCTCTTTGGTGTTGCCTCTTTCTTCCTGGGAAGTCTTTGTGGGGATAAAGTCCTGACAAGCAAATGAGCTTGGTTTAGAGGTGGGGAATAGGGCCCTGTAGTACTGTGAAGGAGAAGGGGCTCTGCAGCCAATTAGGAGAAAGTCCCGCTGGGGCAAATGAAATGACTGTCTGACTGCTCTGGAGTCCAGGACACCCAGCACCTTAAAAGAGCCATCTAGCCTTTCTCTCTCCTGCTGCTCAACTATATATTGCTTGAGAATAGAAACAGTTTCATTTTTTTAAATTTATTTATTAATTACTTTAAGTTCACAACATTCAGTTCCATAAGGTTTTTTTTCTCCTACTCCCTCTCTTCCCCCCTCTCCTCCTATGGCGGCATGCAATCCAATATAGGTTCTACAAATGACAGTTTCATTTTTGCCTTTTCATCCCTAACCCCTGGCTAACAAAGTCCAAAGGCAGGTTGCTAGGAAATCATGACTGAAATGAATTGAATCTGACTTTGGTGATGCTTTTGGGTTTGGGGTTTTTGATTTTTTGTTTTTTTGCTTATGTGGTTTATTTATTTGTTTGTTTGTTTGTTTGTTTGTTTGTTTGTTTGTTTGTTTGCTTTTTGGAGGGCAATTGGGGTTAAGTAACTTGCCCAAGGTTACACGGCTAGGTTTTTTTTTGGTCGTGTGTGTTAAGTGACTGAGGCCGGAACCCAACTCAGGTCCTTCTGGCTCCGGGGCCGGCACTCTACTCACTGCTCCACCTAGCCGCCCCAATGTGGTTTATTTTTAAACCTCTACATCAGCACCTTAGCAAGCTAGCTAGCTAATTTGCTTTAAAACTCCCTTGAGAGTCTTAGCAGCTAGGTGGCACAGTAAATAAAGTGCTAGACCTGAAATCAAGAAGACCCGAGTTCAAATTCTGCCTCAGATACCTACCACTTGTGTGACTCAGTTTCCTCATCTACTAAATGGGGGTGATGATAATAATAGCACCTGCCTCCCTGGGTTGTTGTAAGGACACAATGGGATAATGAATGTAAGGTGTTTTAATGTGGTGCCTTGCACATTGTAATGCACTGTGTGAATATTAGCTTCTCTAATCATCATTAGCATCTGACTGTGTCACTTTGAATATAACGAGTCTTTTCTCCTCCATGAGCTCCAGCTTCCTCATCTGTAAAATGCAAGGGTTGGACTAGAATAATACTAAATGATATCTTAAGTCTCCTTCAGGTCTTGAGTTTCTATGATTATGTCATTTGATTTCTGTTCCAAATATATATTCCCTATGAAGTACATCTAAATGAACATGTGTACAATTTATTAGGAGGCCATAGAAAGATGGCAGTCAATAGAGTATGGTCTTCTTTCCTAGGAGTTTGTTCTGTGTGATGGAAATTAAATGTTGAATTTTGGAAAATCCTGTAGACTTCCAAGCACAAGAATCTCCGTCCTTTACCAAGTCTTAGCCATTAGCCAGCTTCCATATCAGAGTCCTTACTTAGGGCATAAATTCTGCTGCAGAGTGAGTTATTTATTTCTTTATGTCATTAAGCACATTTCTCATTCTTCTGTGGGTGGTAGCAGGAAGTGCAAAGGCAGTTATCCCTTTCCACCTAAAAGCTGCAGTAATTAGGAACCAAAACCATTCATTGCATATTCTCACCTTTATGCTTGCAAACATGATTTGTAGACATCAATGCCAAAAATCAGCTGAAAGTGGAAACAATATTGATGTCCTAAGAAAGATGCCAAAGGCATGTTGAAACAGTTGACCTCATAGAGTGGGCAGACTCTGCTTTAAAACTTCTTTTTTCTCCATATGTTTCTTCTGCAGACACAACTAGACCTCCAAAGAAAGATGAAGAAAATGGCAAGAATTATTACTTTGTATCTCACGACCAAATGATGCAAGACATATCTAACAATGAATACTTAGAGTATGGCAGCCACGAGGATGCTATGTACGGGACAAAACTGGAGACAATACGGAAGATCCATGAGCAGGGACTGATTGCAATACTGGATGTAGAACCTCAGGTAATTAATTCCCAAACATTTGGAACCTCCTGCCCTGCTGGTCTAGAAACTAATTTTAAAGATGAGGGCTTGAGGCAGGTTCCAAGGTGAGAAAAGCAATAAGTAATTTTTAATGCATTTTATAGTGCTTTTTAAAAGTGTTGAAGAACACCAGCGACCAGAGATGTGAGAGGGAAATCTGGAGCATAAATGGACTGGCATTTTGAGTTAGGGCAGTAATCTTATAAACACATGCCATAATAAAAAGCAGCAGTTCTGCTTTCATTATCTTTATTACATTCAGAAATCTAATAAAGTAGCTGATTAAATCTGTGTTTACTTAGAATGTCCCACTGATCTGGCGTTTGGTAAGAATCTTGTACTGCATTAATATACCAGCTACCTACCTCTCTAGATCTCAGTTATATTGAAATGCCAGGATTGTTGGCTCCATTTTCCAGGAGGGGAGAGAACACTGGACTTAGAGGCAGGTAACCTAGGATCAAATCCTGTGTGGCTTTAGAGAAATCACTTAGCCTAAGTTAGTTTCCTCATTTGTGAAATGGGATTCACATTTTCACATATAGCATTGTTATGAGGGAAATATCTTGTAAAATTAACAGCAGTATTGACTATTATTAAGAAAGGGATCGTTGGGGGTGGCGAGGTGGCGCAGTGAGTAGAGCGCTGGCCCTGGAGTCAGAAGGACCTGAGTTCAGATCTGGCCTCAGACACTTAACAAACACAAAAACAAAAACCTAGCCACGTGACCTTGGGCAAGTTACCTAACCCCAATTGCCCTCAAAAAAAAAAAAGAAAGGGATCATTGAGTTATCCTTTTGTCCTATCTTTCTCCAACATAGCTTATGCTTATGTGCCTTTGGGGCTATATACCCTGAGTTACATGTAGTTTTCATACCACTGTATAGTGGCACATAAGCCATGTCTCAAATGAAGAAAGATATTCCTTCCTCAGCATGAATTCATTTCTAGGACAGTATTTTTTTACAGGGTTTTCTATATTCTTACAAAGAAATACCTCTAAATAAGAAGTTAGTATAATGCTTTTATGTTTCCGTATCAACCTGTCAGAACATAGATTAATCAGTCAGAGTACGGGTTTATGTTTTGTAAAGGATATTCATGGAAGTGAATAATAACTTTCACTCGCTTGACATAAAATCTGCCAGGTATAGACCAATTTGACTCAATATCTCAAACCTCTAAAATAATTTTTATTTACAGCCTTCCTTCATAAGGTTTGTATTTTCCTGTATATTAAAATAACTTTAGATGAATGAGAAGTTTCCCTTAGTCAGCATCAAAGCTCACTAGAGAAAAGAAGCCTCACTAAAAATTGTCCAAAGGGTTTATACCACAGGATATGAGGCAGATGTTGTAATGAGGTCCATCTGATACTACTCGTATCAAATTCCAAGGTAGGCCTAGCTTATTATAAATTTCACAGTCTGGCAGAAAGTGTTAATAAGATTCTAGCATACTAGAAAGTTGTACTAGCAGGCTCCAGTGTTTGTACATAAACAGTTATAAACTAGAGGAAAACAAATCTGGCCCCTTGAAATTGACCCAGAAGCTCATTTTCATAAACTTTCTATTCATGAAACAATTCAGAGTTATTTTTTAAACTAGTTTTCATCTCATTTACATTTAACATGGAAAAACATTTTGATTTGCCACACATCTATTTCAAAATTTGGTTGCTAAATACCCTTCATTCATTCCACAACCATAGCAACTATTTTAATTGTTTTATTAAGGACTTACTATGAACAACACACTGTGTTAGAGAGGGGAGGCAGGTTGGAGCTCAATTAAGACTTTCCCTAGTCCTGGGAGAAAGGTACAAATATCTTGCCCATATTATAGAGGAGAAAACTGAGCCTCCGGACGCTTAAATAACATGTTTAGAATCACACAGCTGGCAAGTGACTGAGGCAGGATTTGAATGTAGGTCTGCCTGACTCCAAGTCCAGCATTCTATCAGCTCCACCACCTAATAACCCTAAATGTGTGTATACATATGTACATATATGTGTGCATGTGTGTATACTTGTATACATACATATATATAGATAAAGAGAATGAGAGAGAGAGAGAAAATGTCAGTCTCCCATGTTCTCTACAACAATCCTGTAAAGTAAGTAGTAAAAGTATTGGGCATATGAGAAAGCCAAGCTCTAGTTAGGTTCAGAGACTTACCTGGCATACGTAAATAATAAGATGCCAGGGGTAGCTAGACGCCACTTCATCGGATTCCAAGTCTAGTGAATTGCTCGTTAGGCCATAAACATGCACATGCTTTTTTCTTATCTGCACCTTGCCCTCTAAAGACAAAGATAATCATATTAATAACTGAAATTTATATAACACTTTCTAGTTTACATGATGCTTTATATGATTTACCTTGTATATTCCATCAAAACAACTCTGTTAGGAAAGTAATACTTGATTTTAATTTATTTTATTTTCATTATTATTATTAACCCAGTTGGTGAAGAAGCTCAGGCTCAGAGAGGCTACACAAACTTGACCAGTCACTCAGCCAGTTAGTGTCTGGTCACTGGCCAACAGTGCTTTCTTAAGAAGAGCTCGACACCCAGTGACACCATAAAGGAGAACACAGTACTGAGCTCCAGTGTGGACATAGTCCCTATACAGACAAACCGAAACGGCACTAAGGGCATCAGCATCTGTGCCAAGTTTTTTAATTCAATTTTTTTCCAGCATCAAATTTATCATCTTGATGATTTCAAGATTTCTTTTTTAGGAAATCATGAAAGAAAACTCCCCACATCTTTTAGAACCAGAGGGCAAAATGAAAATAGAAGGAATCCACTGGTTGCTTCCTAAAAGAAACCCCAAGACTCAAAATTTCCAGGTCAAAGAAAAGATACTGTGAGCATCTAGAAATAGTCAGTGAATAAGCATATATTAAGTTCCTGCTGTTTGTCAGGGACTGTGCAAAGCATTAAGGGTATAAAGAAATGTAGAGACAACCCCTGGTCTCATGAAGCTCACAATCTAATGGGGGAGATAGCATGTAAATAACTGTACAAACAAGATGGATACAGAATGAATGGGAGGTGAGAGAGTGAAGGCATCAGAATTAGGGCATTGAGAAGGGCTTCCCTGGAGAAGGTGGCATTTTGCCAGGTGTTTATAGGAAGCCACAGGGAGGGGATGAGGAAGGAGAGCATTTCAAGCATGTGGGGACAACTGTTGAAAGTGAGTTGGGAGATGGGGTGCCATGAGTGAAGGACAGCAAGGAGGCCAGGGTCATTGGACTGAAGGGGGGAGGGAGGAAGGCCACTCCCCATCCCTGAGGTGTAAGGTGAAGGAAGACTTGAAAGGTGGGGGGAGGACAGTTACATAGGGCTTGATAAGCCAAACAGTGGAGAATATTTGATACTTGGAGTGAAGTGGAGGTGGGGGGGAGGAGAATAATTAATGACCTCAGTTTTTCAAATGTCAAATTTTAAATGTTTTGGGCACATCCAGCTCAATAGACCATGCAATACACAGTTGGAGATGACTGAGGGAAATCGACATAGAGGTGAATGCCTGAGAGCTGATAAGATCACCCAGTGAAATAGTATTGTGGGAGAAGAGAAGAGGGCCCAGGACAGCCCAGGGAAGTGTCCACAGCTATCAGCTATGACCTGGGACTGGCAAAGGGGACTGAGAAGGAGCAGTCAGATAAGTAGGAACTGAGCTGGGTGATAGACATTGTCCAAAGCTGCAGAGAGGCAAAAAGGACAAGGATTAAGGCTATTAGATGTGGCATTCAAGTCAGCCAATAAATGTTTATATAGGAGCTTATAGTCTAATGGGGAAGGACACACAAAATGGAAATGAAAAGGGAGGGCAGGATGAGGTGGAGAAATCAGAAAACTCTGCGATTATTGTAGCCATGTAGGAAATGAAATGTCTGTCCTAAGGCCCCTCCTTAAATGGAGGTGTGGGGGCTGATAGCTCCACCCTCAGATCCGAGGGGAGAGCCATGAGGAGGTATGAACACCAAGGCTGATTCAGTCTTACGGAATGATGGATTTTCCCAGGGCTTTAAGAGATCATCTTTAACATCATCTCCAAAGCTACTTGGAGAGAGTAGCTTTGGTTGAATGATGAGGGTGGAAGGTAGACCATAAAGAGTTAAGAAGGATGTGACTGATGGGGGAGATACAGGAAATCAGCTTAGGGTATAAACTAAATCGTAAAGTGTAACAGCAGGTCTGCAAATTAATTTGGGTAACATCACTTTAAAATATATATATTGGCATCACAAACAGGCAATAAACTTTCAATTCTTTAAGTCATTTTTAAGGAGTATTTTGTAATTATATTAATACAAGTCATGAGTATGTCTTGGTAGATTGACTCTCAAATATTTTATGCATTTTATAGTTATTTGAATGTTATTTCTTTCTCTTATTTCCTCCTCCTTTTTGTTATGTGGGTTCAAGGCCTGCCTCTGATACTTATCATGGGACCATTAGTCATTAACCTCTCATAGGCCTCAGCTTCTTCGTCTAAAATGGGAATAATAATGCCTTTGGTGTTCATCTCACAAAGTTGTTGGGAGGCTGAAATGTATATGAGTGTGTGTGCACATTATAATATACATTCTATATAAACTTCATTTGTTATTTATGACAAGGAAGTCAATGCAGCAACCAAATGAGACTGTCTTTTTTGTACGAAAAAAGTCTACTTTGTAGACCTTGTTTGGATGGCTGTTTTCTATGATTTTGAGGGGAAAGGGCTACTTATTCTGTAATTAAATTTGTTCCAAAGATTTTTTTCTCAGTTCTTTTATTACTCTCTGTGAACCCATGCAAAGGGCACCTTGGCACCTCCCTGCTGAAGTCTTACTTCCTTTCCCATAGGCACTGAAGGTCCTGAGAACTGCAGAATTTGCTCCTTTTGTAGTTTTTATTGCTGCACCTACAATTACTCCAGGCATCAATGAGGTAAGAACTTTTAAATGTTAAAACGTACCGATAGAAGGATCCATATCTGTTGTGCACGGTGAGGTTAAGCACTGGAGCTGGTGGAGCCCAGGAGCCTCTTTTTGCACTGAGAACTAAGCAGATGTAGGCTGATTCTTATATTCATCCCAGTTCACCCAAGAGAATTGAATGAATTCATTATCCTGCACTTGTAGCAACTTCCTTTTGGTTCAGATCTACTTGCCAGGTGAAAACTGACCTTTTGAGGGATCAGGGCAGAAGTGGGTAGCCTGTGGCCTCAAAGCTACATGTGGCTTTCTGGGTCCTTGGGTGCAGCCCTTGGACTGAATCCAAACTTCTCAGAACAAACCCCTTAATAAAAGGATTTGTTGTGTGAAACTTGGACACTGTCAAAAGGCCACACCCAAGGACTTAGAAGGCCACAGCCTCAAAGCCAGAGGTTCCCCAGCTCTGGACCAGGCTTTCCCCTCTGAGCATCCCTAAGCATCAGACAATAGAAAGGGGTAGTTATTAAGCTGAAATCCCCTCAGTCTTAAGTCTAACAGTGAGTTGGAAATGGTGATTTAACTATAGATCTGTATTTTAGTTTTAAAATGTGCATAAGAAGTTTTGTTAGTTGTACAGCTTTTTGTTTTTTTAGTCTGGACCTATGATTGTATTGGCATAAGGAAGACCCTTTGAGGACACTTCTCACAGTGAGGGTTAGTGCCTTCTCTGCAGCTTAGAGTCTTAAGACATTGCCTGGGGCACTGAGAGAGGTTAAGGCCAGGGTCATCTGGGCTCTAGGGGTATTAGGTGACATTTGAACCCCAACAGCCCTGACTGAGGCCAGCAACCACACAGCTGCCTCTCCAGAGATGTTTGTACTGTCCAGTCACCTCTGACTCTTCGTGACCCTATAGATCCTACCATCCATGGGGTTTTCTTGGCAAAGCTGCTATAGTGGTTTGCCATTTCCTTCTTCAGTGAATTAAGGCAAACAGGCTTAAGTGACTTGCCCAGGGTCACCATAGCTAGTGAGTGTGTGAGGCTGGATTTGAACTCAGGTCTTCCTGACTCTTGGCTCAGCTCTCTATCCACTCAGCCATCTAGCTGTTTCCAGAAGAACTTTAAAGCTAATTATTTAATCAGACTCAAGTAGCATTTAAGTAAAATCACAGAATACTGCATCTGGAATGCAAGTTAGCAGTCATAGTTCAGCCTTCTCGTTTTATTAAATAAGGAAACAAAGATCCAAAAAGAAGTGACTTGCCTCTGGTGTCATTGGCAGAGCTTGGGTAGAATCGCAGCCTCTTGCCTCCCATTTCCATGTTCTTTGTCCAGACTTACACGTCAGAAGGAAAATCTGGTGGAAATGAAGGTTAAAGTGAACCGTGTGTGTGTCTGTGTGTGTGTCTGTGTACACATATGAGCTGGGGCCCTTTGTAGGTCCTGAGGGCTGTGACTGCCTCATAGGCTGACCTTTAGCTCTGTCTGCAGTGCTAATTAGAGTCAGGAAGACCAGAGCTCAAGGGAGAGGAAGAATGGGCACGTCCCCATCCTGCCTCTGATAATCACAAGTTGTGTGACTGTGCAGGGCCCTTAACCTCTCTCCACCATCTTGGTGCTGGGCTGGGCTAATTAAGCTTGATGCTGAGAGGGTCTCCCTGAGACTCTCCTGTCTCCATTTCAGAGGGAACTAACTGTACTTGGGGAGTTCCAAAATTAGGTGGCACTACTAGAGTTTTACCTCAGGGTGGTGAATTTAGAAGAGGCTGAGCTGTTGCCCTGAGAATGGGTTCTTCCTACTCTTCCCTGGCATCAAGGCAGCCTCTTAGGATCTCCAAATCCCTTCATCTAGGTGTCTTAATGGTTAGAGCACTATGCCTGAAGTTAGGAAGATCTGAGTTCAAATCCAGCCTTGGGCACTCAGTATAGCTGTGTGATGTTGGACAAGGGTAGGTCAGAGGGTTCCAAGTCAAGCACTCTTTCATCTTCCTGCTTCCTTAGTAAGACTGACTACCCATCTGAAAGTGTTTGTGATCTTACAGAATTGTCTGGGGCACTCAGAGTTAGGTGGCTTGCCTGTGGTCATGCTGCTAGCATGGGTCAGAAGCAGGACTTTAACCCTGAGCCTTCCTGACTCTAAAGCTGACCCTCTGTCATTAGACCTCAGATAATCCTCTCCTTCTTCAAGACGTAGTTCAGGCCTCACCTATTCCATGAGTGTCTTTACTCCCAAACTGCCCGGTATTTAGCTACTTTGCCTTTATTCTCTACATTCTTTTATGTCTTTTCTGTCTCATTAGAATGTAATCTTCTAGTGGTTAAGGACTGTGTCATTAATAGTGTTTGCATCTCTAATACCTAGCACAATGCATGTCTGGCTTCTGTCTATCTTCACTCAGTTCCCCCATGTCCATCCCCTGGGTGTTCTTCCTTTTGGTTCTGGACATGCCTTCACATTGCTGGTGCTGGCACTCAGGTGTTCTTGCTCTGTCATGGAATCAGCCCTCTCAAGGAGAAGAGTCAGCTCATTTTCACAGAGGAGGAGATGGTATCAAGAGATTTTGAGAAAAACAAACAGAGCTCATATCTAGTGGCTTGTAGGAGCCCTGATGTGGGGGGAAGCAGGACCAAGGTAGGCACAGTATGGAATAGCTTCATAGAGTGCTGCCCTCAAGTCAGGAAGACTCAGCTTCCTGCATTCAAGTCAGCCTCAAACATGTACTAGCTGTATGACCCATGACAAATCCATTAACCCCGTTTGCCTCAGTTTCCTCATCTATAAAATGAGCTGGAGAAGGAAATGGCAAACCACTCGAGTATCTTTGCCAAGAAAACCCCAAAGGGATCTGACCAAGAGTCAGATGCAATTGAAATGACTGAACAACAAAACTTGACTCAAGGCCCAGGACTCTCTCAACTGCATTATCTGTGTCTTGCTGCAGTGAGAGCCTGGCTGAAACTAAATAACATGAATTTATAATAAATCCAGTCAGAACTGTTGGTCTGTGAATTCCCCTAGCTCCATTCAGAAATATGCGCATAGGCATGGAGGAGGTAGATTGTGTGAGTAATCCAGGGTTAAGATTGAGAAGCCGAGGACGGAGCAGGGAGGGACTCAAGAGGAGGCAGCAGCATACTTACTGTATGGCTGAGATTGGAAAGGAATGGAAGTGAGGGCAAGCACAGTAAACGGCCTGAGAAACTGCTGTGGGTCTTAATGAGGGCAACGAAGAGGTTTGAGGAGGGTTGGTGAATAGAGATAGAGCAGAGAGGAATGTCCCACTGTTTGATTAAGGAAGCAAAATGTTTGTGGTTAATGGTGAAATCCAAGACGGACCGGACCCTTCATATGTGTGATTGAGGTGGGGCTAAAGGATTCAGTCAAGGAAGGAAGTTAGCAGGTACCGACTGTGTGCCAGACACTGTGCTAAGTCCTGTGTAGATATGATCTCAGAACAATCCTGGGAGGTAGGTACTATTGTTATCTCCGTTTTTACAGCTAAGGAAACTGAGGCAGGCATCTACTAAATGACTTGCCCAGGGGCAGCTAGGTGGCACAGTGAATAGAGCACCGGCCCTGGAGTCAGGAGGACCTGAGTTCAAATCCGGCCTCAGACACTTAACACAAACACTAGCTGTGTGACCTTGGGCAAGTCACTTAACCCCAATTGCCCTCCAAAAAGAAAAAAAAATTACTTGCCCAGGATCACACAGGTTTTCCTTGCTTTTTGCCCAGCACTGACTGCACCACTTAACTGGGATTTAAGGAGACCTAGGAATTAGGAGGCATGGGGGTTTGACAGATGTGGAGATAAGGAGGTGGTGTTTAACCAAGCGTTGGACTGCCCTTGGAAAGGCAGAAGAATAACCTGGAGGTCCCTATGATCTGGACTGGGTGGAGAAAGTTAATCGAGTGAACTTAAAGGGAAGAAAAATTGCCAAGTGATAGTAAAGGAAAGTCTGCAAGTAGCAGAGAAGAGCAAGGAATGTTCTTATTCACTCCTTGGGTCCTACTAGATGAGTTTTTGGAGGTTTAAGATCTGAGCTGGCAAGGGCCTAAACTAGTCTTTCTTATTCTCTGTGGCTTCACGCATGTACAGAGGTTTCCAAACAAAGGACTGGACAGTGGGGCACCCCAGGACCACGCTGGCCACCACACCTGCCATGGGTCCAGCACACTCCACACCTTGGAGATCCTGGAGTCCCAAGCCCAGAGCCACACCTCGGCTGGAGGGTGGCTGGCCATTTAAAGTGCCCTTTGGGAGTGTGTTATTTTGTCAGAGCGTACCTGCTAAAAGATGTCCCAGCCTAGCAGAGAGAGGAGCATGCTGTGCAGGGTTTCTCCCAGTAACCTCCAGTTACTTTCTGCCCTTGCACAGCAGATGAGTACAGCTAGGTGGTGCCATAGTGAACAGGGTGCTGGGCCTGGAGTCAGGAAAACTCATTTTCTTGAGTTTGAATCCCACCTCAGACATTCCCCGTGTCACCCTGGGCAAGTCACTTAATCTTGTTGGCCTTAATTTCCTCATCTCTAAAATGAACTGGAGAAGGAAGCAGCAGTGTCACAAAGAGTTAAACACAACTGAAACAACTCAAATTATGTTTTAGAAAACAACGAATAGGGAGAAAAAGAAAGAAAGGAAACAGGGCACGGGAGCTCCTCTAGAACAGATTGTCTTGTTTTTATTACTTAAAAAGGACAGATTAACAGAAACTCATGGGAAGCCTGAGGATGGCGCCCACCATTGTGTGTTCCTTAGAAAATCGGTTTGACAAATGACTTAGCTAATCACAGCAGAACTAAGATATGGGAAATTTTCAGTTTCTCTATTAACCAAATTTGCCTGAGTGATTTTTATTTCTATTACTTTTTTTTATATCATTTCATTTGCATAAAGTATATTTCTTTCTAAAGTATGATCTGTTTTCCTACCTTATTTCAATATGCAAACATTTCAAAAGCATCTGTTAAATGGTTTTATCTTTTTGTTATATTATTTTCTTGAATTATCATCTTTGCTTTTTTTTGCCTATTTTTCCTGCCCTTTTACTAACTTTCCAAAGCTGCCAAAATGGTGCAGAAAACTGCCTGTAAGTACCCGTGAGGAGCTGATGAAATACAGCCCTGTTTCTTTTAATAGATGTAGAATGTAGACGTTCTGTTCCCACTCAGTGCTGCTTTTGCTCTTAGAATAAAGGCATTTTGTTTTCACTGACTTAAGGCCCACTCCTGTACTGAGTTAAGTACATGTAAGGGCTATTTTTTGTGAAGAAAGGAAAAGACAAGCATAACTTCACCATTCAAGCTCAGAGAGAGACCTTTAGTTCAGCTTGAAACATTTTGTCACTTTACTCATCGAAATTGGAACATGATCACTACTTCAGACTCCGAGTCTTCTGACTCTGCACTTCATAGCCTTCAGGGGCAAAAAGCAGCCTTCTGGTGGGGTTGAGAAAACAAAGACTATTCCTTTCAACAGAAATTACCTAAAAATCCTCTGCCAGAAGAACGTGATTTGTTTCCCATGGAACCAAATCCAGGGAAACAGACTCCAGTTGTAACTCAGACGGTGTGAGCTTTTCATTTCTAATCGATTTAGGTTTGCTGACCCCAAACCCAGGGGAGACTTTGTAAAGGCTGTTCCCTAGTAACCTGGTATCTTCTGAACAAAGGCAGATTTGCCCTTCCCTACAGTGAAGTCACAGTGAAAAGACTATGCTTTTTAGGGATAAGCAGGTGTGTCTAGACGCACTGATGATAAAAAGGTAGTTGTGAACCCCAGCTTTATCTGTAGAATAGGTATACCTGATGTTCAAAGAATATTTTCAGAACTACTTTGAAAGAAGTAGATGGCCCTGAGAAGAGGTGCAAAATTTTTATCTTCAAAGTACTTAATGGAAGTAACTCTACTGCTTGGACCCCCTTCTCTGTTGTGGTATTACAATGGACTTGGCTAATTCCATCCTTGTTAATGGGTTTATGCTGATCACTGTTACAAAGGCGAACACCCACAGAGCCCAGATTTTACCTGGTAGTTTTTGACCTGTGCATTTAACAGAAAGGACACCAACATTGATACCCTTTGTGCTTAAGACAGCTGGTCTTTCAAGGCTACACAGCCTTTCCTTTATTTAGCATATTTGCCCCCCATTTCTAGCCTTCCATGCCCCTGAAGAATTGGTTCCTTTTTTCATCAGATCCCCTGTATGTGAGTATATACACACACATATACACACATACATATACATATATGTGGCATAGTGAACTTAGGGGAAAATATGTATATATTACTATCCATTTTTAGCAAATTTGCCTCTTTTCTCTTACTGTAATGGATTTAGTTTCCTATTTTCCCTTGAGAGGTCCCCATCTTGAAATAACAAAATAAAATGGGTTGCGTTATGAGTAAAGTTACTTGTATATGTCCATGTCCTCTTTAAATTTTAATTTGCTCTTGGCTCACTGTTAGCTGTGGGCGTTTGCCAGAGCACTCGATGTGACTTTGGTTTGGGGAAGTATCACAAATAGTGTCTTAGTGCCCCCTGACATTGACAGCTTATCTTGCAGACTACGTATGAATGATGGTAGGTTTGCACAGGGACTCATTTTTAGGAGTTCATTAGACCGGCAGATGCTGTGTCATTCTTCTGAAATGACCCATCCCGTACTGAGTGCTTCTCATTTTGTAACATCCAAAAAGCCTTTGCCATCTCATTGTGTTGGATATCTTTACATGTAACTCAATGCCTAGATCATGTTGGCCGTTAAATAGAAAAAGAGGGACACAGTTTGCCATCGAGAGGTGAAAGCTGCTGTGGGCAGGTGCAGCTCTGGTTTAGGGGGCCAGAATCAACTTAGGTGTTCAAGCACATGCCTGTGCCAAGAAAAAGGCAATAGGAGATCTCTGATCACACAGATCAAGAAATGCCTCGATTTGCCAGTTTAAAAACAGGAGAATGAAGGGAGGACAGTGGGAATAGCACTTAAGGTGTGAGGAGCCGGGGAAAGAGAACATCCAGGTGGGTGAAGTGCGGCTGTCTGTGCAAACCGCACGCCAGGACCCTTGAGGCCCTTCCTGGGTTCGCCAGCCATCTGAGTGTCTGGGTTTCACTGTTAAGAGTGTCCCTCTTTGTAGTGCTGTTGTCCCCTCATTCTCCACTCCAGCCTTCCTAGAAACTAGAAGTGTGTCCTGTTGCATGCCGGGCAGCTGCCATTACACACAGCGGTTTACTAAAGCTGCAGTGTGTGGCAAGTCGTTTGTTTTGGTTATAACTGTATTTATTCATGGCTTCACCCAGTGGGACTGGGCTAGGAGGTCTGACCTTGGCAGGACAAATGAAAATCAGAAGAGCTAAAGAATCCAACTAACTTTTCTCTTTTCTTTGCTTCCTGATGCACCCCCTCCCCATCCCACCTCCAATCTCCACCTCCCCGAATCGCTTTTTAGGACGAATCCCTTCAACGCCTGCAGAAGGAATCTGATATCTTACAGAGAACATATGCACACTACTTTGATCTAACGATCATCAACAATGAAATTGATGAAACAATCAGACATCTGGAGGAAGCCATTGAGCTTGTTTGTACAGCGCCACAGTGGGTTCCAGTCTCCTGGGTCTATTGAGCCTCTCACCAGATAACTGAAGAATTCTGTCATATCTGGGAACCACCTCATACATGAAAAAACCTCTTCATTACTGGCCTTGTGTCAACAGGTCTTGGCCCCTAGAGACTACCTAGATGTAGTGTGACCTAAATTTAACTATTGTCATGTCCAAATAGATAGGAGGAGGAAAAAAAATTAAACACTAACTTAAAGAGACAGTATCTTTTTTAATCAGTTCTCCTAAACTTTAATAAAAATGTATCTTTAAATGTATGTATTATTCAGTCCTTTGGAATGTTATATTTTTGGAAATCATAGCTTTTTATTTCAAAGGCCCCTTAAAACTGCACAAAATAGATGCTGCTTTCTATAATCTATTTTAATAATAATAAAAATAATTCTGTTACCTTGACATGGGGGTGGAACACTACATTCTTTTTAGAGTCTGATTTTATGGATTGGAATATCTTGCTTTCCTTTATTTATTTGAAATAATCTAGTGATTACAAAACATTTTTAAAGGCCTTTTTTCTCTTTTTTTTAGAATAGTATTTTTGTTAGGTACTTTTATGTAACATCCAGATAATGTGATACTGTCTCTTTGAAGAATTCTGTCAACCTTTTAGAGATTTGAAATTGGGTCTTGACTCTTAATGCATGTGGACAGTCGCAAGCTTTCATGCTGTCGGTGTATCTGTGTTGAAAAAAAAAACTGTAATCTACAGCAAAAGTACATTCCGTTCATGGGAAAACTACCCAAGGGAATAAAAATAAAATGTTATGACTAAGTTGTAAACCTATGCACATCCCTTGCATTTTGGGCAACTTTATAAAAAACTGATTTTTATTAATAATAATCATGTAGTGAAATGTGTTTGTAATTTTGTCTCAGTTTAATTTGTTGTAAGGTGGGAGGGGGAATTGCTGGTTTCATCATTTTGGATCTGTGTTGTCTGAGAGTATTAACGTTTTAATTCAGCAAAGAAATGCAGATTTTTAATATGTATGTAATTGTTTTAAATTTACCCATTTTAAACAAAAATAATGTGCAATGAAGAAACCAGTTTAGGCATTTGCTATAAACTGAATATTCCAAAAAGATTCATCTTTGACAGCCCTGTAAATTCCTTAAGAATGGTAACTGACACTACATACAGTTTGACCAATTTTTTTTTAAAATACACTTCATTTTATGTGTTCAACAATTAAATGCCTTTGGGTCCTTCATTTCATTACAGATTGGTTCAGTTTTGAAAATCAGCACTTTTAGATTGTATGCATTGGATGATAATTGAACCATGAGAAGGCCCTAGAGTGAATACAAGTCTGCAGTGCCCTCCAGGGGTCCACAGCCAACAACTCCGAGAGCACAACTTGAACAATTTCTGACCCCTAGAGAGCAGTCGGCCATATATTTACTTGAGGACCATCTGGGAAGGCTGCTTCCTCTTGCTTTATCCCTTGGCACAGGTGAATTTTTTATTTCACGTTGGTTGAGAGGCATTGACCATCTCATCACCCTCCTATGACATCACATTCTGCTAGTGCAAGTGGTCAGAGGCTTGGTGTTCCTCATACACTTTATTCCATACATCAGTAAAGTTTTGTTTTGTTTTGTTTTAATTAGTGTTTGTGGATGTAAATTTTTCATAGTATTATGTGGTTCATGAAAAGAGTACATCATTTGTGTCCTTTTATGATTCAGTGCAACAAATTTTATAGGTAAAATGGCCTGTGCTTGATTGTATTGAAAATAGCCTAGGTTACTCTGTGCCTTGGCAGGACTAGCCAGATGTGTTCCTGTCAAAAAACCTTTCATTTAAAGGACCAAATGTATTAATTGTGCACAATTTGGAAATTGGCAGCTCCCTCTCATGGCTCCTGTTGTTACAATGCCAATGGCCATGACAAGACAATTTAAAATTTACTAAAGCAAATTGTTAAATAAGGTTCATGACCTTCAGAAACAGACGTACTGGAAGTTGCTCATTTACTCTAGACACGTACACTTGCAGATCTTATTCCTGACTTTATATGTGAATCCAAAAAAAATGTATTTTGGTACATTCTAGTGTCACTATAAGCCTGAGAAAATTTAAGCCTAGTGAGTTATTCACTTGATGGTACTGACCACAATCAGGGCTCATTTCAGTTTTCATGAGCCTCCTCTACCTCATTTCCCATCAAAGCACAAAGAACAAACAACTCATGAAATGGGAAACAAAACAACAACAACAACAAAAACTTCCCTCCTTTTTCAGTAGAGAAATTGATCCACTTTCTGGTCAGATTTCCAGATGAAGTCATCTTAAATTGTCGTCATATGCATATTAGATTTATTAAACAAAGCGACTGTTTTAGAAGTAGTACTGCTGTTTGTCCCATCAGAAAGGACTTGATTCTTGTTCTAATAAGTAGAAATAGTCATTGCTTGAATTCATGTAGCCCCTTTCTCCTGAAGAACCCAGATGCTTCACCTCTCATCTCATCAAGCTCACCCTGAGTGTTGTGCAGGGGTGAGTCTGTTCTTATCTAGTTCACAAGTGGGGAAACTGAGGTATTGAGTAATTGAAAGAGGAAGCTAGGACTAGAACCAAGATCTGCCAGTTCCTTATTGACTGCTCCTTCCACAAGACTGCACTGATACAATCTGGTGAATAAGAACTGTATGTTTCCATGACTATGCCTTTCTTTCTCAAAAACCATCTCTCCTATTTAGTAAAATTAAAATACTTCGATTCTGGAATTCTGTCTTGTTGCTGCTGCTGTTGCTTTATCACTCTACACACTTGGCCACTAGACAGAGAAAGTGTACAACTTCACTGTTTCTATTCCATTGAGAAAACCATTATCTTTCACTTTAAAGACTAGAAATGAATAACTGAAAATTCAGTAAAATGGCTAAAACCACTCTGTTCAGAAAAGTCTTTACTGTGGCAAGGAGAGCAGCATTTTTGTTTTGTTGAATTCTGTATCTAGAAAAAAAAAGTTGTCTTTTCTACTCATGAGCTTCTCCAGGTGTCAAAAAGGAAGATGTTGTTCAATTGAATAGTTCTGAAGTTTCCCAGGTCAACAATAACTATTAAAGTCTTTTCCCGATGCAATTTAAATACCTCTTGACAGTTAAGAGGTTTTTTTGTTGTTTTTTTATTTGTTGGGTTTTTTTTTTTGCTTTTTTGGAAGGCAATTGGGGTTAAGTGACTTGCCCAAGGTTCCATGGCTAGTTTTTATGTTAAGTGTCTGAGGTCACATTTGAACTCGGGTCCTCCTGACTCCAGGGCCAGTGCTCTATTCACTGCGCCACCTAGCTGCCTCTTAAGAGCTATTTTTAAATAATTGCTTAGATACTAGATTGCTAGATGATTGCTTAAGAAGGAATTCATTTCAACATTTATTAGGCACCTACTACGTGCAAGGCAGGACAAGTACAAAGATAAATTTAATACAAGGGAAAACGAGATGAGGGCAAAGAAGTTCTGACAGGTTGGGGGAAATTTGAAGGAGCCAGAGAGAGAGTTCATTTTCTGCCAGGGGAATTGGGGAGTGGTTCATGGAGGTGATGACCCCTGAACTGATGAGGAGGAAGTATTTTCTAGGCCAGATAGGATAACTCTTGTGACCATTCAGAAGATGCTGTCTCAGTCTGTTGTATTGGACTGGCAGGATATTTAGGGAAGTCAGAGAGGCTGTAGGAGTAAAGAATAAAGCCAGCATGTGTCTTTAGGGTTCTGCATTCAGTGTCACATGACTTGAGGTTCTCAGTGATAAATATTTCTCCTTAATTATAACAGACCTGGACTTCTGTCTTCTTAAGGCCCATGTACACCAAAGAGCTGTAATTTCTGCAGAGGAATTGTACCCAAAGTAAAAAGACAGGAAGGAAACTGCTGCTCTTTAAAGGAATAAGGCACTAAAAATCAGATTGCTTTCACCCTACTGAGGTCATCTTCCTTTATTGTAAGACAGTACGTTAACTTCTTAACCTGAGGCAAAACGTATTCAAGAAACTAATTCTTTCATACACTTAAAAAAAAAGTGCCTAAGGTGATATATCTTCCTGGAACAAAGATCCCAGAGTAAACCTAGCACCTTGTGATTTGGAATTTCGTAAGCAATTTTCCTTTTTATCCTCATTTTTTTCTAACCTCTTCCCAAGCAGCTGTTCTTTTCCATTATCCAACTGATCCCTTCACAATTAAATACAATTACTACTGTCCTCTTTAAGAAGGGTTACAATGCTAAGACAAGTAAGGAAGACTGGTTAAATTTCACAACTTGTCAGTGATATTACAGGTGCCTGATCTCCTTTCTCTTTCTCTGGACTTCCAGTTAATCCTTTTCTTTGAAAGATAACTCTTCTGCAATAGCCCACAAGCTTTGGGCTTTTGCTGGTTTTGTAGAAGGTTTCTCTTTCTAATCCTCAAGAACTAATTTTTTTTTCCCATACCTCCCTTGGATGGAGTGTAATCATCCCTGGATGTTCACTTGGATCCATGATCTCATCAGTTCAGGAGTTCTCTCCAACAATGCAGATGGCAACCTGTCCGTGGCTGCCAGTCCCAAGAATCTCTTGTCCACTCTCTCACAAAGGGTCCAACCCAACATGATGAAGGCTCTTCTCATTTCTTCTCAAAATCATGAAGGTATCAGTGCAACTCAATGGCTCTTATCCCTGGTATCCCTAGGTCCTGCCATGTGGCCAGTTCATTTTTTCTTCTGGTCCTGTGATTCTTTGAGGATGCCCTCTGGTCCTGTTTCTTTTTGGCATTCCTCATTGTTTTTGTGTTTCAGCCTGCTCACAGCTGCTGTGTGCCTCCCTATGGACCTCCTTGTGGTGCTCATCTTTAGTTCTTAGGAGGCAGTGTCTGTGTCTTGCTGCTGTATAAGCAACACTGGTAAAAATGTCATTATTGAAAAGAGGGATCTTTGCTTTTGTGAGAGGATTGGGTTCAGTAAAACAGCTTTGCAGTTTCCCAAAAGCTGCCCAATCCTTTCTCCTTCTGAAGCCTGGGTCCAGCTCCTTCCTGAGCTTTACTCTTTGTCCCAGTTATACATAGGATTAGATAAACTCACTATGGCATCTATCCAAATGCATGTTGAAATCTGGGCAACAGACATGCTTCCTTTGCTTTCCTGTGTGGCTGCAGTGTTCAGAGGGCACAGTGTCACCTGCACACAGGAGCATCTACAAGGAAACCTTCCTTGACCTAGACTGAGCTGCATCTCTTCTGCTATGGTGGCAAATGTTCTTGGGGAACAGATTGTTATTACATCTTCCAAGGAATTTTGAGTGACCTTAACGTATGGATGGGAGACAAATCATTGTGAAGGAGCCTCTCAGGCAACATTTTGTTCTACTGCATTAAATTTTTTTCATAATAGACAAACATACAAACAATGGAATCTTACATTCTCTACCTCTTTCAGTTAATTGTGAGGTGGTAAAGATTTGGTGTGTTGTTGAATATAGGTTGCAAAAACCTGCTTGTTCCCTACTATCCTCATTGAGGATGCCCTCAGTATGTGTGTTTGTGAGTCTCATAAAAAGTTTTGTATAGATGGGAGAGTAGCCTATAGATAAGTAGTTAGTGATGTTCTCTTGGTCACCATTTTTTCATCATCAGTGAGGTCCAAGATTTTTTCACACTTTGGGTATCTTTTATCTTTCATCCTTCAGATACCATGTACGTGAGTCCATCATTGATCCCAGTTTTATCACTCAGCATAAATTTCATCTACATATACTTGGTCTGTTTCCCATATTCCCAAATATGGCTTTTCCCGTATTTATCCTCTCTAGGGCCATTTCTACCTCCTCTCTAAGAACAGCTGGGACTATGATAGTAGAAGCCAGGTGGTCCATTGGTATTACTGTGATATTAGAGGCCAGTGGTAGGGTGGTCCACTATCTCTAAGTTAGAAAAGTTTGCTATAAATTGTTTTTGTAAGGCTTTTCCATTTTTCTTCTTTGCAGTCCTTCCATTTTCATCCTTGAATGCCCTTTGGGATAACTTTGCTTAATTTTATATCTTGCCATGATTTCTTTATGCTGGTTCTTACCCTTTACCGCTTCCCTGTGCTTTATGAGGCGACTCTGCTCGTCATCTTCTGTCATTCTTCACTAGACTTTTCAGGTGGGTTTGTATTCTGTCCTGTGCTTGCCTTTGGTAGCTGTCTCCCCCCTCTGTCACACACTCGGAGTACTCTGTCCCTCTCTTTCATTTATTCTTTCATTTTTTAAATAAATGTCTAGTGTTAGCTCTAATGGGCTGACTCTCCAGTCGTTGCTGCTGACTCAGGGATAATTCCCAAATCAATAACAATTATTTTCTTGTCGGTTAAAAATCAACATTTAATTCTTTATAGGGTTATTTGGTGCTCACCATGTCCAGTGCCTACCAGTTCTTTAAAGAAAGTGTCCATGATAGAGAGGCATGAGGCTTCTGTGTGCAATCTATAAGCCATCAGCCTCGCTCATTGCTTTTTCCTGAACCACACTTTCCCATCTATTTCTCCTTATCCTTACCTTCTCCTACCTTTACTTTACCTGCACCAAGTATCAAAGAACATAGTTTGATGTGAGGGATCTTCATAAACTTCCTCTCCCGCTTCATCCACAACAACTCATGTTACTGCGTCATATGCAATCATTTTCCTGGTGATCTCTTTGCAGTTACTTTCCCTTAGTGCTGCAATATATGATGACCGATATTCCATGAAATGATGTTTCTTGTGGCTTTTGGGCATAGAGTAATACCCACTCCAACTGCTTTGCAGGACTCCAAGGAGTATTCGTCAACTGTCCTGCCATATGACTGCAACTCCCTTTTTCTGGTTTTGTTTATAGCAAGAATGTCAAGATCGAGAGCATTCAGTTCTTCCAGACTTATGTCCACTCATTGGTCATTAGACAAGAAGAATCTCATATTCAGAGGACCAATAGTCAGGTTGAAGTTTGCTTCTGATGTAAAGCTCTGTAACTTTTAAATCCTATAGCTTTTCCCCATGAAGACATATATCAGTTTCCTTAAGTTACAGCCAGAGTTTCTTGGATAGGGAAAGCAAGTCAGTAAATTTGCAATGGCAGATGCTAGAAAGTATGTAAGGGGAGTCAGTCACCACATGGGCCATGCCAGGGGTATAATGAATGATTAGTTCATTCTTTTTTGCTGCCATGTATTTATATTTCAGAAGTTAAACACGTCCTTAAAATTGGTAAGAAAGGCAACAGATTAAAAAATTCCTGACACAATTCCTTAGGCAGTCCTATTTATCATCATAGACATATTATCTCTGAGTGGGAAGAAAAGTCCTGCTTTTTACCACCTAGGGATCTTCCATCACCACTCACCTCACACCTCATCACTATCTTCCACCTGTGTGAATGGACTGAGCAAAAGAAAAGAGAAGGTAATTAGTCACCATGCAGGAGGCTCTGTTTCTGACCCCAAGTGCACCTCCCTAATGACGGGTGTGCTTTTAAACATATAGGCACATGTACGTCTCACCTTTGTCCCCTCTTAACCCTGGGACTTGGTTACTTTTGTGTGTTATATTACTTAGCTCTGGTTTGCACAAGTGACCAGTGGTTTCACTGGGTCTTAGGAAATAGTCAAGATGTTGAACTGATCTTATGTCTAGCCCAGGAGGAAATGCAATCTGTGTTACAGGAGTTATACTTGGGAGTAGAAATAGAAGCTCCTCCACAGGGACCCCACCTTTTCTTAAAAGAGAAGGAATTTGGGGGGATTTGTTTACAATCTCAAGAGTCTCCCAAAATGTCATCTGTACCAGGGGGAACCGCTGTGTGCAGTGGGCAGGGTGACATGATATGATAGCACAATTCCTATGTGCTAAGAACACAACATCATGTTTGTTTAATTGCAATTCAGGCGTGTGGCAATTGCAAACCCAATTCTCGGGTTGTTTTTCATAAGATTTTACCAACGTGTTCTTTTTTCTCTATGTATTATTACCTTTTTATAAAAGGTTTTGAAGTATTGTCTCAGTGATAAAAGAGCGAGATGTTAATGGTTATTGTAAATTTCACCGTATCCAATTGTAAGTATTTACAGGGTACAGCAATGCCTTAGTATGTAATAGCATTTGTGCAGGAGATGTCCTTCAGCACTCGGACAATGAAGGAATTTACAAGGTCCAGATTCTTTGTATATGTCCTGCTTTTTTTCTATGTGTGTCTATTTACATGCCTTAGCAGCATACCAACCTTCCCCTTCCTGATTGTTTTGACCTATTGTCAGAGTAAACTTAAAGCTGATGTAAAGGATGTGAGAAGTAAATGAGTTAATGAACCCTATGAAATTATCTATTGTGTGGAAAGGGGAAGAGGAGAAACTCCATAGTATTATTTGTAGAATATACATACCTGTAGGATGCTGTGTTATGGGAAACCGTAGAAATGGGCTTTTGTCATTTCAAAGTTGGAGAGAACAAAAAAAAGTATGAATAAACTGTATAAAACATGAAAAACCAATTGTCTGTTCACGTCACAGGCAAAAATCCTCAGAAGGATTAGAAGAAACAGCCTGATGGATTTTAACAAGGCCTACTCTATTCTAATTTTAGCATGTACAGACAGGTATGAATATGTGGCAGAAATTGCTATCAAAGTGCCTGGGAACAAAAGAGACGACATCTCACCAGCTCCCAAAAGAGTATTTCATCTGACTTCACTAGTAGCACCTGCATAGGTGTCTGTCTTGCCTCATTGCCATTACAAGATTTCCATCTCTAAGAGCTGTTATATTTCAGTCACTTGTCAATTTGATACAAATTTAGGTTCTTTACTACAATTACAACAGCACATAAAAATAGGGGGAAAAATTGACTTCAGCAATGTAAGGACTATCAAATGAAAAATGTGTCTTTACTTTGATTTCAGGTTTTTTTATAGAATGCCTCAAGGATTTTTTATTCTGTAAAAAACAGCTTCCAGAACTGTTGTTCTTTCCTTAACAAAGCCCTGTTGCCTTTTGTATATTTATGGGTGCATTTTGATTCAGACCTCAGCCTAAAACCTGAGAAAGAAATTCTAGTTTCTTCTTCTGTACACGTATTTCTTCTTATTCCATCCATCAATCAACAAGCATTTATTAAGAAATTCCTATGTGCCAGACCCTACTGAACCTTAGGAATGCAAAGTCAAAAAATGAAACAGTCCATACTCTTAAGGAGCTTATAACAGTGAGATCATATGAATTTTCATACTCCTATTTCTATACATAAAACTACACAGAGATCAGCAGGAATAACCCACTGACAGTTCTCCTGTGACTCACTCTAATGAAATAAAGTAGAGATTATTTGCTTTACTGGCGTCATCTTCACTTTACAGAAAGATCCACCCAGATAAGCTATGATCCTAATGCATTTCCATTTTTAAAATGTATATGCAACAGGGACTAATTTTACCAGTGTGTTTTAATTTACAAACGAGGTATATTTTCCCTTATATGTCAGCTCCATGAGGGCAATACTTATAATAGATACATATTCTGCATACATCATCACACTTGGCCTTCACAACAATCTGAGTTAGATACTGTCAGACAATAAAATGAGTATTTTTTCCCATTTCACAGGTAAGGAAATTGTATTCCAGACAGATTAAATGACTTGACCTCAGTTACTCTCCATTGTACCACACTCAAGCCTAAGACTTGCCTCAGACTCTTGAAGAATCATGTTCAAGGAAGATAATATTTTTACTTCTTGAATTATTTTCTCAAAATTTTAGGAATCAATATTAAGAGCAGTGTAAAAATATACAAATATGTATACATACATATGGAAATGGTACACAGATTTTGGCCAAAATCCAGTCACAAAGTGTTTGGATTATTTTTTTTCCTAATTTGACCTTCCAGGTTGTAGCGGAAATTCCCAAAACATTTGTGTGTTGCTTTGCTTCTATCAGAAATAGTTTGCTTGTACATATAAAACAAGAAATATAACCATTGCCCTGATTCATTTTCTGTACCTTGTGGTATTAAGGATATGTACTGAACATTAGTAGTTAGGTTAAAACATGAACATGAATGTTTATGTTTCTGCATTTTTCTCATTTTGCCCCACTTTCGTGATTTGATTGAATAATAACTCCAAGCACTGTCCCATGAACACTGGGAGGGCAAATTCTGAGGCCAGAGTATTGGCATTATTATTAACATAGGTAATGATTTCAGCTCCAGGCTTTATAAAATACAACAAGTATATGTACAGAGCTGATCATGCAAGAGTCAGTTCTAGAAGAGGGGAGGACGAGAGAAGGGAAATTCTAGGAGATGACGTGCAGGTGCTGGGTAACTGGCCCATTGATTGGTTTGATTCAGGTCGAGGATCCAAAGATGAGTCTCAGTTAATGTCAGCACAGATATGTAATGCTGCTGGCCATTAGGCATATGTATTTCATAAAGACGTTTCCAGATTTAATGGGTTCCTCCCCAGTCTCCTCCTGCTTTCTACTTCTGCTATGTGTCCTCAACCTTACAGAGTAATATTGATGCCTCTGAGTGAAGAAGACTTAGGGTTGAATTCTCTTTAAATACTAGCTACATGACCACCCTGGGCAAGTCACTTAACTACTGTCTGCCTCAGTTTCCTCATCTGTAAAATGGAATAATAACAGCACATATCTCCCAAGGTGGTTGTGAGGATTAAATTAGATGGTTGTGAACCTCTTTGCCAACCTTGAAGTCGTATGTACACGATAGTTTATTCCTTATTGTTATATAGCATTGGCCATTGCCATGGTACTACACCACTCAATAAACCATTTAAGGGTCTGCTTTGTAGCAGGCCCTGTACTAGATGCTACGGATATAAATACAGAAATGGCACTGACCCTGTTATCATTTTCTTCTGCTGGGGAGATACGTCACCTCGACAAGTGGTGGCTAGAAAAAGAAAACTTGCAGGAAATTACGGGGATTGCTATCAGAGCCATCTGCAGCAGAGGGCCACACAGGCCCCCAAAGAGATGGTAGCACTGACTGGACTCTAGGCAAGAAGTAGAAAGCAGGGAGTGGTGTTGTGTGTGCTGCAGCAGGAAAGCTGGACAGGCCAGGTGGATTACAGACATAACGAGGCTGGGTCTGGGGCCAGATAACTGAGAGCTGAGCTGGAGACTCACTTTCCAATCTGGGCAGCTCTGCTTTACCCAGAAACAGAGTAAATTAACTCCCTTGGCATGGGGGTGGTGGGACGGGACTAGGGACTGCAATGTTCCATTGGAGCTGGGTCTGCTCTTTGATACCACTAAGACTATGAAAATGGAAAGTTGCCCAATGAATTTAGAACAGGAATGGATCATGGTGATCATTCAGTTCAATCCTTTCATTTGGCATGTGAGGGGGGCCCAGATGCCCAAAGACATACAAACTGGAAGCAGCAGGCAGGGCCATGTCTCTGAATTCCAGTCACCTCCCCATCACCCCCACCTCCAAATTTAGCACTTTGTCCACTAGATCAACCCTAGCTCCCAGTGACAAGTGCTCCTTTGGATGGTCTGGTTCCATTCGACCAGCTCAGAAGGCCCACACGTCCTTGGAAACGTCGTCTACGAAGAGCAAGGACACACATGGAGAATGTGGTAACTTAGGATGCTCAAGACCTCTATCCTAAACCCAGTGTCACAAGGTAAGTGATGGCATCCCCAAGGACCCTCCAGACTAGCTCTGGCTCTCACCGCTGGGAGGGCTCTGACACTTCCCAGCTATCAGCACTGCTTCTTCCAAGCAACTGGAAAATCTTTTGTTTCCTTTTTTCTTTTTCCCACCACAAGCTGTTAGGACTTAGAAGGAGTAAACCCTAATGCAAGGGAGTGGAACGAGGGGCACTTTTTCATATTACTCTTTATAAATATGTTTATTTTTAATGCCAGAAAACTCCCATCTGTGGCACGTAGGTATTTATTTTAGAGTGTTAACATGTTGGCAGGGCTAAGGGGTGTACAGTTCTCCCGAAAAGTCACATTTTTTAGACATTTCCTTCCTAATGGGGCATTCTTCCATGCTTAAAGGTGCATACCTCTAAAGAAAGATGAAAGAATAATGTGGGGGGGAATTCCCTTTTTCTTCCTTCCACAATCCTCCTATCTCAGCAGGGTACTGAAGGAGTCTTGCAATAGAACAGGCCCTCACCTGGCCAGCCCTGCTCTTTCTGCATTAGACAAGACAGGACGACCCACTGGACTTCACACAGCTTTTCTCAGCATTGTCTTGCTCCCTTCATACCCAAGTTATGTCTACTTAAGCTGGGGGAGGGGAGCAGAGGCAACAAAAGCAGAGCCAACAGTTCTGGGCCTCTTTGGCCAAGAATGAGAGAGACAGCAGGGGCAGGTCAAGTTTTAAGACTAAATTGTAATCTGTGATTTTTTAAACACATTTTTTCTGTTCCATTTTCCATTTTAAGAGATCCTGTCACCATATGCCCTGTTGAAATTACATAGCCCTTCACAGAGATGATGGAAATAGTGACTACACAAAAAGATTTGTTTGGGTGTGGATTTGATTTTGGTTTTTTAATCACGGATGGTGATCTAGACCCTGAACACCTTCTTTCTGCCTTGATTGCTTCTTCCATTCTCAGCTACGAGGGCCCATAGCTGTTATCTTTACTTTTGTTGAGTTCTGTGACCCAAACCCTAATTTTTCTGACTGCTTGAGAACACTCCAGGGCTCTTGATGTTCTACCAAGTTGTCTAGCCAATTAAAACATGAAGGAATCCTGTAAATGCATGTGAATTTTTATTTAGTCTTTCAACCTATACCTTTCCCTTCCCTTCCATCTCATTTTAGGAGGGCAGCTTACCCTTCGTACCAAGAAGGTATATGATGTTAGCGGAAAGAATGTGTCTTTTCTTGCCTGTCCTTCCTGTCTTGGTCCAGAATTTGGTCCCTTATTTCCTTCATCTTCAAAGTTATGGGACATGCAATGATTTCTCAGCTTTCATAGTTTCGTTCAAAAGGTGACATCTGGAAAGTACAGAGCTGCTTGTTGAGAATAGGCCCAGCCCAAGGCAAACCGTGAGAAAGGTGGATTGATTTCACCCTCACTTTCCCCCTTTGCTTCTTTCCACTGCTCCCTCCCACCACTATCACTCCCCATTTACTTAGCCCCCATGATGTCCCTTGGCCAAGTTCTAGGAGACTAAGGCCCCTCTCACAGCACACTTCATGCATGCTGACTCCATCCTCCAAAGGGCTTGTCTCTGCTTTCCAAAATTATGTTACCTAATCCAAGCAAATTTTCTGATTGAGGGAAAATACTGACAGGAGGAAAAAAAGTTGAGAAATGGTATAGGCACATCAAATACTATTAACTGGTTCTGGGGAAAACAGGATAGATGAAACAACATTACAGGGGACAATTAGTTCCATAGGAACAGTGTTATTAGATGTTATTGACATAATGATGTATATTACAGCTTTAGCTCAGTCTTAGAGCTTTTGGGTCATTGTTATAATTCAATAACAATTTTATTTTAACTACCTCTTCAAGAGACTTTGGATAGGAGAAGCCTACATGGAAAGGGATCAGTTAAGACTGAAGCTCCACAAGGGGCAACCATTCTTTTTTTTTTTTTTTTTTGGTAAACCCTCTTTAAGGACAAAGGCAGCAATGGCCTGAAATCCCAGACAAGTCCTCTGTCATTCCAGGAGTTTGCCAGACATGCCCTTCTCACCCTGGAACGACACTTAGGAAATTAATGCCTTATAGGAAAATGTGCTCAGTTGCCTACTTTCTCTTACTTAGCAAAACTATATTGGCAACAATCCACTCTTTCCACGTGCTATCCACTTAAATGAATGAAGTTTCTCTTTCCTTTCTTAGGCCACTAAGTGATATTCTCTCTGCATTGTGCTTACCAACTGATTTACAATTATTTGTTATTTATTCCTCATAACAACCCAAGGGAGGTGGGTAACATTTTTCCCCCAGAAAGGAAATGTAGGTATACAAAACATGTTCAGTGGATGGCATGAAATATATTACTGACTTTTTGGTCTTGCTGTCACTATGATATCTATTATATTAATCATAGTGATCATCAGCCATATATCAATGAAACCAGAAAGTACAAATAGTATCCAGAGCTCTATAATCCAACAGTACTGAATGGTTACAATTTTTAATGGAAGGCAGCTTCTAAGTTTGGGATATCAATTTACAAGGTTCAAAAAATACATTAAACAAAACCTCAATTCTGTCTTTTTATCTTGAAAAAGAAGAGTTTTCAAAGACCCCAGGGGTAAGCTTTCTTAATACCAGATGAGGTTTTTTGCTGAATACCTAAAAACTGGAGAAAACATACACAAAAAAAAGTCAGTACTGAAATCTCAGCAGTTGGGAGAACTTTTATTTGGGGGTGGGATAGTGAGGGTGATACTTAAAAAGAAAGGGAAAGAAACAAGCATCAATGAATCATTTAAAAAATCAATGGAAGAAAGTGTAAGGAAGTTCAGAAGGGGACAGAGACAAGCAAGGCAATGTTGGAACTACCATGTAAAATCTGAAATATACAGAAAAGAAATGACACCAAGATTACCTAGTGGAGATTCAAGATTTCATACACAGGCTTTTTATATTCTTTGTATAGGGAAATATGTGTGTCACCTTCATAATAATAAAAAGGAAGTTTGTTTTAAAAAAAAAAAAAGTAAAATCAAGGAAAGTGAAAATAAATAAATAAAAAGAAAGAAATACAATTTCCTCCTCTCAATGGACAGATGGGGACTGCAGGTGTAGGATTTGGCATATGCTGTGTATTTCTCTCTCAACTGATTTTTCTGAACTGATTTTGTTTGTTACTAGGAAAGATTCAGTGATTGGTGGGGTGGAGAGTATATTGGAAAATATTGTGCTGCAAAAATCAAAACACAATAAACTTTTTTTTTAGAAATGAATGAGTATTCAAAACATCCCTTACCTTAAGACCCAAGTCTCAAATTGCTAAACCAAGGTATCCTCTTCCCTGCCTGAGGCAGCTAGGTGGCACCTTAGTGCATAGAGTGCCAGGTCTGGAATGAAGACAACTCTTCCTGAGTTCAAATCCAGCTTATACACATACTGGCTGTGTGACCATGGGCAAGTCACTTAACCCTGTTTTGTCTCCATTTCCTTATCTGTAAAATGAGCTGAAAGAGCAAATGGCAAACCAGTATATTTGCCAAGAAAAAATTGGGATCACAAAGGGTCGGACATGACAGAAAAACTACTGAGTAACAACTTTCCTGCCCAGACCAAGGTTCTATATCCTGTTACTTATTCAACTACCTTATCTGGATTCCAGAGGAATTATCCAGTACCCTTCTGAAGACACGTAGCAACTGAGAAAAGACACAGTAGAAATATATTTCAAATTATCACCACTTCTTCAAGAATCTTTCCTGCTGTTTTCCACTCCATTGGACTCTTTCATAATGGGTTTGGGTATAAGACACAAGGAGAGTCATTCAAAGCTACTTACATTAATATTTATTAACTTACAAGATGCTGCAAAGTCCCCACAGGAACCTAACAGTCATTAATTGAGAGCCCTGGAAATACCATTTTAACTCTTAAGTTTTCAGGACCATGTTAACATTAGTATTAAGTCTTGATCAGTGCTCAAAATTATTCATTTTCATATTCTGAATTTTTAATCTTGCTTCTCTGGATCTCATATTAATAAGGAAGGTTTAAATAAAAGTTTCTTTAAAGGTGGTCCTATGCTTTTATTTTGAACCCCTAAATCCCTGAAAATAAATAATCAAACCTTTACAAAGAAATCCACATGCCAAATAAGCAAGCTGTCCGCCTCCCTATATTATCAGGGCTAGGATCACAGAATCATAGATTTCAATCTGGAAGGATGTGCAGAGGCCATCCAGACCAATGTTCATTTTACAGAGAAGGAAACCAGGATCTGCAAAAATGGAGTGAATTGCCCAATATCACATAGACGAAGGATTTGAACCCATTTTCTCTGATATCAGGAATAAGTTTTTCCACTGTTCCATATTAGAATTTACAAATAGCTTGTACTTCAGGGTTAACACTTATGGAATCTAAAAAGAGATTTTGGGAAAGACCTCCCTAGGTTATTTAGTCCTTCTGGCCTGTGTCTGCTACCATTTCAGTTAGTTTTCCTATAAGACAATTACATGGATTGTCTGTCCAGGTTTGGGGAACCTGTGGCCTCGAGGTTGCATGTGGTCTTGTAGGTCCTCAAGTGTGATCCTTCGACTAAATACAAATTTCACAGAACAAACTGGGGCCTCGAGGCCACAGGTTCCCCACCCCTGGGACTCTATACCCTGTCAGAATCATCAGTGAAATATGCTTTCTTTTGCGGGGTGGGAGAGATTTTAGAGAACTTCCTTTTAAAATGATTGTATGGATGTTTCCCTGAGCCCTTCAAAATTCTGTCTAGCTAAATCACAAATGAAAGTAAGGTCTGAAGCACTGCTTTGGTCTGGGACTAAAATCTACTAAAATGGTACTTACTCCTCTCCCCAAAGTAGTACCTTCAAAACATACTTGGACTCTTATGTCTGGCCTAGATGCATGGGGATGGAGAGGTAACTGCCCTAAACTCCAGGGCTCAAAAGACTTGGACTGTCACCATTCTAAGAGGAGCTTCATTTTTGCTTTGGCCTTTTTTTTTTTTTTAAAGCAATTGGGGTTAAGTAACTTGCTCAAGGTTACACGGCTAGTCAATTATTTATGCGTGGGTGCTCATTTTCTGAGGCCGGATCTGATCTCGGGTCATCCCAACTCCAAGGCCGGTGCTCTTACTCACTGCGCCACCTAGCCGCCCCTTTAGGGCAATTGGGGTTAAGTAACTTGCCCAAGGTCACACGGCTAGGTTTTTGTTTGTGTGGATTAAGTGTCGGAGGCCGGCTCCGAACTCAGGTCCTTCTGACTCCAGGGCCGGCGCTCTATTCACTGCGCCACCTAGTCGCCCTGCTTTGGCCTTTTTTAAAAACCCTGCCTATTAGAAATATATATCAGAACTATATCCCTAAAACATTGCTTACATTGAGATTACTAGATCTTATAAAAATAACCTAGGAAAGAAAACTAATGCAGATCTGGCTCTTTCTGTCTGGGGGACTGTGGGAGTGGGAAAGGAATGGTTTTTGATGCATGAAATATGAACCATGTTTTCTTTTCTTTCTCTTGAGAAATCTAGTGTAGTGGAAATGTCAAGAGGTAGGACTTGACCTCAGGAGGGCATTTTATAATGGTTGTTGCCCCAATTTTCCTCCTCCCAGATCTTCCACTTATTGTTAACAATTATAGTTTTGACTCTAGCAGATGAAGTAAATGACACATTTTGAAGCCACAGTGACCCTGAACAAGAGTCATTTTAGTATTCTGTCTTCAAGGTACAAAGTGGTACCATAATAGCCTGAAAAAATTAACACCTGAAAATAGGAGAGCTTTCTCCTCCAGGCTCAAGCTCATAATGGCTTACTTTTCACTAAAAGCTCATTCCAGGCTGTTCATGATTTGTTGTTATATGGTTCACTTTACCCATAATTCTGTGGGAATTCTGGTTAACTTTATTTTAAAAAAATCTCCCAGGAGGATCTTTAGGTTTTGATCCTCATTTAAAAACTTCCAATATAAAAAGTGTATCTCTAAAAAGCAAGGCTGCCAGCCAGCCAGTCAGTACCAAGAAAACATAATAAAGTTGATACTGCAAACCCTCTTGGGTCAAAAGTAATGAAAAACATTTTTCTCTAAGTGACATTCTGCTCCTTGGCAACCTAGACTGAAAGGTTCTTCCCTGCACTTCCATGGCTACAAAGATACAAAAAACAGGCCCCCATCACTCAATCCCTCCTTCCACAGTTTCTGATAGTATATGCTTGGAATAGATGGTTTTTCTGACCTGCCCTCCATTGATTTTTGCGCATGAAAAATAAGACTTGAAAAAATGTATTGAAAACATAAGATTAACCTTCAGCATTTAAGTTTTATGCAACATGATTTTTAAAAAAAATTTACTGCCTAATAACCTATAGAAAAGCTATTAACAATGCATGATCAATTAATAACCTTTTAAAAAATTCTAGTCCAGGGGGTGGCTAGGTGGCTTGGTGAGTAGAGCATTGGCCCTGGAGTCAGAAGGACCTGAGTTTGGATCCAACTTCAGACACTTAATGCACACACAAACCTAGCCACGTGACCTTGGGCAAGTTACTTAACCCCTATTGCCCTCCAAAAAAAAAAAAATTTCTAGTCCTAAATGTCCAATGACTAGATGAAATATTATTTCGTACAGACCTTCCTCAGCTCAACCCTGTAGCTGTACAATACACAAAGCCAGACCTGGCCTTGAAAAACAGCTCTTTATTAACAAAGAAGAATTCAATGCATTAAGAAGATTGCTTAATCTTAATTTGTAAATATCCCAGAAATCTGAAATCATTGTATCCTAAGCAATAGGTCAAATCATGTATCTGGCATCTGATAATCCATTTGACTGTAAACTCCTTGAGGGCAGGGACTGTTTTTTACCTCTTTTTTAAATCCCCAGCACTAAGCATGATGCCTGGCACAGGCACATAGTAGTGGCTTAATAAATGCTTAATGGTTGACTGATTACATGATCTGACTCCTCTTTCTACTTTGGATAAGCAGATCACAAGGACATTCAGCTCTGGAGCCTCTGATGGTGTTTTGGGACACAATGCCTGGGAGTGAGAGGGAGGCTTGGCAAGAAGAAATGAGGAAGGATGGGAGCTCAGCCTGAGTATGTTACTTCCAAAGCCTTCCCTCTTTAGTCTATGCCTGAAACATGAAACTGAGAACCACAAGATGTGGTTACAGGGTCCTGGAGTTATCCAACGGCCGCCCACTTTTGTCCATTCTCATCTCAATTACTGCATTTTTCTATTTCTGAATATTGATGTTGAAGGGTTTGGAAAAGGCCAGTAATTTCCCTAGGATGGGGGTGAAGGCTTGGGTTAGTGTGGAACTGGCTTTCTGTACACTCACTGGGCAGTCCTGACTTCTTTCTCATAGTCAAATATCATAGAATGAAAATTTCTCTAAGTTACCATTTCCCAACTAGTGAGAATGCAACATCTTCTCTATGGTTGGTGGGTATCAAAATGTGCAAAGGACCCGACTCTGTCCCCATTCCCCTTCCTTTATTAAAAGACCCACCTAAGGAATTCCCTATGGACTTGGCCCACCTAAGGAATTCCCTGTGGACTCTAAGTATGTTCTTCTGTCCTTCTCTGTTCCAGCTGTTGAATTTATGTTGGCCTTTGGGGGTAGAAGGTGGGCAGAACAGCATTTCCCAGGTTTCTCTCTCGCCAGCAATCAGTTGGATCTCCTTGGCCTCAATACCAGCAATCCCCTGCCGACCAGAGGTCAATTGCTACCCACCTGAGGACCAGCGCTATTTTGAATACCCCGTGATCTGCTTCCCCACGATGCCTAGTGAACTCATTCCACATTCAGTCTCGTCACTATGTCACAGAGAAATAGGTTCAGGGAGGCCCAGAATGATAGGGCCTTGTTTCCCCACCTTCCTTCTAGGCCCGAGGAAAGGCTGTCCAGCAGAGAGCTGTTGACCAGGGCCTCGGTGTCATTGGCCACCTCCACTGGCGAGGCCCTTGGGGACAGGAGCTTGGAGATGAGGCTGCTGAATTTGCTCTCGGTGGCCGAGGGAGGCCCTTCCGAAGGGGCCTCGCTGGGGGTGGTCCAGTTCAGCTCCTCGGGGTCCAAGCAAAGCCCCTCGTGGGATCGGTGAAAGTCCACAGCGCTCAGGTCTCCACTGGCCACGGAGGACGGGGAGGCGCAGGGGACGTCCCTGACCAGGCCGTAGCTGTCCATCCACTCCTTGAGCCACTCCATCTGGCAGTCGCAGTGCCAAGGGTTCCGAAACAAGTACAGACGGCCCAGGAAGTAGCCCGGCTGGAAGACAGAGAAGGGCAGCAAGGTGAGGTTGTTGCTGTTGAGGTGCAGGGCCATGAGGCTGGTGAGGTTCTCGAAGGCCCCTTCCTCGATGTACTGCAGCCTGTTCCTGTCCAGGTAGAGCACTTCCAACTCCGCCAGGTCCCGGAACCAGGCCCGGGACACGTGGGTCAGGAAGTTGCCCCCCAGATTGAGCATCTTCAGGCGGCTCAGCCCCTCAAAGGAGCTCCCCGGGAGGCCGCGGAGGAGATTGTCGTTCAGGTAGAGGTACTCCATGCTCCGGCAGTCCTGGAACGCCCCGCCGTGCACCACGCTGATCCTGTTGTCCTGCAGACTCAGAGAACACAGCCGGCCCAGGCCCTGCAGCGAGTTGTAGGCCACGGCCTCGATCCAGTTGCGTTCCAGGTAGAGGTGGGTCAGGTTCTCCATGCCCCTGAGGGCTCCAGGCACCCGGCGGAAGTGGTTCTGGAAGCAGGAGAGCTCCTGCAAGGCAGGGAGGTCCACAAAGATGCGGTCGGGGATGCTGAACAGGTTGCAGCCCGCCAAGTCCAGCCTGACCAGGCGCCGGAGGGCGGCGAAGGTCCTGGTGTGCAGGTAGCGGATGTCCTCGTTGTAGGCGATCCTCAGCTCCACCAGGTTGGGCAAGCCCTTGAAGGCCCCCGGGGTGATGAAGGAGATGTTGTTGTGACTCAGGGACAGCTGCCGGAGCGAGGGCAGGGTCCCAAAGGCCCGCTCTGCCAGGAACTTGATGCCGTTCTTGTCCAGGTTGATGAAGGAGGCCTCGCAGGGGAATTCGCTGGGGATCTGCAGGAGGCCCGTCCTGTCGCACAGCACAGAGCAGCTGCGCTCGGGGGTGCAGGTGCAGCCGGTGGGACAGGTGCGGACGCACGCCCAGAGAGCCTGGGCACAGGGCGAGCAGAGAATCACTTCACAGGGCAGAGGGTTGGGCAGAAAGGGGAGGGAACAGGCAAGGAACATTGGTCCCATGAAAGTGGAGAAGGGAAGAAGGGGAGAAAAGAAGAAGAGGACCAGTTAGTAAGAATCACGACCTCAGCATCTCCAATCGGATCTATGAAACAAAGTCCAAGCACCATCATTCAAGGCCTTCCAATCGGCTTTTCTAGTTTAATCTCCCAAATAAATTGATCCCACCCATTATACCCTCCAAAACACTTTTCAATTTACCACCCCTAGGCTTCTGGAGCAGCCAGGTGGCTCAGTGGATAGAGTGCCAGGCCAGGAGTCAGAAAGACTCATCTTCATGACTTCAAATCTGGCCTCAGATACTTACTAGTTGTGTGTCCCTAGGCAAGTCACTTAACCCTGTTTGCCTCAGTTTCCTCATCTGTAAAATGAGCTGGAGAAGAAAATGGCAAGGTATTCCAGAATCTCTGCCAAGAAAACCCCAAATGGGGTCACCAAGAGTCAGACACGACAGAACAACACTTCTGTTCGAGTTATTTACCCTCCCCACTTCCCCTTCCACCTACATTAAGCCTACTGTAACTAGATGTCTATTAGGAGTTACTTATATAAAGTCAAAAGATCCTACTAGGCCAGTGCAGGAGAGGAAGGATTTGTATTCTTACTCTCTCTCCCTCTGCCTCATACTGTGGAAAGTAGGTATAACCAATCTTTTCTAGACATTTTCCTTGCACCAAGAATAATTTCTTTATAGTTAACCCTATTGGTTCCACCTGGAAGAAAGGCGGTATCTCTTTGAGTCATGTATGTAACAGAACAGTGGAGAACTTCACATGACTCCCTGGAAGTTCAACCACTCCCCCCAGACAGAGACTTCTTTTGAATTTATCATTTACTTAAGGAAAAAACAAAACAAAACCTGGATTCACATTTGCTCAAGCAGTGTTTATCAAGCAGTATGGGGTGTGCTGGTAAAAATTTAACAACTAAGCTGGGAAGATTGGAGGATTATGTAAATTTCTTTTTAAATGTACTCTGAATTACTCACATTTTTAAAAATCTAGGCAATCAATGAAACAATAAATCAGCCCCTGATTTGTAGTAACTGCTGATTTCTGAGGTATAAATGTGGGCACTGAAAATGTAACCATCAGCTCCAAAGCAGGTTATAGCTGGCTCCAGCACACCCATGATCCCAGATACTCTCAAACCATTCATTGGGCACTTATCAACTTTACATCTTTAGTTACTTTTTTAAAATTACATATCCTGCCTCTGCCACTATATCATAGCTCCATTTAGATCAGAGACTGTAGCCCTGCCTTGCCTCAGACAGAGTGGGTGCTGAGTGCTCATAAACGTTCATTGCTTAGTACATCCGGAACAGGAAAGAGAAGAGTCTAATTTTCAGCCAATTGCTGTCAGAGGAAGGGAGCCGGACCCTATGCATGAGCAGACAATGGGGGTGAATCTGTTGCTCCTGTTGGGCCAGGGGTGATAATGTTGGCTTTAAGGGGATGTGTGTGGAATCCTGACTAAACCTGCTTCCACTGGTGATAGGGCAGCAATAGTCTACTCTGGGGGGTTTTGTGTCCTGACCACTCCTTCCAAATGAGTGTGGAACTTGGGGTCAGGAAGAGCCAGGCTCACACCCCACCCCTAATGCTTACTAACTCTAAGACCAAGGCCTGCTATCGCCTTTCAGATGGAAATGCTACCGGTTATAACTGCAAAAGGTTGCTGTGAGGCCTTGAGGCAGTTTTTGTGAAGTCTGGAATTTACAAGGGAAGAGGGAACATCATAAGACAGAACCCAGAGGCAGCTAAGAGAATGTAAGTGAAATATTCATAATAAGAAAGAGCTGACCCAAGGAAGGACATAGCTCCTGCCTGCTGCAGTCCTTGGTGGAATCAGGCACCCAAACCAGTAAAAAAGCTTTTGTTTATGTGGATTATATCAATTGATATTTACCACATTAGAAATTTAAATGTCAGTATTATTATGAAAATAGTTTTTACCTACTGGACCCCTTGAAAAAACCTGGGAATCCCCAAGGGTTCCAAGGCTGAACTTTGAGAAACACTGCCTTAAAGAACGATGTAAAAATAAATGGTTTGGGCAGCTATGTGGCCCAGTGAATAGAGCACTGGCCCTGGAGTCAGGAGGACCTGAGTTCAAATCCAGCCTCAGACACTTGACACACTTTCTAGCTGTGTGACCTTGGGCAAGTCATTTAGCCCCAAATGTCTTGCCTTCCCCCCTCAAAAAAAAAGAATTATGTAGTTGTTCAGTCATTTCCAACTCTTGGTGACCCCATTTGGAGTTTCCTTGGCAGACATACTGGAGTGATTTGCCATTTCCTTCTCCAGCTCACTTTATAGATGGGGAAACTGAGGCAAACAAGGTTAAGGGATGTGCCAGGGTCACACAGCTAGTGAATATCTAAGGCCAGATTTGAAGTCATGAAGATAAGCATTCCTGATTCCAAGCCCAGGACTCTAGTCACTGTACCAGCTAGCTGCCCTAATAAGGAATTATAGTCAGCTATTATAATTAGCCCTGAGTTCAAGTCAATTCAAGTCAAAAAGGCATTTATTAAGTGCCTGCTGCAAGAGCCTTGTGGTGGGTGCTAGAGATACAAAGACAAAAATTAAGCAATAACAGCTCCCTGGAGAGGGCCCAAGTTATATAAAGTTTGGGGAGCATCATGTGCAAGAATAGTGAGTAATGGGGAGAAAGGGGAGATCCAGATTGAGTGTTCTCAGGAATATTTGAGAAGAGCAAGAACATTTTCAAGTTGGAGAATTAGGGAAACTTAGAAAGTTTTGTCTGATATCTTGAGGGGATACATTGATAAAAAATATATATGAAGATGGATTCTGAAAAGTACAGATAAGGAGGGAGCACACACCAGGTACTGGGATTGACCCTTGCCAATGCACCTAGAGGACAGCAACAGAGTCTTGGGAAGAGATAGGAGCTGAGTCTGGCTGTAACGTAGAATTCACAAAAGGTTATGGCGGGAGCAGTACAGGATGTCCCAGAAGCCTTAGTATACTTTTAAGCAATAATAATAAATTAATTAAATAATCAAATCAAAACTGCACTAAGACTTTTGGGACACTCTTTAGTGGAGTAGATAGAAAATTTTACAGGACCTTAAAAACCAGGCTAAGAATTTTGTATTTTATTCTCAAAATAATAGGGAACCACTGAAGGCTTTTAAGCAAGAGAATGACATGTTGAGCACCTGTGCCTTGGGAAAATTGCTATAGCAGTTATGTGATAGATAAATTAGGAAGGAGGCAAGGAGAGGCAAGAAGACTAATTGGAAAATGATTACAATAGTTAAGAAGTTATAGAAATGTGAACCATGGTTGTGGCCCCATGACTGTAGGAAAAAAAAGGATGCAAGCATATGTATAAATATTTACATACATACATGAATATACATATATAATACATTTTACCAGTAGAATCAGCAAAACTTGGCAAATGATTGGATGAGGGAGAGGGGACAAAAGATGACTAAGGTTTTGAACCTGAGTGACTGGAATCATGACCAGTATGTAAAATACCTTTAAGATAAATGGAGCATTCTTCTCAGCAATGCAATGATCTAAGACAATTCCAAAAGACTCATGATGGAAAATGCCATCCACATCCAGAGAAAGAACTGTGGAGCCTGAAGGAAGATTGAAGCAGACTGTTTTCTTTTTTTCCCCTTTTTCTAGGTTTTTCCCCGTTTGTTCTGATTCTTCTTTCACAACATGACTAACATGGAAATATGTCTAATGGGATTGTATGTGTATATCTGTAATGTTGATAGGATATAAGCTTTCCCCCCACCCATTAACTGGCTTCATGTGGAGCCCATTAAGGGAAGCTTGCTTAGGGGAAGCTTGCTTGTAGGAAGGCTTTCACACCTTTTGCTAATTTCTAATTAGGCACTGAGTCATGAGGGTTGTGATGTCTTCTGGCTCAGAAAAGTGTATATATATCCTGAGTTGGTATTGGGGGCTCGCTTATGAGGATCTTGTGATTCCCTGGTTGAGGTTCTGAGTGGTCATATGTTCAGAGCTCCCCAACTGCTCAGATGTAAAGGCTCTCTCAACCCAGGAATGTATGTAAAATGTATAGTTGATTCAGGCAGTCACAGTCAAGGGTCTGTTGGTCTTTATTTCTCTGCTTGTATTTTCTCTGAAGTTCAGGGTGCTGACTTTTCCCCTGAATTAGTGAATGTAGTTAAAAAAGATTGTTGATCCCTTAAATAGCTATCTTTCATAATAAAGCAGATCTAAGAACCTGAGCTAGCAGCCAGCCTGGGAATGCCAGTATGGTTGCTGCTACAATAACCTATATCAGATTGCTTGCCCTCTTGGGGAGGGGAAAGGAAAGAGAAGGAAGGAGAAAAAAATATGGAACTCAAAATCTCATAAAAATAAATGTTGAAAACTAAAAGAAAAGAAAGAAAAAAGATTGGGGTGGCTAGGTGGCGCAGTGAGTAAGAGCGCCGGCCTCGGAGTTGGGATGACCCGAGATTGAATCTGGCCTCAGAAAATGAGCACCCACACATAAATAATGACTGGCCATGTAACCTTGAGCAAGTTACTTAACCCCAATTGCTTTAAAAAAAAAGAAATGAAAAGAAAAATGATAAATGGAACATTTTAATGACGGAAGGGTCAGAAAATGTATAAAGGAAGAGATGTATATTAGTTGTCAAAGGACATAAGGTATTGCTACTATTATAGATGATTATTATTATATCTAATACAATTAGTAAAAGAACTTTGTTTTAATGTACACTGTTAATATCTGTGTGTGAAGAAACATACATTTCAGATGGGATTTGGACTGTTTTGAAGAGAAAATGATCAGTAGTGTAGATGTGAGAATTCATATCCCTTTATCACTGTATGGAGTGATATCTTGCTTATGTGAGAACAGTTTCATGTTATTAAAAAGTTTTATTAAAATTAGAGAATTAGGAGTATAAGGAAACAGCTTCAAGAGCACCCAAGAGATAGGAGACTGTTAAAAAGCCTTCAGAGTTGCAAAACATGATGGACACCTCAGTTAATTTGCATATTCCATTTTGAGACGAAAGAGGGTAAAACTAAAATAATGATAAATCATATGAAAACTTGGAGAATGAAGGATGATTTTAAAAGGACTTTGAAATTTCCTTGAAAAGGAATTTATTAGGAGAAATTGGGGAAGTTGAACTTGTTAAGTAAAAGGTAAGTCACAATATCAAGGATAAGCCATTGAAGGGAAAGGAGAATAAGCATTTATATACTTTATAAGCTAATGTCTCATTTGATTCTCACAAGAACCCTGCGAGTTAGATGTTATTATTATCCCCATTTTACAATTGAGGAAACTGAGGCAAACAGGTTAAGTGACTTGCCCAGCATCACACAGCTTGTAAGTGTCTGAAGTAGAATTAGAACTCAGGTAATCCTGACTTCAGGTCCAGTGCTATAATCATTGTTCCATTGGTCTGCCTCGTAATGGAATGGCAGAGGAACCAGGTGAGAGAATAATCTAACATAAGAACCTGGGGAGAAGAATTGCAGTCATAGAGAGGGGTCTGAAAAGCTCCTCTGTGGGAGCTGTGTCAGAAGCAGCCAGCTGTCAAAAGGCTTCAGCAGAATGATTCCTGATTGATCCAAGGCAGAAGTGACTTCATTGTCCAAGAGCTCCAGTAACAGCTTCATGTTCCCCACTCCAGCATCACCTAGAGTTGGAAAAGGATGAAGCTTTCTACAGGGCTTGCTGCTTTCTGCTGCCACCTGTGGCTTGAGAAAGGAATACCATTCTTCACGTGAGGCAGGGATGAAGGCAGAGCGACAGAACATCTCTCAAGTTGAGGATTTCCCTTGTTGAGCACTGGTAAGGATGCACAGTCTAGCAGCTAGCAGGGAAGCAGTTTCATATGATGCAGATATTCCTGAATGGGCCAGTATCACTGAACCTACAATCCAGAAATCTTCATGACCAGAAGCACATGAGTTTTTCTATCTTGTGTGTTTCCTTGCTGTGTTCTTGTAAATGTGTGACCTCTATTCACCAGAGATATTGAGTGGAAGATTGAGATTTATATGAGAATTGTGTTGTATATTGTTGCTTATACATTTACTCTAATCTATTAGTATCTGTGATATTGACATTTATTGTGAAGTAAATGGCTATATTTAAGATCTAAAAGTGACATTATTGTAAGTAGTGGGTTGTATAAATATCCCACGTCGTATGATTAGCAAGTTGTGAGTGTTATTGTTGTGAGTGGCTAGTTATGTAGGGAGCAAACACATTGGATGGGGGCTCAGGGGGCTCAAGAGATAGAGCAGTGAAAAGGGAAAGTATATTTCCCCCTTAACAAGGCTACCCCTAAGACCCTAAGAGAATTGGAATATAACTGCTTAACACAGTGTCTGGGACAAAGTAGGCATTTAATAAGCACTTATTGGGCCCGGGCGGAGCCAAGATGGCAGAGTAGAAACAGCTCGTCCAAGCCTCTCTGCCCCCAGATTCCCCCCAAACTATGTAAAAGAGGACTCTGAACAACTTCTGGAGCCCCAGCACCCACAGAACAACACAGAGAAGCTAACCTCCCGCTGAGGACAGCCCAGCAGCCCTGCAGGAAGGACCAGCGCAGAGGTCTGGGACCTGGCAGCGTGCAGAGCGCAGAGCGCAGGAGCTGAGCCCAGGTCCGCTTGAGCTGAGGCTTTAGCCCCAGGGCAGCAGGGCCAGCAGCCGGCTGGAGGAACCCCAGAACACCAGGAGCTGTGGTGACTCCAGAATTATCAACATAGACATGCCTAGGACAAAGTAAGAGGTTAGTGTCCTATGGACTTTGGGACCTGTATTTGGGGAATGCGTCAGCTCCCTCCCCTGGGGGCTAGAAGCCGCTGAGGAGACACGCCATTTTGTAGTTTTCAGAGGCAGCTCCGGCTCCCAGCCTACAAATCGTGGGGAGATCCAGCGATCAGTCTTGGGGGGTAATCGCTCTTGCTTTAACCTCCCTGGATCTGGATTGTGATCTAGGGTGGAAGTTGTGGGTGGGTTTACAGCTTGCCAGAAACGGAAGTTGCCCCCCACACGTTCGGGACGAAAATTCCTCTATCTGGCCTTAAAGCCATAGTGTGGCAACAAGCCCAAAAGTCAAGCAATTAAGTGGCAACATGCCAAGGCAAAGGAAACAGAAAAATGCAACCCTAGACTCCTATTTTGGGGGCATAGAGCGGGAAAAGGACTGTGAGGTCAGAAGTCCTGCTCCAAAAGCCCCAGGGGAAAACATGAGCGGGTTGCAGGCCATAGAGGACCTTAAGAAGGACTTTAAAAATCAAATAAGAGAAGTGGAGGAAAAATTGGAAAGAGAAATGAGAAGGATGCAGGAAAGGTATGAAATGAGGGTCAACAGCCTGACTGAGGAAAACAACACCTTAAAAAATAGACTAACTCAAATGGCAAAGGAGGCCCAAAAGGGCAATGAGGAGAAGAATGCCTTAAAAAGTCGAATTTGCCAGATGGAAAAAGAATCTCAAAAGTTCACTGAGGAGATTCATTCCTTCAGAGTTAGACTGGAGCAAATGGAAGCTAATGACTTTATGAGAAATCAAGATGCTGTTAAGCAGATCCAAACAAATGAAAGATTAGAAGGCAATGTGAAATATCTCATGGGAAAAACCACTGACCTGGAAAATAGATCCAGGAGAGACAATTTAAAAATTATTGGACTACCTGAAAGCCATGATCAAAGAAAGAACCTAGAAATCACCCTTCAAGAAATTCTCAAGGAAAATTGCCCTGATGTTTTAGATCCAGAGGGCAAAATAGAGGTTGAAAGAATCCACCGATCACCTCCTGAAAAAGATCCCAAAAAGAAAACTCCCAGGAATATTATAGCCAGGTTCCAGAATCCCCAGATCAAGGAGAAAATACTACAAGCAGCCAGGAAGAAACAATTTCAATATTGTGGAAACACAATCAGAATAGCCCAGGACTTGGCAGCTTCTACACTGAGGGATCAAAGGGCATGGAATATGATATTCCAGAGGGCAAAAGAACTGGGAATGAACCCAAGGGTCACCTACCCAGCAAAACTGAGTATTTTGTTTCAGGGAAAATATGGTCATTCAGTGGAATAGAGGACTTTCAAGCATTCTTGAGGAAAAAACCAGAATTGAATAGAAAATTTGACATCCAGACACAGGAAGGAAGAGATGCCTGAGAAGGTAATCGGGGAAGAGAGATCAAGGGGAACTTATCAAAGTTGAACTATTTTCATTCCTATATGGAAAAGCAATAACCGTGACTGATGATATCTTTCTCACTATGAAAATAATGGAAGAAGGGGGTGTGGTCATATGAATACATATGTGAATGTGTGTGTATATGGTTACAGTTATATATGGATAGAGGGCATAGGTTGAATTTGTTGGGAAGGGAGAATACTCAAGGGATGAAATTATGAGGTGAGAGAGGAAAGTGGCAAGAGGAGATGGGGAGAGACAGGGTAGGGTAAACTATCCCATGTAGAAGAAGCAAGGGGAAGTGGTTGCAAAGGAGGGGGAGAATAAGGAAGGCTAAAAAGGCAAAACCACATTCACATTGAATTTGGTTCAGGGAGAAAATGACATACATACTAAATGGGATATCTCAACCTGCAGCAGGATAGGGGGAAGGGGGATGAGAGGAGGGATGATGGATGGGAGGGCATCCTTGGGGTGAGGGGAGGTTGGAAGTACCCACTATAGAAGAGGGACAGGATCATGTAGGGAATGGACCAGGTTGGGGGTGGGATGAGTGGGAGGGAATTATAAGCAGCCTTGTACAATATATCTACTATGATAATGTTTTGCATAGCTAGACATGGACAACATATACTGAATTACTTATCTCCCCAGAGGCAATGGGTGACAAGGGAGGAAGGAAATGGATCTGAAATTCGAGGTCGTAACATTAAATGTTTCAAATATATATAAATACTATTATTAATACTCTTTTGCTTGTAATAGGGAGATAAGATGTGCAGGCACTGGGACACAAAGATTCACCTTCCTCTAATGGAAAAGTCGATGGGGGTTTGGGAGAAGGTATGGGAGAGAGCAGATTGGAGGAAGCTATATCTCGTGGGACTACTATTCTGGGAGGCTGGGTAGGGGAATAATGGGGGGAAATGATTGTAACCCAAAATCTGGCGGAAATGAACGATGTAAAACAGAAGTTAATAAAGCATTTGTTGAAAAAAAAATAAGCACTTATTGGATGAATGACTGATGGTCTATTTCTGAGAACTTAGACCCACTAGCACAAGAGCAAGTTGGAGTGATTAGTCAAACCTAGAGAAATATTAGGGTGATTGGCACACCCTTTGCAAGGTGTGATATAAAGAAAGATTTCTGTTCTGTTACATTATAGAGGTGCTTATATCTCACTTTGTGAAAGCCACTGTTGGAATGCCAACTGATTTTATTAATGTCATAAACAGAAATGGAGAAATTTGCAGTATAGGTGGATTGGGGGGATGATCTCTGTTTTGGACATCTTGAATCTATGCAAAAGATAGTAAGTACTGAAAAAAATGCTTATTGGCTGATTGAGTGATTGATTAAACTAGCAGGGATGGGTAGAAGTTGGGGGGGGGGAACAGATTTAAGTCTGATGTTAGTTTCAACTTTCTCTCAAGCTGGGCCCCAGAAGCACAGTGGAGTGGTTGGGGAGGTAGTAAAATTCTCCCTGTAAGAAGTCTTCAAGGAAAAGCTAACTCACCACTTGGTCGTTTTAGAGGACTTTTTTCTTTATGTAGAGACAGCTTGGTTGTGTGTTAAAGAGTACTGGTTGTGGAGTCAGAAAGACCTGGGTTCAAATCAGTTACAGCTGCTTGACCCTGGGTAAGTAAGTCATTTGACCTCTCTACGCTTCAGTTTCCTTCTCTGTAAAATAGGAATGCCAGCCTTAAAGGGCTGGTGTGAGGATCAAGTGAGAAACTATAGGTAAAGGGCTTTGCCAACCTGGAAAGCTATTTAATGTTTATCATCATCATTTTGCATTGTTATTAGGAGGGGGAGTAGGACCATGTAGCCTCTGAAGTCTCTTTCAACCCTAAAGCCTGCGATTCCGTGATGAGTTTCATGGGATTCCAAGAGGCAGAAGTAAGGCAGGAATGAGGAAGAGGTAGAGCAAAGACACCATGATGGGAGATGTGTGAGGGAGAGCAGATAGAAACAGATGGGAATGTCTGGATGTAGAGTGTGTAGAGGGGAGGAATGCATGAGAGACTGGAAATCTGCCCACTGGGGCCAAGGAGAACAAGGCGAATCTCTCTGAATGGGGAAAGGATTGATGCATTTCTCCTTTCCCTCCTCCATACCTTCCCTCCTCAGAGCTAAACATTCCCAGTTCCTTTGAAGAATCCTTATGGGACCCTCTTCCATCCTGGTCACCATGCTGTTGAGTCTCTCCAGTTTATCAATGCCATTCCTAAAGTGTGTCAGCCCAAAGTGAACAAATGTGATAAAACAGGGCAGACCACAGAGGAACAATAATCTTTCTAATTCTGAACATTGTGCTTCTGGTAATGCAACCTGATTGCAGACTTACTAGCCCTCCATAGCTCAGAGGGACACATAGGGAGCTTTCAGCCCACCACACACACACACACACACACACACACACACACATACACACACACACACACACACACACCAACAACAACAACAACACCGTCTTTTTTTTAGATGAGCTACTGTCTAGTCGGCTTTTCCCATTTCATAGAATCTCAGCTTTGGAGGGAACCTCAGACATGATCTAGTCCAGGGGTGGGGAACCTGCAACCTCAAGGCCACATAGGGCTCTCTAGATCCCCAAATGCAGCTCTTTGACTGAATCCAAACCTCACAGAACAAATCCCCTTAATAAGAGAATTTGTTCTGTAAAACTTGAACTCAGTCAAAAGGCCCCACTCAAGGACCTAGAAGGCCACATGTGGCCTTGAGGCCACAGGTTACCCACCCTTGATTCTAGTCTGGTTCATAACTAAACAATAATTGTCTCTATAACAAACCTGATAGAACTCATTTAGCCTTTGCTTAAAGACCTCTATAGAGGTCTGCACCTCATGAGGCAGCTTATATTTACTTTTGTCATGTCTTGTGAAGTTGTTTTTTTTAACCCAATTATAAGCCGTTATATTGATCCCTTTTAAGTTTTTTCTTGTTAGATTTGGTCTAAAATTCTAGTCTGTTGATTTATTTTTCAATCCTAAATTTGTCATCCAACCTGTCCAAACTTCCTTGGTTTCTGTCATTTGCAAACCTTCTATGCCTTTATCCAAGTCATTGACACAAATTTTAAACAGTGCAGGGGCAATGACTGATGCCTGAACATTAACATGAGAGCATTCCTCCCAAGGGTGTCAGGAAATGACATGCAATGAGGGCCCTGGGTCTGGCCACTCGACCCAATCCAAACCCACCTAACCATACTATCCTCTAACCTACTTCTACTTATATTGTCGACAAGAATGTCAGGCAAGCCTTGATCAAATGCTTTGAATGAAAATCTGGGTGAGATATTTTAATGGTATTGCCACTATCGATGCCAGATCAGGGATCATTTCAAAAAAGGGAAATGAGGCCCTATCTATTCCGATAAAGTCATTGGGACTTTTTGTGGTCACTGCTTCCCATTATAACTAATCACTGATCATCCTTTTAATACATTCTAGAATTTTTCCAAAAATTGAAGGCGAATCCACTAGTATATGGGTTTCACTATTCAATCTCTTCCCTGTTTTGAAAATGAGGAAAACATATGCTGTCTCCAGCCCCGCAGTTTCTTTCTTTCAAAGATAACCGAGAGTGTCTCAGCATCACATACTGTAGTTCTTTGAGGAATAAAGAAGCCTGAGTGTGGGTATGTGTGTACAAACATACATACATCACAAACCTATGTGTGTATACTATATATAAGAGAATCACGAGACCCACATGTATGTATAGTAAGAGAATTGCCATTTACATAGATGTACACACATATATAGTGGAGAATATGTGTATATATACATACATGTATTATTCATTTTACATATAGTGCATTGTGTATGGGGGGGTTCTCTTACTATCTCCTTATCTCGGATATTAACTGCCTATTATATTTTTTGTTCTATCTTTTTTAATCCTTGGGCAAGTCACTTAACCTCTGCTGTTCTTGCTTTTGTTTTTTGTTTTTCCCAAATGAATACATGATTTTTCATTTTCTTGTGCTGTTATTCAATTATTTTTCAGTCTTGTCTGACTCTTTTTACCCATTTGGGGTTTTCTTGGCAAAAATACTGGAGTGGTTTGCCATTTCTTCTCCAGCTCATTTTACAGATGAGGAAACTGAGGCAAACAGGGTTAAGTGACTTACCCAGGGTCACACAGCTAGGAAGTGTCTGAGGACTGATTTGAACTCAGGAAAATGAGTCTTCCTGACTCTAGGTCCAGTGGACTCCAGGCCCACCTTGAACTTTGATCTTCTTTGATTTTCCTCTCTTTTTCAATACAGCTTTTTAAAATCCTTTTATGCTATTGATCAGTTTCCTTACCAACCTCCTCTCGTTCCAAGTTTTGGTATTCCTGACAATATTCTTAAGTTATTGCCCTCTGCTTTGGCGTTCATCCTTCATTAATGGTCATCTTCTGTACATGATTTTAAAATCTAAATTGACTTATCTTTGTATACTATATATTTATAGACAACTCTATCTTTTCCTCCTCTTCAGAATTTTATTTTTTCCAGCTTCCCATCTTTCTTGGGCTGACTTTCCCCAAAAATAATTTTGGCCGATGAGCTCATACCAATCCTTTCTCTGAAATATATGAAATTTGCTTTCCCCAGAACTCGGGTACATGTCAGACTATGTCCACCTTTTTTTCTTCCAGAAATTCTAAGAGAGTGCTCACTTCCTCAATAAGATTCATTTCCCCAGGCACCACTTCTTCTTTATCTGTGAGAACTGGTTCTAAAGTAGCAGTTTCCATTGTTGCTTCCTTTACCTTTAGAAAGATGAAGTATCACGAAGGCCAGGATGGCAGCTTGCAGCTGGGACCCCCAGTATCCCTTTAGGAACCATTGTCCACAAATGCCCTGGTATGGTTATATCTATAAGTACATGCAATATTTAAAAGGCCATGTTACCAGCACACTATTATTCAAGAATAGCCCTTGAACTCAATCTGTGATCACCTAAATTAGAATTCTCATTAAGGCAGATCAATAAAATATTAGCTCTTCCGATTTAGAGGGAGAGGGGAGGGGAAGGAAGGGGAGAATTTGTGGAAGAGGACAATAGAGGTGGACACAGTCTGATGTGCACCCAAGTTCTGGAGAGAGCAAATGTCATGTATTTCAGAGAAAGGATTGGTATGAGCTCATTGAACAGAACTGTTTTGGGGGAAAGTCAGCCCAGGAAAGATGGGAAGCTGGAAAAAATAAAATTCTGAAGAGGGAAGAGAAGTGGATCCTCGGCATCTGGAGTTTGCTAAGTCTTGGGGTCTTATGTTCTTCCTAGAATTTCTCTATCACCTCCTTATCAATAACTAACACTGGTGAAATAATAAAATGTCCCATGAAATACGGTTCTTGTCATTTCTGGCCAAATGATGAAAACCCACCCCTCTATCTCCTTTCTTTGCCTCTCCACGGAGTGCCTGGGAGTCATTCTAACATTTAACGATGACTTCCTTCTTTCTTCTGGTTTTTGATCAGATTCCATTCTTCCAACAATACATCCACTCATTGGACAAGGATTTTCTATTTAGGGTGCCAACAATTAAATGAAAGTTTATTGACTATCTAAAAACCATGATTCTATATATGTGAATGTGTGTGTATATATATTGACAGGTATACATAGATAGAGGGCACAGGACCAATTTAATAGGAAGGGATACTTAAAAGGTGAAATTAAGAGGTGAGAGAGGAATATAATGTGAGGAGATGGGGAGAGACAGAATGAGGTAAACTATCATATAGAAGAGGCAAGGGAAAACGGTTACAATGGAGGGGAAGAACAGGAAGGCAAAAGGGAATGGGTCAACCTTATTCTCATTGAATTTGGCTTAGGGAGGGAATGACATACACACTAAAGAGGGTATCTCACCCTACAGGAGAGTAGGGGGGAAGGGGATGAGAGGGGGATGATGGAAGGGAGGGCAGGTTGGGGGGGGAGGGAAGTTGGAAACTCCTACTTTTAAAAAGGGACAGGATCAAAGTAGAGAATAGAACAAGTGGGAGGTCGGATAGGAGGGAGAGAAATATAGTCAGTCTTTTACAATATATCCACTATGGAAATATTTTGCATAGCTACACATGCACAACATATACTGAACTGCTTATCTTCCCAGTAAGGGTGAGTGAAAAAGGAGGAAGGGAATTAATCTGGAATTCAAAGTTTTAAAATCAAACGTTAAATATATGCATATACTATTATTAATGTTATTTTACATGTAACTGGGAAATAAGATATACAGGCACTGGGGCATAGAGATCCACCGTACCCTACTGGAAACTCAGAGAGGGTATGGGGGAAGATATGGGAGAGAGCAGATTGGAGGAGGGGATATCCTGTGGGACTGCTATTTTGGGGTGGTGGGTAGGGGAAAAACGGGTAGAAAATTTGTAACTCAAAATATTGTGGAAATGAATGATGTAAACTAGAAGATAATAAAGCATGTTTAAAAAACCATGATTCTTGGTCCCCTCTGCAACTTCCCTGCCACTCAAACACTGTCATTGAAACTGAAAGCGACTCACTGAGGGTCATTTTGAAAATTTTTCTTTGTTTAATTGGTCGTCATGGACAAAAAGAAAGTTCTTCACCAGGTGGCCAACTTCCTGGTGGTGTGTCATCAGCTAGGCTGGTCCTTGGCAAACAGACTCAGTCTTACCGAGGCCATACTCAAAGCACGGTGGATTCTGTCAGAGCTTAGGCTCCACGGAGTGAGATTGAAGCATCTCTTTCTCTTGGTTATGCTGGACTGTCTCAATCCCAGATCTCTTGATCACGTCTAAGGTGAAATTCTCTGAAGGCTCTAGGAAAATGAGCTGGAAATTAAGGGCATACTGAGGCTTCAGCTCCTCTGCATATTTATTGCTTCTCTAAGTCTCTTCTCTCTTTCCAGGTTCTTCCCCAAAGAGAGTCTGGAATAATAGCATGTTGGTAAATGTTTAACAACCATCTCTCCAGAAAAAATAATCTTTTCACAACATATTTTTCAGCTTAATCTGCATTGTTAACATATTTTCTTAAGTATAGATAATCATCCAAACAATTAATCAAGCCCTGATTTGTAACATTTGGTAATTTCTGAGGCATAAATGCTCACACTGAAAATTTAACAATTGGCTCACCTAACCAGTCTGAGCAGGCTCCAGAACACCCCTGTCCTGGAAATACATGTTTTCTCTTTTGAAGATAGAAAGAATATTTCATGCCAATTCTGCCCTTCACACCAAGAGGCAGCATCAAATGATTCTCTCCATCAGTGAGGAGAGTCCTATGCAAATAATCCAGCCTTGAATCCTGGGATACATATTTAATTATGCTCTTCCTATTTATTCTGTATACACATACACACATATTTATATGTGTATACACACATAAATGTATATATGAGCATATAGACATATTGATAGAGTTCTATATATACCCACACATATATATACACAAGTATATATATATGTGTATATGTGAATATATGCACACACACACATATATCCTCTCCCTCATCAGAATCAAGCCAATTGTCAGTAGGTGTTTCATTCTTTGTACCTGAACCCTCAGTGCCTAGCATAGTGCCTTTCACATAGTGCTGCTGCTGCTTTCGTTCAGTCATGTCCAATTCTCCATGACCCCCTCTGGGGTTTTCTTGGCAAAGATACTGGAGTGGTTTGCCATTTCCTTCTCCAGCTCATTTTACAAATGGGGAAACTGAGGTAAACAGGGTTAAGTGACTTGCCCAGGGTCACACAGCTAGTGTCTGAGACCAGATTTTAACACAAAAATGAGTCTTACTGATTTCAAACCCAATGCTCTTCTGCACCTCCTAGCATCCCCTGTAACATAGTAGGTACTTAATAAATATTTGTTGATTGGTATCAATATCAATATCCTCTTGATAAACGAAGCTAGAATATATAACAGTGTTGGTGCTAAAATGGAGGCAAGTCACAGATTCCCCTTGGAGAGACAATTAATGATATTGGGGAAGTTGGTATTAGACAGCTATCAAATGGTTCAACATGGTTTTATCCTTGGAAATGAAACTGGAAAAAAAAAGGGTGGCACCAAAGTTGCATAACTGAGTTTCTGGAAGGATGGTGATGACCTCCAGCTGCTAATGCTTCCGTCCCACAAAAAAATGACCTTATATTTATTCAGCATATGCCTACTTATGGACATGTTATTTCACTGTATAGAATGGAAGTTACTTGAGGGCAAAGACTGCTTGATTTTTGTCTTTGTATTTCTGGTGGCGAGGTGCTTAATAAATGCCTGTAGATTTATTGATCAATTACTGAAACAGCAAGATGCTCTGAGAGAGAAACAGAAAGCAAAGTGTGCCAGGTAGAGCAAAATCTTCTGAATGGCCTCAATCACTCCCTTCCATCCTGCTCAAGTAATTACGTCATAGAAACCACCCCAGGGGAGATAGAACTTAGCAACTGTCATGGCAGCCGTGAAAGGAAGTACATTCTAAGCGGCCAAAACTATTGATCACCCAGAAGAAGAAAAAAAAGGGCCAAAGTCCTTAGCACAGTCAAATGGTTCAGAAGTGGATATGGTTTCTCAATGGAAATCATACTAAGCAAAGATTCATTACCATCTGCCTTCCTGCAACACCCTAAGGGTGATCTTCCCAGTTGTTAATGCTCTTTCCTCCATCAATTTTCCTTGAACCAACTAGAAAGTTTACAGCATATGGGATTGATAGTTAAAGATAAAGCTGACCCGTGTGTGGCATCCCAGATATCTGACCTGGGATCTGGCCCAGTCTTTCAAGAGAGACTATAATTTCCACCCTTTGAGGAAAGTAGAAGAAAGTCCTTGTCCTCGACAACCACCAATCTAGGGAAGGACAGGTAACTTCCATGGCTAGGTTATATCACTTTATTATCTCCAAGAGAGATGCTGAGCTAAAATTATACCTATCACATATTTAATTTCTTAGTAATCTAGGGATATGATAAAAGGGTTCAGAATAAAAGCCACTTTCCCTGATTAATCTCAAGGGAAGGGTAACAGCCCACTCTTGACTCCTACCAAATACACATCCAAAGAAACATGAAAAATTAGTAAACTTCTTTATCAAAGTGAGCAGTAAACAGAAATTGGTAAAAGTTTATAACTTTAGAGTAGATGAAAGAATATACATGAGTAGATATCTGAGCTCTTCAGGAATAAACAAAATTTCAGCTCCTAAGAAAGGAGAATAATGGGGTGGGGGGGAGGAGGAGAAGGTGTTTCAAGTTCACTTTTAGTGGGCTTTAGGGGTGTAGGCACTAAAAATAAATTGACTTGTTGAAGACTGGTTTTCCCACTTCTCCTGGCTCCAAGAAGATCTCCTGTACACAATTCAAAAGTCTTTCAATTGCCTCTTTACAACTTCCTTCTCCTCCAATAATCTGAAGTCCTTCAGTCACACACCACACACACACACACACACACACACACACACACACACACACACACCAGTGTCCTGGGGACAAAAGTCTCTAAGCTGGTCAGAAATCATGTCCTTTCATGTACACAGCATCACTGGGTTGTCCTTTAGGAAATTGCCCAACCTAAGTGGACAAGAGGTGTTAAGCACACTTAGTGCACATTTTTATTTTCCCCATAGAATATAAGAATCTTAAGGGCAGGAACTATTTCATTTATATCATTGGATCCCTAGGTTCAAGCATGGTGCTTTATACAGAATAGATGTTTAATAAAAATTTGTTGAATTGAAATATGCTATTAATATTGATTGTTGTAGTTAACTTTGCTGTCTTCCAATGTTGATTTTATTTATTTATTTATGGCAATCAGAGTTAAGTGACGAGCCCAGGTTACACGGCTAATAAATGTCTGAGGTCAGAATTGAACTCAGGCCCTCCTGACTCCCGGACTGGTGCTCTATCCACTGAGCCATATAGCTGCCCCATCTATGTTATTTTAGTTATTGTGTAGATGGTTCTTTTTTTTTTTTTAAAGCAATTGGGGTTAAGTAACTTGCTCAAGGTTACATGGCTAGTCATTATTTATGCGTGGGTGCTCATTTTCTGAGGCCAGATCTGATCTCAGGTCATCCCAACTCCGAGGCCGGCGCTCTTACTCACTGCGCCACCTAGCTGCCCCTTTAGAGCAATTGGGGTTAAGTAACTTGCCCAAGGTCACACGGCTAGGTTTTTGTTTGTGTGGATTAAGTGTCTGAGGCTGGATCTGAACTCAGGTCTTTCTGACTCCAGGGCCGGCACTCTATTCACTGCCCCACCTAGCCGCCCCTGTAGATGGTTCTTTAAGCTCTACTTACTTCATCCTGTATTACTTCAAAGATGTCTTCCTGTGTTTCTCTGTATTTTTCATATTCATCGTTCTTCACACATTAATAAAAGTTTATGTTTATATATAATTTGTTCAGTTCTTCCCCATTCATGAGGTTATATTTTGTGCAATCTTAGATCACTATAATCTCTAAAAACTCAAAATTGCAGTTTGCCCAAAGTTTGCCCAATGAGCAGGTGGTACCTGAATTGAACCCTGAAGGAATTCAAGGATTCTGAAAGACTTAAATAAGGAATGAGCACATTCTAGGCACGGGGGACAACCCACATGAACGTACAGAAGGAGGAAGTGAAGTCTCAAGGTCAGGGAAGCACTGTAGACCAGTCTGGCTGGAGTGTGGGATCAATAAGGGCACATTTAGGAAGACTTGACTGACTGGACTCCCAAAGCAGATATTAATGGATTAATGTCAAAATGGAAGAGTGCTAGTGCTGGACCCCAGGGACCGTGTCTTGGCCCTATATTGGTGAGCATATTTTAAAAGAACACCTTAGATGAAGGAATACTCAAAGCTTGTATAACTAAAATGGTAGATTACAGAACCAATATGTCAAAATACTGATAGGCCAGATCTTATCAAAGGAAATTAATGGAGATAAATGTAAAGCCTTCGTAGGGGTTGAATGATATCTCACATTCAGAAGCATTTTAGGTTTGGCAAACCATTGTCTCATTTGGTCCTCACAACAGGCTGGAAGGTTGGTACCATTAGTATCCCCATACTATAGATAAAACAGGGCTATATCCTGCCTGAGGCAGAATTTGAACTCATCTTCCTGACTCCAAGTCTAGCACCCTGACCATTATACCATGTGATGACAGAGGTGTGGCAAGAGAGCAGTTCATATAATAGAGATAGGAAGTTTCTATGTACTCAACTATAAGGCAGTTATACAGCATGGCAGCCAAAAACTTTAACATAATCCTAGGTTGCATCATGTCCTGAACAAGAGGCGGGTTGGCCCTTGGCCTTTGGCACTCTGCCTTAGTCACATAGCTGTCCAAAGTAGCTGAAAGGCCCTCCTGCAGAAGAGGGATTTTCACATCTGGAATACTGTATTGTGTTCAGATCTGGGCACCACATGTTAGGAAGAACATCAGTAAGTTGGAGAGCATACAGAAGGAGGTGACCAGAATAGTCAAGAGCTCATGGTCATGCTATGCAATGACAGGTAGAAGGAATTGGGGATATTTCAACTGGAGGAAACAAGAGTCCTGGGGATAGGGTCAGATCTAAAGACTGTCTTTAAGTTTTCAGAAAGACTACACTGCTGGAGAAGAATTGTTCTGGGTGGGCAGTGTAGAGTGAGAGTAAGGCCTGGATGGAGGGGAAAACTTCCCAGCATTTAAAATTATCCGAAAGTGTGTTTGGTTGCCATGAAAAGAAATGGGTTCCCCATCACCAAAGATCTTCAAGGAGAGTACATGCAATCCCTTGTCAAAGATGCTGGAGCAGGGATTCCTGTTCAGATACAGGTTGAAGTAGATGGCCTCTGAGGCCTCTCTGAACTCTAAGATTTTGTGATAAAATGAGGAACAAAATAGGAAAGTATCGAACATTTTCATGGAAAGGAGCATTCTGTATCAATGATAAGGTTCTCCAAAAACCCTCATTCACAAAGGACACTAACTGCACCAGGAAAGCCTCCTCAATTAAGTCCACAGTCATTTGAAAGAGATCAGTCTGATCATCCATTCTGGGGGGCAGGGGGATTGAAAAGACACCCAAATTTGAACATGCAGTTGAATGGGCAGCCCAGTGACTCAGTCCATCTGTGTGTGTGTGTGTGTGTGTGCGTGTGTGTGTGTGTACACATATACATTATATGCTTTTATCATTCTGTATGTATTCTGGATGGCCATTTCAAATGGACAATGAGTTAAGCCCAGAAAGGAAGAGAGAAAGGAGACATTTGGAAAATGACCAGAGCAGACATTTGGAAAATTGCTTTCAGTGCTCACTACTGCAAAAGCCCATAATATTTAGCAACATTTCCCAGTAAAATTATATATGGTGATGACTCAGGGAACATGAGAATCTCAGAAGAATCAAAATGTCAAGTAACATAAATAACAATAAAAAGACGACGGGTGGGCATAGGTTGCCTGTATCTTCTCATGAATGCTAATTTGTGCCAGAGAAGTAACATAAAACACCTGATGAAGGACGTGTATGAACAGAAAAGGAAATATCCGACCCATGGATTAAGTAAAGGATAGTAGATGAAAAGCCCAAGTGCTTTCTGGGATCCACCATAAGTAAAAGAAACAGAGGAAGGTCTGCAGCACACTGGGTGGGCTCACAATGGAAAATTTCTGGAAAGACATGAACAAGAATCCTGTCGGGTGAAGGTATGGAGAGGTGGCGATCTATAGCAGTGAATGTGCTAAGATTTCTACGTAGCCATAGAAGAACCAAATGTTATTATTATTTGTATTGATAAGTTAAGCAAATAGGTGTGCTTCTTTTTAAACTAAATGAAAGTGATCAACTAAATAAACATGGGGGGGGGAAACTAGATGGTGTAAAGAATAGAGTACTAGACTTGGAGTTAGAAAAATTCGAGTTCAAATCCATCCTCAGATACTTACGAGCCTGTCATCACTTTTATTAAATCACTTAACGGCTGCCCGCCTGTTTCTTCATCTATAAATAGGGGTAATGTTAGCTCCTATTTCCCAAGGTTGAGATATTTGTAAAATACTTTGCAAAACATTACAGAGCTACATTTAAAAATTATTTTTTATTATTATTATTATTATTTTTATTTTATTTTTATTGTTTTTAATTTTATTATTTTTATTTTGTGTTATTTTTGTTTATGTTTCTTTTATTTTTTATCATTTAATTTTATTTTAAAATTATTGTTTTAAAAATTATCTTTTACAAGGAATATATCAAATTTTCTGTATAACTGGAAAGAGGTTTTCATAACCTTCCAACTGGCTACTGGAATGATCCAGTCCTATCTAACTGTTAGGGAATTCTGTGGTGTTTGCAAATTATTGTTGGGGGTTTCTGAAGTTTTTTAATCAGTTGGACAAGTATTTATTTGTTTTGTTTTGTTTTTTGTTGGTTGGGTTTTTTTTGGGGGGGGGGGGAAGACAGGGCAATTGGGGTTAAGTGACTTGCCCAAGGTCACACCACTAGTAAGTGTTAAGTATCTGAGTCTGCATTTGAGCTCAGGTCCTCCTGACTCCGAGACTGGTGCTCTATTCACTGAGCCACCTGGCTTCCCCAACAAGTATTTATTAAATGACTACTATGTACCATGTACTATGGTAGGTGCTACTGATACAAAAACATAAATGAAACAGTCTTTTCCCTCAAGGAGCTTACTTTCTAATTAGGGAAATAGCATAAATGTGTTTATATATACCACACACATACATTCACACACACATATATATACTATTTTAATATATATATATATATATATATATATATATATATATATATACACATATGTGTGGAGGAGGAGGAAGGAAGGTTGTATGTGAGGAACAGTAAAAAGCAGGTCAGTTGGGCTGGATTGTAGAGTGTTTAGAGGAAGTAACATATTACAAGTCTGGAAGAATAGACTCGAATCAAATTGTGAACAGAATTAAATGTGTTTTGTCCCTGAGGTAATAGGGAACCATGGAGATTATTGAGCAGAGGAGTGGCTTGGTCAGGTTGGTGGCCACCATGTGAAGGCTGAGTTGGTATGAGAAAAGATTTGAGTCTGGGAGACTAAAGAGGGGGCCACTGTAATGGTCCAGGTGAAAGGTGACAAGGGCCTGATCTAAGACAAGTGGAGAAAAGAGAACAGGTTCCAGAGACCTGATGGAGATAGAATGCCTAAGACTTGGCAGTAGATTCACAGGAATGAGGGAGAGAGGAATTTCCCTAGGGAATCCCAGGCAGCCTGAATGATTCTGGGCACAGTATGTGAATTTAAAGACAAACTCTAGTGCCTCTTCTGGAAAAATGTCAAGTTCCAAAAACTGCTTATTCTTTTGGGAGGCTGCACCAGTGATTTCAACAGTGTGTGGAGCTCCCAGACTTCCTTCACCAACACCATTATGCTGTAAGCTACTGTGGTTTATGGAACTGTCTGGGAAACAGAGAGGGTCTGCTCTGACCAGAACCACATGAGACCAGGGGGTATTGGGGCAGGACTCAAATCCAGATCTGCCTCACTCACAGGCCAGCTCCATCCATTGTGTCTTCCTTCTCCACGCTGTTTATGAGGCTGCCCTTCTCTCCACAATGTCTGTGCTTCCTGTTAGTGAGCATTAGATGAACAGAGGAACATCTTCACTGTCCTTTCCTTCCCTTAAACTTATCCATTGTTGGTCATTTGGTGCCTTCTGGTATACAGACATGTAGGTGACCACTCTCTCCCTCTAGAATACAGGGGTTCTTAACCTGGGGTCTATCAACTTAAACATTATCTGATAACTTTATTTTAACTTAATTGGTTTCCACTGCAATACTGTGTTTTTAACCTTATTCATTTAAAAACATTATTCTGAGAAGGGGCCCATAGGCTTCACCAAACTACCACAGGAGTCAATGACACAGAAATGGTATAAGAGCCCTCCTTAACCTATTCCTGAGGTCAGGATAAAGGTTTGTGTTTCTACCATAGAGTGAAGTCATCTATATTCCAAACCAGTTTGTTTATTTTGATTTCCTCTGCCTTTGTCCGACTGACTTTTAGCAATGTCAAGCTTTGGACATGAAGTATTCTGCCTTTGAAGAATGCTTCATTGGGGGATTCAATATATTAACTGAAGTTCTATGGTCCAAGAACCAATTTCCCTTCTCAATTTTGTCCAGAAATTGAAAAGGCTCAGCAGTCTGGCTACCTGCTCTTGCCAATTTTGTTTTGTTTTGTTTTTGGAAAGCTGGATCAGGGATCTTTTGAATAGAATTTCCAAACCAAAATCTCACAAACCTTCCTACCTTTTTCCTTCCTCCAGAAGCCTCAGGGTATCCCAGAGTCTCTCCTTAAGCCCCAAATCAACTGAATTTAGGGTTTTGTTTTGTTTTGTTTTTTGCTTTTTGGAGAGCAATTGGGATTAAGTAACTTGCCCAAGGTCACACAGCTAGGTTTTTGTTTGTGTGTGCATTAAGTATCTGAGGCCTAATCCGAACTCAGGTCCTTCTGACTCCAGGGCCGGTGCTCTACTCACTGTGCCACCTAGCCGCCCCAAATCAACTGAATTTATCTTTAAAAGTTTATTTGAGGTTAGCATTCATGCTGTTTGCTCTGGGCAGTTTTGGGTGCTTATAACAGGCAGTAGGATTGCTAGTTATGATTCTGGACATATAGATAACAGTAGTAAATAGTGGCCTATTGCTGCATGTTTGACTTTCTACAAACTTAGTTCAATCCTGAGGGACTCTAATAATACTCTCTAGCTTGTTTCTCTCCCTTACTTTTTAATTAATTAATTATTTTTCATTTTCAACATTAACTTCTATAAGATTGTGAGTTCTAAATTCTGGCCCCCTCTCTCCACTCCACCCTTTCCAAGACAGCATGCGATCTGATATAGGCTATACATGTATGATAATATTAAACATGTTTCCACATTAGGCATGTTGTGAAAGAAGAATCAGAACAAAAGGGGAAAACCACAAGAAAGCAAAAGAAACAGAAAGAGCAAACAGTGTGCTACGGCCTGCCCTCAGACTCCATAGCTCTTTCTCTGGGTGTGGCAGCATTTTCCATCATGATTCTTTTGGAGGTGTCTTAGACCCTTGCATTGCTGAGAAGAGCTAAGTCTATCCCAGTCGGTCATCGCACAACGTGGCTGTTACTGGGCACAAGGTTCTCCTGGTTCTGCTCACTTCACTCATCATCCCTCCTAGCTTCAGAGGATCTCCCAGGATCATCAAAGTTTATCTCATGTCTGAAAGGGCCTGCCCTTGCCACATAAGCAAGCCACTGAACCCTCAGTTATCTCATCCACAACATGAGCTGGAGACGGAGATGGCAAACCACTCTAATATCTTTGCCAAGAAAACCCCAAATGGGGTCATGGAGAGTAGGATGCGACAACAAATGAATAGCAACAACAAATGTGTCAGGCACTGTGCTAAGTACTAAGGGATACAAAAAGGGGCAAAAGACAGTCCCTTGGGGTGGCTGGTTGGAACAGTGACTAGAGGACCAGCCCTGGAGTCAGGAAGACCTGAGTTCAAATCCAACCTCAGACATTTAACACTTACTAGTTGTGTGGCCTTGGGCAAGTCACTTAACCCCAATTGCCCTCCCTTCCCCCTCCAAAAAAAAAAAAAAAAGACAGTCCCTCTCCTCAAAGAACTTAAAATGGAATGGGGAAGATGACATACCAGCAGTTTGGAATGGTCAGGTTAGAAGCCAGATTATAAAGTAGGGGCACCTATCATAGACAGCCTTTTCAAGGAGTTTATACAAAGAGCAGAAGAGAAATAGGATGATGGAAAGAGGGTTTTTTGAGAATGGAGAGTCATGGACATGTCTGTAAGCAGTAAGAAATGAGCCAGTAAAGAGGGAGAGATTGAAAGCAGGTGAGAGAGTGGGGATGACAGAGGGGGCAATCTATTGGGATGGACTGGGGTCACTTGACTGGGCAGAAGGGTTTGCCTCCATAAGGAGTAAGGCCACTCCATCAACATGAGACAGAGACCAGGGTGGAGATAGCCGCAGGAGGCGCCTGCCTGGGTTATAGGAAATGAGGGAGAAGGGAGAGAAGGGAGTGGATGGTGAACAGCCTCAGTTTTTTCTATAAAACTTTTTCTGTGGCTGTGGAGAAACTCAAGGTTCCTAGAAGGTGAAACAGCCCTTCCCTCTGATAGCAAGCCTCCCCTTCTCCCAGTGCCTTAGAGACTTCCAGACTCATAGTGCTATCCCAGGGTTGAGCCCACACACATACACATGCATGGAAGGACCTCAAGATTGCAGGCAGGCAGTCAAGCAACCTCTCCCGTGGCAGTTCCCATCTTCTCTCGGCCTGTATCATTCATATGACTCAGTGCTTGCAGGAAGAAATCCAGGCAGCTTCCTGTTGCAGCTCCCTGACAGCCTGGTGCTTCTCCACAACTCCATCGGTCCACCACTCGTCTACTACACCTTCGTGCCCTCTCGTTCGGCTGCTGTTGCTCCTCCTTCCTTCTGGAAGAGGCTGACCTTGACTTGTGTGTGAGGCAGAGCTACGCAGAGCCTTCCATTCTGCTCTTCTGCTGGATGGGTGGGTTTCCCAGGAGTACTTTGTACTTCCTTGGAAATGGTCTGTGGGAAGCTCCTTGCTATCCCATCTTCTCACAAAATAAGCCTTTTTAAAGCCAAAGTGCAAGGCCATTGTTCAGGTATTCTAATTAGCCCAGAACTTGAGCTAGTGGCCTTACCCTTGCAATGAGGACTAGAATAAAGAGAATTTATGCCTATCAAGAAGAGGAAGGAATTAATACTTGCGTGATATTATCTTGGGGCAGCTAGGTGAGCAGTGAATAGAGTGCAGGAATTCTCAAGTCAGGAAGTCTCAGCTTTCTCAGGAGTCAGGAAAATTCAATTTCCTGAATTCAAATCCAGCCTCAGACACTTACTAGCTATGTGACAGTGGGCAAACCACTTAACCCTGTCTGCCTCGGTTTCCTTATTTATAAAATAAGATGGAGAGGGAAATGGCAAACCACTCCAGTAACTTTTTTTTTTTCTGGAGGGGGGAAGGCAGGGCAATTGGGGTCAAGTGACGCCCAAGGTCACACAGCTAGTTTTTGTGTTAAGTGTCTGAGGTCACATTTGAACTCAGATCCTCCTGACTCCAGGGCCTGTGCTCTATTCACTGTGCCACCTAGCAGCCCCAACAATCTACTCATTTTAAAGAATGTTCTTGGGGCACTGATCAGTCATGTGGCTTGCTCAGGGTCACATGGCCACTATGCAGCAGGACAGGGCTTGAATTCCAGACTTCCTCACTCTAAAGCCAATTCTCTAGCCACTATGCCATACTGTCTTAGCATCAATGAAAACACTAATATTTTAATACTTCAAGGATCTGGGATTTCACCGTTTATGGGTACTCCCTCCAAGGATGCAACTGACAACCACCCCTCCATGCCAAGCCCCTGGTGCAAAGCCTTTCTGAGTTTAGGGAGGCTAGTCCTGTTCACCAGGCCTGAGCTTGCAAGGCTTGTCTGCTGCTAGGACTGGTCAGAGCCCCGGTGATACTAGTTCCACTAGTATCACCCTGGAGAACCACAGGTCATCATTAACAACAGTAATAAGGATAAACTTTCCCATATGAAGAATCTGCCAAGTACTGTATTTTACTCTACAGACTCTGAATTCAAGAAATTAAATTAGGTGATGCTTAACTACCATCTGATTGCAAATAGGCTGATGGAAGCAATTAAAAGGGGTGTCTATTGGGATATTAAATATTACAAAGTCTAAAAGGAATGGCTTCCTATATCTCAGCAGAATTGTCTCTCCCCGTAGCACAAATGATGGATTCCTGCTTTTGTTTCCCGATGGTGGTATTCTGACTAGCCTGTGGAGAGCAGCAGACACCGTCCCTGCCTATTCCCGCTTTGGGAGGATGTCTTCATCCACACCAGCTGAGTCGTTCCACTTTCTACAATTCATATGCTTTTATATATGCTTTGGGATTTTTTTATCCTCTCCAGGTTAACTAAGGGAATGTTACTCATGCAGTTTCCAACCACAGACTCAAAATGGAGTGTTTCTTCATTCATTTTATTTTAAAATTACTTATGGGCCTCATAAAATCAAAATAGCAAGGGGGAAGGTTTCGTTCAGGTTTGTTTGTTTTTTAATCTATTCAACTACTTCTGCTTTGTGAGCTGCCCCCTTCTTCCATTCCCCACCCCACAACCCACCACCACTGGCCTTTGGGCTGAGACCCAGAGTGGAATTCTCAAACAAAAGAGCATTTCTTTAACATGCACAGGTTGGACCAAACATGTTTACTCCCAAAACCACCTGTGGTCTCCCAATTAGCATCTGGTATGGAAACCAACCAGGGATCTTTCTAGGGATTGGAGAGGAATTGTAGTTTCAAAACTCTTCCCTCAGGTGCTTTTATCAGCCGCAGCAATGGGCCAGTTGGAATGAAGAAATCAATCCATTTTGCTACCTGGTCTGCAAGTCTTCCCCAGGCAGATCATGATAAGCAATAGGAAACTGACCTCTGACTTCCCTGGTATAGAGGACTTACTGGTGAAGAAACTGTCTACCAATGCAGGATGGCACCTTCTTTGCAACTTGTAGATTTAGAAAGTTGTCTAGAGCACTGAGGTTAAGTGACTTGTCCAGAGCTACTCAGTCAGTAGGTCTAAGAGATGGGCCTTCCATTCAGATCTCCTCAGAGCTCAGAGCCTAGCTCTCACCCACTGTTCCACAATTTCTCTCTTAAGTTGCCCGTATATGAAGCTGGAAGCTAGGACTAGCTTTACATGTAGATAAAGAAAGTCATATCTAATGGTGTGTTAATTAAAGGAGCCTCTAGGAAAAGAGTCCCCCTCCTCTACCTCAAAGAAAATACTTCCTCAGCTAATCTGAAATTCCAACATTGATTAGATATTCCTTCTTGTTAAGACTTTCTTCCTTATGCAAATGTAGTACTCTTGAGAGGAGTTATATATTAAGTCTTTAATACCTAGGGTAAATGAATTTATAAGATTCAACAAGAATTTGAATAATCATTTAATGAGTGCCTACTTAAAGCAAAGTCTTATGCTAGACTGTGAGGGAAATAGAAAAATTAATAAAACATAGTTCCCACCTTCAAGAGGAACTTAAAATTCACTTAGTAATAGCAGTTTATTGACTTTTAGCTTACAGTGTAATAGACTGGAGTAGGGGTAGAGGGAATAGGGAAAAGAGCAGTGAGGTTTCCCAAAGTCAGAAGAGCTTGGTTTGAAGTCTTGACTATATCACTTACAAGCTGTTTTATCTTAGGCAGAATTTTGTAACGGAAAGAAAACCTTTGAAATGGAATGATTTTTGAAACCTTTAAAAGCATTGGCCTATTTTGTTTTAACCATACTTTCTCTTGTTTTTAAACTTTCTGTTTTTAGTATCACACATAACTGAATAACAAACTTTTAAGATAGAACAGTCATTAAAAATAAATCTTTCAACATACCAATAAAAAAGAAGAAAACTAAAATTTTTTGAGTCAGAAGGAATCTTAACGACCATCTAGTCCAATCTATAATCCCCCAATAAAATACCCTACATAAGTAAGTGGTCATCCAGCCTTTCCTTAAAAATTTCCAAGGAGCAGGAACCCACTTTCTCCCTGGGCAGGTCATTCCACTTTTAGATATCTCAGATTATGAGGAAACTTTTCCTGAGATCAGATCTCAATTCTCCACATTCTACCCATCCCTCTGAGGTCAAATCGACTAAGACACCTCCCTCCTCAGCCTGATGGTGCTTCAAAGACTTGAAGACAGCTATCACATTCCCCCTGAGTCTTCTCTTCTCCAGCCTAAATATCCACACTTCCTTCACTCCATCCTTGTATGACATAGACTCAAGGTCCTTCAGCATCTTGGCTGCCTTCCTCTAGCTGCTCTCCTGATTATCAAGGCTTTTCCTAAACTCTACCATCTAGAGCTCTACACAATGCTTTAGAGATGATCTGACCAGGGCAGATGCTCATTCCTCCTTATTCCTGGAAAACAGGCTTCACTTAGCACAGCTACAGATGCATTCAGTTGGGGAGGGGAGGGATTGTCATATCACACTGTCAATTTAGGAACCTTTAAACTAACACTATGAATTGCAGAGAAGGCACCAAGCTGCCTAGGGGAAGTTCTTTAGATAGAATGGGCTGATGAGCCCTGGAAGCTGTGCTGGCACAACTAATTATAACTAGATTAGAAGTGTCTCAGAATAAGATTTCCATGTCCTATAATTGGACAACGTTCTCCCTGTAAAGTTATTTGTTTGTTTAATTTTTCCTTCTTTTCCCTTGAGACTAGTTCATTTCACTTGAAAAATACAGTTGTCTCTGCTAAAGAGAAGTCTAGGTGCCATCTTGTTCTGTCTGCTTCCCCTCCCTTCCCCAAGTTATTGGGACATTGGCTACCAGTGGACAGCAATGAAGGAAGTGAACAACAAACAGGAGCGACAAGACTCTACAGCATGGGAGAAGTACTTAACACAAGATCAAAGACTATGCAGTGGTCAGACAGATTATGATGTTCAATTCTGGACTCCATGGTTTCAGAAAATGGGAGAAGGGAAGGGAATAAGCATTTATTAAGTGCCTTCTATGTATCAGATGTTTTACAAATATTATCTCATTTGATCTTCACAATGACTCTGTCAGATAGTTCCCATTTTACAGTTGAGAAAACTGAGGCAAACAGAGGTTAAATGACTTGCCCAGAGTCACACAGCTACTAAGTGTCTGAGGATAGATTTGAATCCTTCCTGATTCTGGCCCAGCACATTGAAAAGCTGGAGACCGTCCAGGGAAGGACAACCAGGATGAGGAAAGGTCTTGAGTCTATTTCATATAAGGATGGAAAGATGTTTATCTTGGAGAGACCAAAAAATTGGAAAAGCAGAAGGAACATGTTAGCTGTCTTCAAATTAGACAAATCCCTTCACAAGAAGGGATGAGATTTATAGAATGAGTCTAGTGAAGAATGAATGGAAGGTCATCTCAGCGGAGGAGACATTATCAGCTGAGAGATAGGGAAAGACCTCTGGAAGAATGAAGGGAATCGAACTGAGTCCCAAAGAACAGGAAACTTCCCATAAGGAGAAGTAGCAAAAAGACAAATTTAAGATTGATATCAGGAAAAACTTCCCAATAAGCAGAGGTATTCAAGAGTAGGATGGACTGCCGAGGGAGAAAATGGGCATCCTCTCCCTGGAGGGCTAAATGAGCACTTATAAGGAATGTCATAGTAAGGATTCTTTTCATATGTATGTTGGACTAGAAGGTTCCCGAGGCCCCTTTTAACTAGAAAAGTCTGTGAATCTGTGATATGAAGAGATGACAAACATATGGGCTCTCAGTACTTCAGCCAAACCACAGGGCTGGGGAACCTCCGGCCTGGAGGCCACCTATGGCCCTCTAGGTCCTCGGGTGCTGCCCTTTGACTGAATCCAAACTTCACAGAACAAATCCCCTTAATGAAAGGATTTATTCTGTAGAAGTTGGACTCAGTCAAAAAGCCACATTTGAGGACCTAGAGGGCCACGGGTGGCCTTGAGGCTGCAGGTTCCCCAGCCCTGAGCCAAAACATTCAAGATTAGAGAGAGAAGGGAGCCAGAGGAGGCAAAATGAGTTGGAAGTCAGAGACTTTTTCTCTGTGTCTGGCCTGCCTTTATGTGGAGCCTATGTCTGGCCTGCAAGTGGTAAGATGCCGAGTGGTCCCCAGACATCAAGAGGACACTAACTAGAAAGCACAAGATCCCAGCTCTATGAAGAACTTTGGGTCCAAGTTTCCTGAAGTTCTATCTTGAGATGTTCTACTAAATGTGAATCCAGTATCAATTGGGAGTTAAATGTATTCTCTACATTTCTTTTGGCCCCCCGACCATGCTGGACACGGTCCTACCTCCTACCTTTCTTACATATTCCAAGGCTTAAAATGACTTCCTAACCCCTCCATCCACTTGTTGAATAACTTGTCATCGGGCCAATTTAAGCGGCCACTTTCTCTATGAAGCCTTCCCGTTCCCCATTTTGATTCCCAGCCCAGTGGTCTTTCCACTTCATTGACTTCTGAGATTTCTTTCTTCCCTTGGGCACCTCCTCTACCCCCAATTTCACTGACCGATTGTGATTTACACTTAACTTTCTTTGGGAAGATCATATTGTATTTTCTGTCTATGCCACCTACTAAGTGTAATATTGCTCATACCACTGAAGTTAGCACTTTCTCATACAGAATCCTTTCTCCAAGAGTTTCTTAACATTCCTATTTTGCTTCTCCTTCAAAATCATAAACTCCTTGAAAACCAGATCTCTGTCTTTCTGTCTCTCTGACTCTTTCTTTCCTTCCACCGGGTGTGGAGACACATCCCAGGTGTTTGATAAATTCTGAGTGATTGTTTAAAAGATGGAACAAGGGGTAAGGTTACTGTTGTTAAAGTGTTTGTCCCCACTCTAATAAATGTCTTTTCTATATTTTTTGAACAAATAGGGATTCAGATGCTTTGGGGTTGTTTTTCCTGTGCAAAAAGATTGATATTCCAGTTGTAAATATTGTCTTTATCATAAACCAGAAGAAGGTGGAAGCGATTTCTTCTCGGAGACAGGTTAGACCAGGCAACCTCTCACAGCCTTTCTAGTTCCAGGATTCTAGGAACCAGGGTTTTTTCATCTGGAATGAGCATCTGTCTCTCCTGGTGCAACCCCTACCTAGTCTGGAATGCTGCAAGTGACTTATTGGGGATTCTTTATTTGCCTGAAGAGACTGTTTCTTTAGGGAAAGAGCCTGTGTGTGTAACCAAAAGGGCACCTCAATGAGTGTAGGGCCATGGATCCATAACTGAAATGGGAATAAGAAAATCAGAAAAAGAAGACTGAATGGGGGGGAAGGGGGTGATGTGGCTGGGGGGGAGGCTGGTGTTTGCTTTGGAGTGGTTTTTTTATGGTCCTCACACCCTCATCACATTCTTTCTTTTCTTTCTTTCTTTTTCTTTTCCTTATTTTTGTTTTTGTGGAACCTAATCAGAAAGAAATATTCCAGTGGCACTTTCACTTGCTCCATTTTAAATACTTTCTAGCTGGGTAAAAGCTAGAATATGTGGTTTTCAGGCATTTCCTAATAGATTTCCTTACGCATGCGTGTAACATTCAAAGCTGCGCTCGGGATTTAAATGGAGGGGAGAGAAAAGATCAGAGGGGAGGAATAAAGAAGAGAGAGGAAGGGGGGAGGGGGCAGGGAAGGGAGGTAGAGGGAAGAGGGGAAGAGGCTTGCTGATCACTCACCATTCAAGATGAGGGCAAACATCTCCAGTCTGTTCAGGTGCTGCCCCTCAGAGCCAGCAAGGCTTCTGTGCCTAAGGAAACAAAGGAAACCCAGCAGGAGAAAGCAGTGGGCAGGCAGCCAGGAAGCCTGGGTTCAGATCCCAGTCCTGGGTTCAAATCTTCTTCCTGGGAGTTTGAGTTTGGTCAATAAAATCACCTAATCTCCCTGAGCCTCTTAGAACCATATAAAGGCAAGCCAGGCATTTCAGAAATTGTCTATAATTGATTTAGATCAGAAAGAGGCCTTAAAAGCCAGCTAGTCAAGATACCCCACTACAATTTTACAAATAAGGAAACTAAAGCCCAAAGAGGTGAAAGGACTTGCCCAAGGTCTCAAAATGTATAACAGAGCTGAATCTCAAATCTAGGCCTCTTTGTTCCTAGTCCAGAGCCCTTTTTACCACACCACAGCCATTCAGTTTCCTTCTCTGTGATACGAAAGGGTTGAACTAACTGATTCCTAGGATGGCTTCCAACTCTAAAAATCCCATGACCCTGTGATTCTGGACAACATTTTTAAAATGTAAAGCACTATAAAAATCTATGTGTCATTATTAATATTAGTAGTAGGACAGTACTCAGCTGCACATACCTCTAGAACTAGAAGTTCTTTTTTTAGTCTCAGAATCCCAATAATCTTAAAAATTGTAGAGAAACCCCTTCCCTCCAAAAAAGAGAGAGCTTTTGTTTTTGTGGATCATATGAATTTTTTACCATATTGGAAATTGAAACATCTTAATATTATTATGAAAATTATTTTTAATTTTTTAAAAATTTAGATTTTATTGTTTATTATTATGAAAACGATTTGACCTTTTGGATTCCCTAAAAGGGCCTGGGGACTCCCAGGAGGCCCCTCCCAACATCACTTTTAAAACTGCTGCTCTGGAACTAGGAACTAACATTCCTTATTATTTTGCACTTCCTAATAATTTTCCTATTCCTTTATTCCCCTCTTCTCCCACACCAAAACCCCATCCTTGTGGTGGAATCTTAGAAAACAAACACTGCAGCAGCAACCTTCAAAGCCCTTCTGGGAAGTGCCCCGGGGCTACTCTGACCATCAGCACTGCTGTCTAGGAGACCTTCACTTGACTAACATCTTTAAACAGAATTACAGACTAGGGGAGCTAGAAAGACAATATTCTGCAAGTCTGTGCAAAGAACTGTTTCTTGTTGGATAAAGGAAGCCAGAGCATCGATCACTTACCTAGAAGGACACCCTCTGGGTCTTTCTCCATCCCTCAGAACTGATCATCCACCTCTCCACGCCATTGCCCAAGCTTGGCAGAAAATGGCAAGGTCCTGGAAAGGACGGGGTTTGGGTAGTTCTTTTTCTTTTTTTTTTTGCCAGAAAAGCTATGATTTAATGGCTAGAAAATCCTCTCTGTCAGATGAGGATTAAGAGATAGAAAAATGTGTCTGCCCTATAAAGCCTCAAAGAGGAAGACAGATTTTGTTCAGCTTTATCCTCATGGCCCTTTCTCTTCTCTCCATCGTCCCTGTCCCCTTCAACTCCCCTTCCTCCCATCCCTCAACCAAAACCAACCTAATATTGGCTTCTTGACACCTAATTCACCTACAATAGGGCTGAGCACCATTACTTTATATAATTCAAAGTTGGGGAGAGTTACATATGCATCTTCAAGCAAACACAGGATTCAATTCCACTTAATTGTAATCATTTATCATAAGTGATCTTCCCCTCACACCAACCCAGACTAGAGGACTTTCAGACTGAAGTTGAATTTAGGAGGCAGGGTGGTAACATGAAAAGAATCCTAGGCCTGGAGTCAGAGGCTCTAGGTTCCAATTCTGCCCCTGATCCTCACTATCTGTGTTATTTTGGGCAAATCCCTTAAGCTCCGTGGGCCTCAGTTTTCTACTCTGTAAAATCAGGGGAATGGCCTCTGAGGTCTCTGATAGTTAAAGGTCTCTGAACCTTGAGGTTTCCTTCTGAGCCTTCCTCCGCAAGGATCTTTGGCCACTTATCCAAGTGTGACATTCAGCTTCTCCTCTAGCATTGTGTGATACATACAGAGCATTCACCTAATACTTGTCATTGGCTAGTGTCATTTCAACTTTTTAAGTGGGAAAGCAATAGGAAAATGCTCCTGTATTATCTCTAGTGACTGGTTCACTGTTTCCACAGGGATGCTCTGTAGGAACCTCAGACTCACCAAGTCCAAAACAGAACTCAGTATCTTTCCACCAAATCACCTCTTTTTAACTTTTCTAGTTCTGTCAAGGGCACAGTCATCTTTCCATTCAATCAATCAATCAGTGAGTATTGCTTAAGCACCTACTGTGGGCAGGGTGCTATGTTAGGCTTGGGAATACAAGTACAAAGAATGAAACAATCCATTCTATCTCAGAGTTTATATTCTAATGGGGGAGGTGATAATTACACATAAAAATACACAGCATGAACACAGGGTGACCCAAAAGTCTTACGTAGTCCTAACCTTTAATAGTGTAGAATCTTTTTGTTCAGTCATATCTGATTCTTCCCAACCCTATTTGGGGTTTTCTTGGCAAAAAGACTGGAGTGGTTTATCACTATATTCTCCAGTTCATTTTACAGATGAAGAACTGGGGCAAACAGGGTTAAGTGACTTGCCCAGGGTCACACAGCTAGTAAGTGTCTGAGGTTGGATTTGAACTCAGGGAGAGGAGTCTTCCTGATTCCAAGTCTAGTGTTCTATACACTGTGCCACCTAGCAGTCCTCATCGTTAATAGCTTAGAACCTTACAGTGATCTTAACCTTTAATAGGGATAGTTGGATGGTGCTTTGGATAGAGCAGAATAAGGAAGACAGTTTTTGGAGTTAAATCTGGCTTCAGACACTAGCTGTGTGACCCTAGAGAAGTCACTTAGCCCTATTTGCCTCATTTTCCTCATCTATAAAATGAACTGGAGAAAAAAATGGCAAAGTCCTCCAGTTTCTTTGCCAAGAAAGCCTCAAATGGACTCACAGAGTCAAACAAGACTGAAAAACCGCTGAAGAACCTTTAATAGCTTAAAACCTTAGTGTCATCTTAACCTTTAATAGTTTAGAATGGCACTAAGACTTCTGAGATATGCCACAGTAAAGAGAATAAAAACGTATGTATCCAAAGTAGCTAGATATAGCCCAGAGAGCTCAGGACAGGCTTCATACAAGAAGATAATGCTTGAAATGGAGCTAGAAGGAAAAGAGGGGCTCTGAGGCAGAGGTAAGGCCTGGGGGACAGCCCGTGTAAAAGCATGAAGCCAAGAGGGGAGGGCTGTGAGAGGAGCAAACCAGGCTGCATGGCCAAATGTAGATATAGGAGTAATGTCCAAACTGGGGACAGATTGGGAGGGGCTTTCACAGCTAACCAGAGGAGCTGATGTTATAATTCTAGGAGCAATAGGAAGCTACTGGGGCTGATCAAGAAGGGGAATTACATGGTCACATCTTTGAGGACTACATTGGCAGCAATGGATAGTCCAGAGGGGGATGAGATTTGAAGCAAGGGGCCATTTAAGAGGCTATTCCGGGGGCAATAATTTTTTCCCCAATATTCATTATCTCACAGGGCAGCTAGATGGTGGAGTGGATAGAGAAACTGGCCCTGGAGTCAGGAGGCCCTGAGTTCAAACAGCCTCTGACATTTACTAGCCGTGTGACCCTGGGCAAGTCACTTAACTCCAGATGCCTCCCCTCACCTTCAAGAAAAGTGGTCATTGCCACTAGGAAAGGGGCAATGAGGCTTGAGGTTTGTACCCGCAGAGCCATCCTTGACTCCTCACTCTGTCACTAACCCATATTTAATCTCTTGCCAATTCTTCTACCCCAACTTCTCTCTCACCTGTCCTCTTCTCTCTCTTTACATGACCACCATGCTACTTCAGGCCCTCATCACCTCCCATTAGCACTACTGTAACGCTCTAATTGATGTTTCTGCCTCAAGCTTCTTTCTTCTCTAATTCATCTTCCATCTAACTGCCAGGGATATTTCTTTTTTTTTTTTTTTTAAGCAATTGGGGTTAACTTGCTCAAGGTTACACGGCTAGTCATTATTTATGCGTGGGTGCTCATTTTCTGAGGCCGGATCTGATCTCGGGTCATCCCAACTCCGAGGCCAGCGCTCCTACTCACTGCGCCACCTAGCCGCCCCTTTAGGGCAATTGGGGTTAAGTAACTTGCCCAAGGTCACACGGCTAGGTTTTTGTTTGTGTGGATTAAGTGTCTGAGGCCGGCTCCGAACTCAGGTCCTTCTGACTCCAGGGCCGGCGCTCTATTCACTGCGCCACCTAGCCGCCCCCAGGGATATTTCTAAGAAACAGCCTGACCATGTTACCCCCTACTCAAGAAGTTCTAGTGACTCCCTCTTGCTCCAGGATAAAATACAAACTTGATTTGTTGTTTAGTTGTAGCTGACTCTTCTTGATCCCATTTGGGGGTTTTCTTAGTAAAGATACTGGAGCAATGTACCATTTCCTTGTCCAGCTCATTTTTCAGACGAGGAAACTGAGGTAGAGAGAGTTAAGTGATTTGCCCAGGGTCACACAGCTAGCTAGATTTGAACTCACAAAAATAAGTCTTCCTGACTTCAGGCCCAGCACTCTATCCACTGAACCTCCTAGCTGCCCACAAACTCAATAGTTTGACATTTAAAACACATTTTCCAAACTTCTGATATATCATGCCCCTGTCCCCTATGTTCCAGGTCAAACTGACCTGGTTACTGTTCCTCACAGGCAATGTTCTGAGCCTTGTCTCCATATCTTTGTACAGGCTGTTGTTACCTGTGTCAGGAAAGTCCTCCTCACCTACACGCCTTAGAATCCCTTGTTTTCTTTAAAACTCAGCTCACAGCAGCAGCTAGGTGGTGAAGTGGGTAAAGTTATCAGCTCTGGAGTCAGGAGGATCTGAGTTCAAATCCAGTCTCAGACACTGCCTGACCCTGAGTGAATCACATAACCCCGGTTGCCTCAAAAAAAAAAAAAAATAAAAATAAAAATAAACTCATCTCATTGTGCCCAACATGTCTTAAGACTGTTTCCACTCCTATCCCAAGCAGACTTACTTTATTATTTGATATTTATTTATATGTGTCTGTATTGTTTCCCTCAATCCAATATAAGCTTTTTGGAGGCAAAAGACTGTTTTTCTCTTTGTATCCCCAGAGCCTGGCACCATGCCTAGCATATATGGTGGGTACCTAAAAATCCATGTTGAGTGAATAAATGTATACTTCTGTTTTAGTATTATTATTCTGATAATAGTAATAAACATGATTAAATGTGAACTTTTATGGTTACAAATTTCTTCTGATCTTTACAACAATCCTGTGATACTCTAACTATTGTTATCCCCACATTATAGCTAAGGCTGAAGGAAATTAAATGACTTGCCCAAGGTCAGGCAGCTAGTAAGTGACCAAGCTGGAACTCCATGACGCTGACAGAGCCAAGACAGGATTGAAGGTCATTTGGGGATAAATAAAAGAGATTATTCCTTTACAGACTGGGTAGGAAATGCATGGAATCTAATTTTCTAAGAAATGACATAGACTCATGAGCTAACGGGGCAGCCAGGTGGCACAGTAGATAGAGTACTCAGCTGAAGTCAGGAAGACTCATCTTTGTGAGTTCAAATCTAGCTAGCTGTGTGACCCTGAGCAAGTCACTTAACCCTGTCTGCCTCAGTTTCCTCATCTGTAAAATGAGCTGGAGAAGGAAAGCCATTTTCTAATTGATGGTTAGAATTAGAATTAGAAATTACAATTAGAAAAACCACTCCAGTATGTTTGCCAAGAAAATCCCACAATTGAATAACAACAAAACATGATCTAACATTGACTTGAAAGAGGTTTACATAAATTTAGTGACAACAGGTCTATAGCACATTCTTAAGTAGGAGCAAATTCCACAACTTTCTTAAGATGGAGTCAAGCAAAACAACTTTGGGGGGCTCACTTTGAGAAGTGTTGTGTGATTTGACCAGATGAGACTCTGGGAAGCCATTGTTGAGAGCCCCCCGGCTTTGAAAACCCAGATGTTGATGCTTCCCTCTCTGGTAACTGTGATTTGGCATTGATGTAATGGTTGGACAGTTTGGAAGCCTGGATGCTTGATCTGTTTGTTTCTCTGTTTTGAAACTACTGTCTGTACACTCTGAAGTTCTGGGTGCTGACCTTTTTCCCCTGAACTAGGTAAATGATATATGTTTGTTTGATTAAAGTAAGCTTGTTAACTGAAAAAAAACAAAAACAAACAAAAAAAACAACTTTGGCAAATGGTTTCTGTGTATATTGTTGTCTCAGACAGTTGAAAGATATATAATTCTGGCATGCAAGCAAACCTTTCTGACCCCTTCTTTCCAACAAAGTAAACCATTCTGACTTAGAGTTATCATATAGGGGAAAGAATACTGGATTTGGAGTCAAGAATTGGGTACAAATCCTGGTTCTGACACTCGTTATTTGACTTCCCTTTTTATGTCTCAGTGTCCTCCTTTAAAGAGGACATTGGGCTAAATGCTCTATTACTAGGATCCTGTGAATCTGAGCCGACACCAACTGGTTGTATGACAAGTAGGCTGGTCACTTAAGTATTTCAAACCTCAATTTTCTCATCTATGAAATGGGATCGATGAGATTACTGTGTATTTCACCATCTTGTTATGAGGAGAGTGTTTTGCAAAATTAAAAGGGGGGGGTAGTGGCTAGGTGGCGCAGTGAGTAGAGTGCCAGCCCGAAGTCAGGAGGACCTGGGTTCGGATCCAGCCCCAGACACTTAACACAAAAAAACTAGCTGTGTGACCTCGGACAAGTTACTTAACCCCAATTGCCTTCCAAAAAGAAAAAAAAAACTAAAGCAGGATATAACTGTGAGTAGTCTGGGGGCCATCACCAGTCATCCTGATCTATATCTTGCTACTGGACTCAGATGACTCTGGAGGAGAGAGTGAGGCTGGTGACTTTGCACAGCCCTGCCTTACTTAAATCCAATTCACTTGCAAGTCAAGACATCACCCTCCTGACATCATTGGTCCTCTTGGAGAAGGACACACAACAACCAACAGTCCTCCTTTTCTTTGGGGCCTCAGAAGCACCAGGAGATTTCATCCTCAGTGAACTGGAAACACTGAGGATTATGTCGGGGAGTAAAACTGGACACTGATATCCTATTGCTGGACTTTGTAGAAATAGAAAAGTGTGATTTCTAGTTGGCATTAGGAAACCTTCAGCATTCAGAGCACGACTGTATGCCAAGTAGCAGTAAACACTGTGCTATGGCAGTCCAAAAAGCAAATGTGGTCTTAGAGATATTGATGGGAGCAACAGAACAAAAGAGAGGACAGTTTCCTTATACTCTGCAGCCTGACCATGCTTGAAGTTCAATTCTCCCATATTCATAGGGAGATTAGTGAGCTGAGAGCGTCTAGAGGGGGGCAGCCAGGATGGCAAAGGGCCTTGGGAACATAACACAGGAGGACTGATTGAAGGAACTGGAGGTATTTAGAAGGAAGCAGAGAAGGCTTTAGATGACAGATTGAGGTTGGGTAGTGGAGACAGACATGAAGCTATTAAGGCGTCATAAGGAAGAAGCGTTTAGACATATTCTGCTTGACCCCAGAGGACAGAGCTAAGGGCAGAGGCAGACTTCTGAAAGAGGAAGACTGAAGCTTGATGTGAGGAAAAACAGGCAAACAATTAGCGCTATCCCAAAGCCGACTAAGCTGCAGAGGGATGGGGGAGGCTCCCCACTGCTGGGGCTCTTCATTCAGGCAGAGATGAGATGATCGCCTGTCTATTAATGTGGTGGAGGGCATTCTCATCAGTCTGGGTTGGAGGAGATGACCTCTGACATCTCCCACCCCCACCCCCCAACTCAGACCCCACGATGTAGGCAGGCTTAACCAGCTACTTAAATAATGAGGTGTGGAGAAAGTGTCCTTCCCCTTCCCCCACCCCTACCCCCACCTCCAGCCCAGATGAAACTCGTCACACTCTCCCTTTGGTTAGATCTGATAATCCACTCTTGGATCGTGTGCAGACAGATATTGAGGCTGCGGACGGGTTTCCATGGCAACCAGCCCCTTGGTGTGCGCTGTACCAGACTCCGTGTGCTGACACAGGCTTGGTACATTCTTTCCTGTCATCAAGGCCACTTCCCCAGAAGAAGGGAGGAGGGGAGGAAAGAGAGAAGGGACTTGCCTGGAAAATCTTCAGCCATGGGGAGAAGTCAGGGGGCTTTGCACAGGGGGGTTTCATTACCTTGGACCCAGCCATTAAAAGATTAATTTTAGCCTAACTCACCCTGACCTCTATTGCAAAGGAAGCAGCTGTTTGAGGGGGAAACGAGAAAAATCAGCTCCCCTGCAGTGACTACAGAAGGAAGCCCTTATCCCTGTTGGCTTTGGAGTGGACTTCACCCCTCCTTTTCGACTGGGGGATGGTAGGAGAAAGCAGAGTGAGACTGCAGAAGAAACGGAGGGAAGGGTGGGAGGCTGATCCTTTGTGAAAACAAGTCTGGGATAGAAGCCTTCAATTCGATGTTCCACACCAGGAAGCCTACATTTCCAATCCCCAGCTTCCTCCCCTCCCCCAAGTGTAAGCATCCCCCTTAAAGCCCCCTCTGGGGACAATCCTTATTGCTGTCCTTGCAATTTCCTTCAATTTTTAGTAAAAGACCTCCCTCTGCCAGCCAGCCAATTAGGGGCGGCTTTCTTAGAGGTGCTGCGGCGTGACCCGCAAAGGGAAAATGGATTCACCGAAGGCTCACAAATAAGCAGAAACCTGTCTCTTAGGAATGGTGTTGTCCCCAGGTCACAGACCTGTGACCAATATGGATGACGATCTGTCACCAAGGCCACCTGCCCTTGCTTCTCCAGAACTGGTTCAGGACTGTGCCACCAAGTATCCCAATATGCTGAATCACAGGACAATAGAGCTGAGCTCCAATTGTCCGCTCCAACCTCTTTTATTGAACCTATGAGGAAATTGAGGCAGGAAGAGGGTAAATGATCTGCTCAAGATCGCACAGGAATGTTAGAGGTGGGATTTTAAGCCAGTGTTTCCCTCCTTTCACCCGTTTCTCACCCATTGAGAGGGAAAGAAATATGATGCCCATTAAATAGATGAAGTCATTCCAAACATTTCCACATTAGCCTTATTGTGAAGAAAAAAAAAACAAGAAAAATAAAGAGGAAAAATGCTTATGCCTGAACTCTGAGTTCATCACTTCTCTCCCTGGGGGTGAATTGCATTTTTCATAGGGAGCCCTTTGGAATTGTCATGGATCGTTGAATAGATCAGAGTTGCTAAGTCTTTCACAGTCGCTTATTGTTACAATTTTGCTGTTACTGTGATATTATTCTCCTGGTTCTACTCACTTAACTTTTCATCAGTTTATATATATATATATATGTGTGTGTGTGTGTGTGTGTGTGTGTGTGTGTGTGTGTGTGTATGTATACACATACATATATACATAAACACACACATAGATGTATATATATACATATACATACACACACATATATCTTCTTAGTATTTTCTGAAACCTTCCCCTTCATTTCTTATAGCACAGTAGTATTCCATCATACTCATATATCATAACTTGTTCAGTTATTGCCCATTCGATGGGCATCCCCTCAGTTTCCAATTCTTCGACCCCACAAGAAGTTCTCCTGTAAATATTTTTGTACATAAGGACTCTTTTCCTTTTTCTTTGATCTCTTTGTTCTCTTTCCTTTGATCTCTAGTAGCATGGAGGTACTGCTGATCAAACTCAGGTTTTCCCACTGTTCCATGAGTATAGAGAGAGGAAAACCTTGAACTAGTCAGAAAATTAATTTGGGAGCCAACACGAAACTAAGCTAGAGTAGGGCAAATGTAAGTATTATAGTCCCAAGAAGAAATTTTCAGAAGATCTTTCTTAAATTTAATCACATGTAAAATAAATAGGTCGACATTATAGAAAGGGTCCCTTCTTCTCTTGGACTGCCCAGTAACATAGGTTGTCCTGGGCAAGTCATTTAACCTCTGCCTTCCTCAGTTTCCTCATCTATAAAATGGGCATAATAGTAGCAATTGTTGTGAAGATCAAATGAGATATTTGCGAAGTGCTTTGCAAACCTTGAAGTGTTATATTATTATTGTTATTGTCATATCGGCACTCTATACAAGAGGCAGCATGTTATGGGGCTAGCCTCGGATTCAGGAAAACTTGGGTTTAAGTACTTCCTCTGACATACGCTGGCTTTGAGATGCACGGCAAATCACTGAAATGTTCAGTGTCCCTAGGCAACTCTATGAGACTATAACTTATAGAATGAAGTTAAAGGTTCAGGACCTTTGGTCCACAACTCTGTTTAAGGGGCTGTGCCTTCCCCACCCCCAAACCTCCAATATAAGGAATCAGGGCTAGGAAGGGGATTTCTAAGGGGAAGAGTGTAGAAAGAGGTGTCCAGAACATGTCTTTTTGCCATGGTCGGTCCCATTTCAAGACAACTTCTGTTAGTTTTTGTTGTTCAGTCATTTTCAGTTGTGTCCAACTCTTCATGACCCTTTTTGGGGTCTTGGCACTCTTTTTGGTAAGGAGTGGTTTGCCATTTCCTTCTTTAGTTCATTTTACAGTTAAGGAAACTGAGGCATACTGGGTTAAGTGACTTGCCCAGGGCCACACAGCTAGTAAGTATATAAGGCCAGATTTGAACCCAGGAAAATGAGTCTTCCTGACTCCAGGCCCAGCACTCTATCCACTATGCTACCTTGCTGTCCATTTATACATATTTATATCTATTTATACATATACACATGAATTTCTACCTCCTCTATATCTTTTATCTCTTATATAGTTCATATCATTCTTTCCACTGGTTTAAGGCAGCAGGAACCTGGCAAATTGGGTCTAATTAAAGAAAGACTAAGTTGCTCCTTGGTCCCCACTATCAACCATCCCCCACCCTCCCATGTCTGAGAGGAGAGGAGCTGTAAGCTTACTGTGTCATACTGTCCCCCACTTTTCTGCCTGGCACTATTCCTGTACAGACTTCAGAAAAAAAGGGCACCAGGAGGTAGTCTTGTGCAACATAAAGTGACCAGGGTATGGTGGTGATGATGACCTTAATATAACTGACACATAGCACTGGAAATTTTGCAGATTTCTTTGTATATTTTACCTCATCAAACCTTTCAACAACCCTGCTAGATAAGTCCTATGGATATTATCATCCCCATTCTACAAATCAATCAGAGAGTGTTTATTAAGAGCCTTCTAGTGATTGGAAATATAGATATAAAAGTACAATCAATACACTGTCTTCAAGAGCTTATATTCTGCTAGAGTAGTAGTTCTCAACCTATGGGGTCTCAAGACCTCTTTTCACTCTTAAAAATTATTGAGGACCCCAAAGAACTTTCATAAAACCCAGATAGGTTATAGTTATTGATATTTACTGTATTTGAAATTAGAATAGATACCTTTAAAACATTTTATTCATCTTAAAATTGCAATAAACACATTACATGGTAACTAACATCTTTATGAAAAACAACTATTTTCTAAAACAAAAACAAATCTAATAAAGAAGGATGGCATTGTTTTATATTTTTGCAAATCTCTTTAGTGTCTGACTTCATAGAAGACAGATTCTCATGTATGCTTCTGCTTTCAAACTGTTAAGATGTTGTTTTGATGGAAACATATGAAGGAAATTTGGCCTCACACAGATATGTAGTAGTTGGAAAAGGGAGGAGTATTTAATAGTGTTTTTATATAATTGTGAATAGTCTTCTTTGATGCCACAGCAAATTCAACAAATGATAGTTTCTTAAAGATTAGTTGCGATGTGTAATCTGAAGCCATATCAATGAACTTTTCATACATTAAAACCCATTGATCTATTTTGCACTGTGAAAAGATCTTTTACCCATATGTGATTTGGTAACGTCATTCAGTGGTGACTTGGAAAATATTGGTTCACTGAGTTAGATAGATCTCCCAAGTGTTCATATATTAATTTAATAATATTTTTAAAAATAAACAAACCTGGGGCAGCTAGATGACACAGTGAATAGGGTACTGGCATTGGAGTCAGGAGGACCTGAGCTCAAATCCAGCTTCAGATATTTAACACTTAGTAGCCATGTAACCTTGGGCAAGTCACTTAACCCCAATTGCCCAGCATTCCCCCTAAAAAAAAAAAAGAAGCAATAAATAAATAAACCACATTTGTGGTCTCATCAGAAAGTTCTCTAAGTATTGGGAAATTGTCAAAATCCTGGGCTTTTTTTTTGGGGGGGGGTGCAAGTTTTCTAAAATTCTACTCTAAAATTTTGCTAGAAAGCTCATGTTTTATCATTGTCAACAAATAGCCAGTTGTTGAAATGACAAGCTCATTTTATTTATTTTCCAGAAAATATCTACTAAATACCCAAGTTTGAATAACCATATTTTGTCTGTCAGTCATCTTTCGAGTAAAAATGGTGTCCCATTGTGAAAGTGGGACACCATCTCACAACTCTGCTACTCACAAGTGCTTTTCCTCAAGACAACAATGCTTTATACTTCCTATTTCATCACACAGAATATTAAAAACATGTGTACTCAAGGGCTGAGATTTAATAAAATTAATATATTTTTTGTTTCTTTGAGGACATTTTAAGTGTAAAGAAAACAGTGACTGCTAATACAAGTACCACTGTTGTGCCCCATGCTGTGGCATCAGTGGTTCTCGCCACCGCTGCTCTTGTGCCATCAATGCAAATGTCAACACTGTTGTTCGGGGTTAAACCATGAGAATCAAAAAACTTCTTGAACATTTTGAATATTTTGGCACCACTTGTGTTTGTTGCCAAGCATTCACATAAAAGAAAATCTTCTTTGATGATTAGTTGGTACTGATACCCCCATAATATAAGCGAAAGAGCAGGTCCAGACACATCTGTAGATTCATCTATTTGTAAGGCAAACATACAGTTTTGCAGATGAGAAATTAAGTCTTTTTTTTTGTTAAGCTAAATATCTATTTTATAGGTCACATAGCCTCTGGGAAACTTTAATATACTATAATGAAATAACTTTAAATTAGAAAGTCCTCTGAAAATGTATTGGGGATCTCCAGGGGTCTGAGGATGATTTTTTTTTATTTTTGGAGGTGGGAGGGCAACACAATTGGAGTAAAGTAACTTGCCCAAGGTCACACAACTAGTAAGTGTTAAGTATCTGAGGCCAGATTTGAACTCAGGTCCTCCTGATTCCAGGGTCGATTCTCTATTCACTGTGCTACCTGCCCTGTGAGGATGATATTTTTAAGAACCATTGTACTAGGAGGATGCAGTACATTCATCTGGGATGAGGTATTATCTGGGGAACTGAATCCTGTTCAAAATAGAAGGTGAGGTGAGACTCACGCTCCCATCCAGGAAGCTCCTCTTATAAAACTGGAGAAATTAACTCTCAGTGTTGTGGGGTGGTGAGTTTGAGGTGAGGTGAATAAGAAAACTGAGGTAGAGAGAGATTAGGTGATTTGTCCAAGGTCACACTGGTGAGATACAAGTCCATATGCAAATCCTAACTGCAAGTTCTATCTGAGCTTGCTGGCACAGATTTCACAAAGCAGGCCATGAAACAGCTTGGCCTTGGAAATGAAAGCTGGTGGGGTCTTTAGGGATCATCGGATACAATCCTCTCATTTCACAGGTGAGGAAACAGAAGTTAAATAATTTCTCTGCAGTTTGTAGGCACAAGGGAGCTGGGACACACCACCTCCCACGTCTTTCCTAGGGTTCTAGATCAGATCCATCACCTCCTGGTGGACTTCTGGATTGGTTGTGGTCCATCATGCTCAAAGAGGACCAAAATGACATTACTGTGTCAGAATCAAGGTACAGTGTGTTTGACTGTGGCTGATTAGACGGAGGGCTCTCCCAGAGGTCAGGCACAAATAGACCATATAACATTTGGAGGGGAGATATGTTTAAAATTGTGCACCTCGGTTCTTTTGAGCTGCTGAATTTCTGCTTTGCTCATGGAGCACCATGCCTTCTTTGATGTAGTCAGTCCTGTACCAGTGTCTCCCATGTCTTCCAATTGATTCCAAAGTTCTTCAGAGAGACCTTGACAGTGTCCTTGTATTGCTTCTTCTGACCCCCATGTGAATGCTTGCTTTGTGTGAGTTCTCCATAAGTCTTTTAGGTAAACATTTGTTTGGCATTTGAATAATGTGGTCAGCCCATTGGAGTTGTGCTCTCTGTAATAAAATTTGAATGCTTGACAGTTCAGCTTGAGAATGGACCTCAGTGTCTGGTACCTCATCTTGCCTGATGTCTTCAAAATCTTCTTAAGACAAATCAAATGGAAGCCATTCGGTTTCCTGACATGACGCTGGGATACTGCCCAGGTTTCACAGGCCTATAATAATGAAATCAGCACAAGGGCTTTGTAGACCTTCAGTCGGGTAGACTGCCTCATACCTCTGCTCTCTTATACCTTCCTTTGGAACCTCCCAAACACTGAGCTAGCTCTGGCAATGTGTGTGTCAACCTCATCATCTCTGTGGACATCCTGAAAAATACACCACCAAGGGAAGTGAAGTTATCCACAGCATTCACCTTTCTCTATTTGCTGCAGCTGATACTTCCATGGATAGATGATGTGGTGCTGGCTGGTGGAGAACCTCAGTTTTCTCAGTGTTAAGTGTCAGGTCAAAATTAGCACAAACAGCAGTGAAGTGATCCATGCTCTGTTGCACCTCAGCTTCAGAAGCTGCATTGGGTTTATAATTATCAGCAAACAAAAAAAGTCATGCACCAACTCTCCCTCTGCTTTAGTCTTGTTTTATAGCCTTTTCAAGTTAAATAATTTATCCTTCAGTGCAGTAGTTAATCTTGATGCTGTTTTTGTCTTTTTTTGGAAACATCTGATAATATCACTGGAAACATCATGCTAAAAAGCATACAAGCAAACACACAGCTCTGCTTCACTCCATTGGTGACTGGGAAAGCACGAGAGCCTCATCCATTATCCAGACTGCACAAGCACGCTGTCATGGAACTGACGTACACTACTTATAAGCATCTCTAGGCTGCCCAATTTTACCATGATCTCCCACAAGACCCCACGGTAGCAAAAACCTTGGTCAAATAAGCAAATATTGTGTATAGACCTCTGTTCTGCTTCTGGTCTTTCTCTACCATATTCCTTAGCCCTTTCTGAAGCCACACTGGCTCTCAGGTAGATGACCATCTTCCAGGTGGAGGGTCACCTATTAAGGAGGCCTCTGGCAAAAATCTTGCCTCAATGATGAGAGGAACCCACCTGTGATTGTCACAGGACAATCTATTTCCTTTTCCTTTATAGAGATGAACAACGAAGCTTGAGTTCCTTGAACTCCTGTGGGATAACCTCCTCTTGCCACATAACCTGGAAGATTTCAGTCAGTATGAGCAGTGGACCCCCTGCCTTGTGAATCTCATCTGGAATAGAATTGGCACCAGGCACTTTGCCACACCAGAGAAACATAATGGCATTCAAAACCTCTCCTTCAGCTGGAAGTTTGGCTAGAGATTGCCTTTGACTTGAGGCATATGGTTAATGGCTTCAGCATTGGTTGATTGATCTGTCAAGAATATTATGGAAGTGTTCAACCCACCTCTCTAGGATCATGTCCTTATCACTAATCAATGTGACTTCAGAGACACTAAGTAGTTGAGATGTATTGTAGATCTTTGGCCCATAAATAGCCTTCAGGGCATCACAAAAGTACTTTGGATTGTCATTATCAGTGTAAAACTGAATCCATCTGCCTTCTTACTGAGCCAAGAATTCTTCATTTTTCTAAGCTTTATTTGCTCTTTCCTTTTGATGAAGTTAAACACTGCCTTCTTAGAAACAAACTATTCTGTTGGCAAACCTCGAGGAGCTCTTGTTTTTCATTTAGTAGTTTCTAAATTTCCCAATCATTTTCACAAAACCAGTCTTGATAATGGTGAGTGGTCCGGCTTGTGGAAGGGATTAAGACTGGGATGTCTGGCCCAGATGAGTAAATGTGGTATTGTATACTAACACTCTGAAAGCTGCCTACTCCTTTTCTGCTCTACTGTTGCTGACTAGTGTGTTGTCTCAGCTTTCCCTCCAAGTTAGCAACAAACTGTTCACATGCAAAGAAGCGTTCTAATCTGTTGATATTAAGTCTTCTGGTAGGCCTCTTGCCTTCAAGCTGCCACTTTTGTTGAATGTGACTGTTTAGCTTGGAGAGGATAAGTCTATGATCAGTCCAGCACTTTGTGCCACACATCACCTTCATCACTCTCACATCCTGTCTGTTTCTTCTCCTTACAATGATATAGTCTATCAATTGACACTTTTTACTGTAAAGGTACATCCATGAAGCTTAATTATATTTAGGCAATGGATGGCAGTGTTGGTGATGAGAAGGTCATGAGATGCACAAGTCTTCAGTAGTCCTTCGCTGGTGCTGTTTCCATCTCCTTTCTTCCCAAGGACTCCCTGCAATGTCTAGTAGTCTGTGTCTATTCTAGCACTGAAGTCACCCAGAATCACAAGCTTGTCCTCTATTGACACATTTGATGTGTGTTGATGAGAGTGTCCAGGTCTTCATAATATTTTTCTTTGACCTCATCAGGGCTCATCATGGTGTGAGCATAGGCACTGATGATGGTGGTGTGGCACTTTTCTGCAAGTGGTAGTTGTATTGTCATGAGCCTCTCATTCACTCCTTTTGGGAGGCATACCAGCTTGCTGACTAGATTAGTTTTGATTGCAAAACCTATGCCAGCTTCATGGTGCTCCCCATTACTGCTACCACTCCAGAAAAACATATATCCAGCTCTAACGTCAATAAGCTGACTTTTGTTTGCCAGCCTTGTTTCTCTCAGGGTTGCTATTTGGATATGATACCTGCTGAGTTCTCTCACAACAAGAGCTGTTTCTCATGTCTACTGGATTTGCTGTTGCTTCCCCCTTGTAGACTTCTGGACACACTTTGGGCTACAGCATTGCAAGTTTGCCTCAAGCTAACTATCAAAGTCTCTTGGCCAAGAACACAGCCCCAAGGCTCATTTCCAGATACCTTTTAGGACATAGCAATACAACAGGTACGACAGTTAAGGGCTGTGCAGAAACCTAGAGGCTCAACCTAGAACCTTTTAAATTTGTCTTCCTCAGTGGCTCTCATTGTCATTGTCCAGATTCCTTCCCCAGTACTTATACACCCACCCTGTCTTGTCTTCCCCATACCAGAGATACTAAATCCCTAACTGCTGAAGAACAAGCTCTCATCCCCAAACCCATACAGTCAATATTTCCTTGCATTTAACAGAATGTTTGAATTATATTTATTTATATACCTGTGTTATTTCCCCTCTTTGGGGGTAACCTCCTAAATGTCAAGGATTATGTTTCATAGTTTACCCTGAGTGCAAAGGGACTCTTCTCATTCATAAAGATTGATGCTTTTGTGAGGGTAAGATTTGCTAAGAGCCTGGGAGAAGTGAGATCCTGGTTTTCTGGCTTCCAGTTTCAAGAAAAAAGATTCTCCTCAGTCCCTGAGAGAAAGACTCTGAGAAGAAGGCAAAATGTAAGGGATCTAGAACTTTAATCATATCACTGTCACCAGCTTACCACACTAAAGATTTTGGGGAATTTCCATTTGGATAAGATCTAAGACTTTCTTTTGGCTGCTATCTCACTCTCAGTGAGAAAGTGCATTCATCCTGTGTATTGTCTGGCATATTTTCGTCTGTATGACTTCTGATCTCTTTTTGTTAATAGCTGGGATAAAAAGGCTCATTTGCTATTTATGTGCTTTGTATAGATGGTCTTTGGTGGGAAGGGAGTCAAACTTTGGATATATAGCTGTGGCACTCCTTCCCTGTTAAAGCACCCCTTAACAATTGCTCAAATATCCCTGTGCAATTAGGAGTCATTATTTCCTCTAGACTAGGATATTGGGGCTGGGGAGTAGATAGATTTAATTCTAGCCCAGCTTGTCTCTCTCTGGAGAGCAGAGTGACCAAACTGCTTCCCTTCCTGTCAGTAAGAGATGCCTATTCATGTCTATCTGCAAGTCACCTCTAGACAGACCCATGTAAACACACATAATCTACACGGGCAAGAAATACCACTATCTTATTGGCTATCTTTGCAGCCTCCTTTGCACACTTAGCAAGTATTTTTCTAAATGAATTGCTATGGTTCTGGAAGCTTGATAACAATTGGCACGTCTATAGTGCTTTGCAAGTACCTGGGAGATAGATAATGTAAGCTTTATGGAGGTATGAGTAGGAAATTCGTGGTAGGATATTAGCAGCTTGCTGTAGTGTGTAGACTACTGGTCTTAATGTCAGGAAAAGCTGTATTCACATCCTACCTCTGATGCATCCAGCTATGTGATTCTAAGAAAGTCCCTTAACCTCTCAGTGTCCCCAGGAAACTCTAAGATTCTGTATCATAGACAAGTAGAGGGAGTTTCCACACCAGAAGTTCTCTGCACTGATTAAATAACAAGTTTTGGAAAGAAAGAAAAAAAAGAGAGAAAGAAAGAAAAGAGGGATGGAAGGATGGAAGAAAGGAAGAAAAGAAAATATAGGAATGAAGAAAAAAGAAGGAAAGAGAAGGAAGAAAAAAAGGAAGGAAGGAAGAAAAATTTTCACCTACTTTGTCAGTTTCAGAAAGGAGTATTAAAAGCCTCAGGGTGAGGAGAAGGGCTAAGAATGTCAGAGTGATTATATTATCCTTAACATCCAGAGGTTAATGGTCAATGAACTCTGTGTTCAGAAACTATACTTTATTAGACATGTGGGTAGAAGTCTTGGTGGAATATTATTATCCTAAATTGCAGGCACTGTGTGCCCTTCAGGCAATGTAGGTGATTGCCCTGCCTTCTCTCCTCAGGAAAAAACACTGCATGGTAGTGATGAAGCGTTGTAAGAACCGGGGTCTATAGAGTTAATGGTCCTATCAATATTTAAATCCTCCCCCATGTCTAGGGAAACTTGTTGTTGTTCTAGGGAAACTCCATTTTAACCACATGAGGCCTAACCTCTAGGCCTTGCAATGTTTTCATATCATTCCAAAGTCTCTGCATGTCACTGCCCTATTTCCTCTATCCCCCCACCCTAGACTCCAAAGTGATGTTCAAAAGAGGCGGGGCCTCCAACAACCCTAGTGACTAGCCCAGGAGCAGCCAGCAGAGGGTGCTAAGGGACTAGTGCTTTTTCTGAGCCAGTCTGCTGGGAAACATGTCCCAGCTTCCTTCTTCCACCATTGTGGGGAATGGAAAGGGAGAGAAGACCAAAACCCACCCTCAAAATAAACAAACAAAACAAATTTTTAAAAAACCAAATCAAAACAAAACAAAACTATACCTGGATACTAATAGTGCATAAGTCTAATATTATTATGGATATTAATCGTGTATAAGAGACCAATGATATATATAGTATAGTGGAGATGTGTAATGTAATAAGCATGGACCCTGGAATCAAAGAATCTAGCTCTGAATCCCAGCTCTCCCTCTGAGTATCTATATGACATTTGTTGTTCATTTTTATCTGACTCTTTGTGACCCAATTTGGGGTTTTCTTGGCAAAGATTTACTGGAGTAGTTTGCTATCTCCTCCTCCAGCTCATTTACAGATGAGGACACTGAGGCAAACAGGGCTAAGAGACTTGTCTAGGCTAGTAAGTGTCTGAGACTGAATTTGAAGGCAGGTCTTCCTGACTCCAGACCTAGCACCACCTAGCTGCCCTTATGTGACATTGGGTGAGTCATATTACCACTTAGTCATATAAACTCAATTTCTTTATTCGTAAAATGAGGGGTGTTAGAGTACAGAATTTCTAGGGATCTTTCCAGCTCATGATCCCACGATTCCATAGTTTATTATTTAATCTTTCTGAAATTTCAGTTCCTCATCTATCAAAATAACATAAGACTCGTGCTACCTACTTTATAGGGCTATTGTGAGGATGAAAGATCATGTATGACTTTGTTATGTCAACTCACATTGGGCAATGTGTAAATGTTTTGATTAAGATTTTTTTTTACTCATTGTCCAATGGGCCTAGAGAGAATCAAAAGTTTGATAGCTCCAACCAATATTCTTCCTTCTCTTCTTCAATAATACCCTAACCCCTCAATCCTCCCCTACCCCCCCAAGCTCATTTTTCCAGACAAAAACCTGTTCTTGGAGTATTTCTTCTGCTGGTATCCACTAAAGTGGAACCTGAGAGACTTCAGAATCTGGCCCTCCTCCAGTGGAAGTTACTCACACCCAAACCCCTTAAAAGCACTTAGACTCACAATGCTCAAAATATAAAAGTGCTATTTATAAATTAAAGGACATACATCTGAGCCTATAGAAGACCAGAGACCACTCCCAATGATGTACCTAAAAAATCTAAATGGTATCCATAAGTTGCAGTACTACCCTGTGTGAAGCCCCCAGATGGTAGGGGGAGATCTGAGTTTACTCTTCCATTTAAGTTCTCCTCTCCAACACCTCCTTTGTCTATTCCACACTGCTCTTTAATTAGCAGTTCTTCTCTAGGTGTTGTTGTTTATCCTTCATTTTGGAAGAGGACCAATGATATCACAGGTGATGTCTTCAGAACTGGATAGAGTTGCACAAAGTCATCAGCCTCACTCTGTCTTCCTGAGTCATCGAAATCCAGTGGCAGGACAACTGGTAATGGATCAGGATGCAGTGGGTGACCTTGACATCTTTGATGTCTGACCAAGCTCTAAACACTCCACAGCACCTGCTTCAGCCACCTTCGTGGCCTTTGGAACAAATTGTTCTCATCCCTGAATTCTGCTCTGGGGAAGTCTTCACATGCTTGGGGCAGACATCCCCCTAACTCACCCTCTACCTGGTTTAACCCGTCTGCCAAGACAGTTTTACTGGGGTGTGGCCACTGCACATGCTACAACTTCTTGGAGCCACAGGTGAGAGTCAGGTGATAGGTGGACACCAGTGGATAAACAGCTTGGCAAGCCCTCCCACCAGAGGGGCTGGTCCTGTTGGAGCATCCCATACACCCCTCTCTATTGATATGTCTGATTTACCACTATCTTCTGTTCCCCTCAGATGTTATGGGTCTTTCAAACTTCCTCTCACAAGCTACCCTCAAGTCCTTGATGATCTTCTATCTCAGGGTGTTATTCAGACCTGCTTTGTTCAGTTCTGTTCCAGCAAATAACGCTCATTAGTTCTCTTTTGGGACCAGTTTTTGAGCAGTTCTAAGGCAGAGAGCTTCCAGCCCTGTGGTATTTACATCTGGGTTGCACAATCCGTTATCCACACAAAGGGTCTTCAGGTAGCTGTGTGCCTTCTTGGACTACTCTAATAAATCTCTGTTTTGCTATTTGTTTCATCCTCCCTCAGTAAATGTAGCAGCCAGGTGGCACACCAGGTTGGGAAGCAGGAAGAATCATCTTGCTGATTTCAAATCTGGCCTCGGACATTTACTAACTGTGTGACCCTGGGCAAGTCATTTCACCCTGTTTACCTCACTTTCCTCTTATGTAAGACAATCTGGAGAAGGAAATGGCACCCCATCCCATTATCTTTGCTAAGAAAATCCCAAATAGGTTCATGAAGAGTCAGATACGACTGAATAACAATTAACAGTCCCCTCCATAAATGCCAATAGAGGACCACATACAGCAGGTCCATGGCAGTGCCTTCCATTAATTGTTGCAGTTGAGAGAGGCATGCTAATTCTCTGTCTTTCATTCTCCTATCTTTCTCTGGGACATCTGGACAGGGTAAAACAAATGACCCTAGGTTGCTTCTCAAAAGGGCAGAGGAGGGTCAAAGCCAGAGGACCTGAAGCTCTCCCTAAGTACTTCAAAGGGAGAAAGACAATCCTGCCCTGAGACCAAAGATTGGTTTTCTTTAATATTCCTTTGCCAGACAATAGCAAGTGGCTTCATGAGGATGGGGGTTATGTCCTTTTAAAATTTTGCGTTCAACCTGGAACTTAACACACTGCTATTCATACAGATCACTTAAATATTTGTAGAGTTGCATTGAATCACCCAGCCTACCCTCCTGATAAGCAGCTAGCTGGGTTCATTTCTTGTCTCTGGATTGATTATGGTTGCTATGGTGATCGATCGATCTCACTGGTCCCTCTGGGAGAGGGAGTTTAGGCCAATTTATTATGTGACCGATTACAGCAACAATCCCTTCCTGCTTTTCCCCCACCTTACTCAATTACTAGTTATGCTCAAGTATAATTTTCCTCTCCCTGGCTAAGGTGATCCCACCCCTACTTTGCCAGTCCTCTTCATTCCTTATTCCCTAGCTGCCCGGATGTTTCACTAGGTCAGCCTGTCTCTTGTTTCAGCCTGTAGTTACTTATCTCCCTAGAATAAACATGGAATTCAAGTTGTCATGGGATGGCAGTATGGCATAATGTGTGGGGGCACTTCATATGGAGGAATTACTATTTCCTATATATTTAAATCGAGTCATTTGAACCTAACCAACCATAAAGGAATATGACCCTCAATCTCCTCACCTATAAAATGGGGAGAAGTAAGGTCTGAACTCAATGATCCTCTGACTGCTTTCCAGAGCTAACATTTCATGACAATGACTTTAGGTGTTAAAGAGAGTAGAGGAGAAGAGGATGGCTAATAAGAATCCTAAATTACATACATCACACTTTATGCTGCATTAAGGACCAGTTCCTTCTCTCCTCTGCTTTCATTTTCTGTTTTCTCTATCTCTAACCTCTGTTCCTTTACCCTATTATGATAAACAAAAATAATCCACAAGAAAGAATGTTCTTTACCACCACCTAGCCACAGACTTGGACCTGGATATGAGGTGGCACCAGCAGTTAGGCTTAACTCCAAGCACCTGCTTCCCACTTCCTCAGTCCCCTCCAAAAAATCACCACCTCACTCACCACCACCCAGACCTGATGGCAATGTGAAGAAATATAAAAAAACCTAACTCTCCCACACACAGCCCAGCAGAGATCAAAAGAGGACACCGGATGAAAATACAATAAAATCAAAGAGCTTCCATCCAATCTGGAACTTTAAAATAAAGATAGACAGAAGCAAGCAGTGGTTCAGAGATGGGTTACAACAGAAAAGAGATGGGTTACAACCTAAACCCCAGTAAATGAATTTGAAGCCTGTGAACTTGGGGAAAAGGGTTACATTATGGTAAAAAAAAAAGGAGTAAACACATAAAAACACAATGAAGAAATTCTAGAGGTTAAGAAAAGCCCAAAAGGTGAACCCAGGCAAAGAGAATGATGTACAACAAATGCTAGCAGAGCCACAGAGACCCTCCCCCCTCCAAAAAAAGGTGCAAGAATATCTGGAAATATTGTACATGTGTAACCTATATCAGATTGCATGCCATCTTGAGGGGGGGAGGAAGAGGGAAAAATTTAGGATTCAAAATCTTATAAAAGTGAATGTTGAAAATTAAAAATAATTTTTTTAGAAAAAAAAGAATGTCTGGGAAAAGTGAAATGACATAAAAATGAAATTAGGACTGAAATAAGAACCCATGAAGGAAAAAAACAGAAGGAGAATCAGTAATTTAGATTAGAGAGTACAAAATCTTACCCGAGAGAGACTCTGAAAAAAAAAAAAACAGAATGGAACCATCATAACTCATCATAACTTCCATGAGATAAGAAGAAATGTTAGAAAAAATAAAATATTGGAAAAAATAGAGTATAAAAGGTACCTACTATCAAAAGTAGCTGACTTGAAAAAGAGGTCCAAAAGGAATAACTTGAGAATGAGAATAAGGTTGACTCGTTCCCTTTTGCCCTCCTGTTCTTCCCCTCCATTGTAACCATTTTCCCTTACCTCTTCTATATCAGATAGTTTACCCCAATCTGTCTCTCCCAATCTCCTCTCATTATATTCCTCTCTCACCTCTTAATTTCACCTTTTAAGTACCATCCTTTTCTATTAAACTGGTCTTGTGCCCTATATCTATGTATACCTGTACATATATATACACACATTCACATATTTATTCATATGCCGATATACCCTCCTATATAGACATATATGTATGTATACACACACACACATTTCTATTCCCTTCAATTATTCTCATACTGAGAAAAGTTTCATAAGTTACAGTTATCATTTTTCCATGTAGGAATGTAAATAGTTCAACTTTAATAAGTTCCTTGTAATTTCTTTTCCCTGTTTACCTTCTCATGCTTCTCTTGCTTCTTGTATCTGAATGTCAAATTCTCTATTCAACTCTGGTTTTTTCCTCAAGAATCCTTGAAAGTCCTCTATTCCCCTGACTGACCATATTTTCCCCTGAAACATGATACTCAGTTTTGCTGGGTAGGTGATTCTTGGTTTTAATCCCAGCTCCTTTGCCCTCTGGAATATCATATTTGGTAGTATTTTTAGTAACTGGTAGATTCTATTTGTAATTTGATTTTTCATTCTAATAAATCTGTTCAGTTTACTTTCATGGTTTCTTGAAACACAGTATCCAAGGTTTTTTGTTTGGCTATAGTCTTTAGGAAATCTGATGATTCTTAAATTATAGAAGTAAAGTATAAATTATAGAAACAAAACAAGGAAGCAGAATACCAAAAATTTTAGGATGCAGCAAAAACAGCACGATTTAATTTTTCTAAACATTTTTGCCCAAGAAAGAGATAAAGAATAGATAAATGAATTAAGCATATAATGGTAAAAAGGAGTAATTATTTACAAAATTATAGAAAGAAGGCATCCTTTCAAATTCTTTCTATGAGACAAATGTGGCTCTAATAACTAAACTAGTAAAAAATTAAGTAGAAGATAAAATACTTATGGACCAATATCATAATGAATATTAATTTAAAAATATTGAATAACATTTTAGAGGCTATAGCATATAAAAATCTTAAGCATTTTGTGGCAGGCAGGTAGTACAGTGGATAAAGCACCAGCCTGGAGTCAGGAGGACCTGAGTTCAAACCTGGTCCAGATACTTGACACTTATTAGTTGTGTGACCCTGGGCAAATCATTTAACCCCAATTGCCTCCAAAAAATTTTTTTATACATTTTGAACAGGCTAAATTTAGGGCAAGACTATTGTTTCAATATTAGAAAAAGAACCCAAAATTAATAATACTAATCATACTAATAACAGATAATACAAATAATGGGATTACAACAACAGATGCAAAAAGTTTTTGATGAAATCTAATAATCTTTCATAGTAAAATATTAAAACTAATAGGAATAAACGTATGTGGTCATTATGGTAAATTTAGTGCAATAAAATAGCATTTCTCTAAATGGCATCTAGCTATCTAAAGCTAAGAGTCAATATTGTATGTACTGGAGAAATACTAAAATCCTTTGCAATAAGATCATGAGCAAAGAAAGTATGTTGTGTCACCACTATTTTTAATATAGTTCTAAAAATACTAATTATAGCAAAAGAAAAAGAAGTTGAGGAAAAAAGCATGGTGAGAGGAGAAATAAAACTATTGCTTTTAGCAGATAATATGATGGCTTACTTAATGAACCCTACAGAATTAAATAAAATTAATTGAAACGATTAATTACTTCAGCAAAGCAGCAGAATATAAGATTAATTCACATAAATCATCAGTATTTTTATATATGACCAAACAAAAACAAGAGAGCAAAAGAAATGGGATGTAAGAAATTATCAAAGATGCAGATTCAGAATTTATATGAACTGATGCAGAATGAAGTAAACAGAACCAGGAAAACAATACAAAAAGTAGACCATTATAAAGGAAGACAACTTTGAAAGACTTAAGTATGTTAATCAATGCAATGAATAAACCTAATTTCATAACAAGAATGATGAGTTATGTTTTCCCACCTCTTGACAGAGAGGGGATGGACAAGCAGAATGAGATATGCATTTTGGGGCATAGCCAAAGTACGGATATATTTTGCTTGACTACAGCATACTCAGTTGTTGCAAGAGTGGGTATTTTGTTACGCTGTTTTATTTGGGAGTGAAGTTATGGGGGGAAGGGAGGATCATAATTGTGGTGGTTCACCATTAAGAGAATTAATGAAACATTTATAAAATACACAGGAAAAAAAACAGAAGGGAACTCAGGAAGAAGGACAGAGATGCAGAACAGTATTGGAATTACCAATCAATTTTATTACATACTTTAAAAAACCCAAGCAATACAGAATTGAAATTTATGATGTCATAATTTTTCATATATGGGAATTATCAAGTTTGTTGATGACTGTGCACATTCATAATAAAAATAACAATTAAAAAAGAAAAAGATGGAGTAATTAGTGTAACATCCTGTTATAATAATTAGTTCATTTTAAGCCTAAGGAGAAGGATAATGGCGCCTAAGGTTCACTTGGTTTTTCCTTCTCTTCAGCTTTAGGAAGTTTATATTAGATGAAATAATCCATGTTCTCTCATAATCACTCTGAGCTAGGAAGAATTTCTAACATTCTTAAGGCCAAGTTTGGATACGATGACAAACTTTACATTAATTTCTATCTCTAGTTAACCCCTGGTCTTGGTAACTGAGGCAAAATTCAGTTTACTGGGGACATTTGGGTAATTAAAACAGCAGATTACATTATGGTGTCTGGGGAGAGACAGATATCAGGAGGGGAAATAGTTGACCTTTTCTCAGGACTTCCCTTACCCTGGATCCTCCTCTCCATAATGCCAATAAAGCTAAAGACTCCTTAATATTTCTCTTTTCTGCCATAGCTCAGTCTTCCCTTTGCTGCATGCTTGTTCTAGCTTCTTGAAGAATATTTTTTCTCTGATTCTGAGATACTTTCTCCCTCTTACACAAAGTACTTATGGCATGACCCAATTTCTCACTCAGTGGCTTTGGTTGATTCAAGGAGGTATACAGGCTCTGTCCACCCTAAGTTCTGATTGTTTGAGTGTTATCACCTGGCCAAGGCACCAAATCAAAATGGGGTGGTTTCCACCCCATCATAACATTAGCAAAATAAGTGTGTAATTCCTTTTTTGTGTGTGTCCTTACATCTGTACTGCAAATCCCTCCTAATTCCTCCACTGAAGTCCTCCTCCATTACATCATGGAAATGAATCTGTGTTCTCAAAAACCATGCAAAGAAAACATAAATAAAATGGTATAATGGAAAAAAAAACTCGGTTTGGATCTGGGTTTGAAACCTGTTTCTTCTACTTACTTATTTTTGTGACCTTGAAAAAAATTCCTTCACCTCATCTATAAAATGAAGGACTCAGATTAGGGGATCCAAGAATCTTTCCAGCTCTAAATCCAATAGTATGGAACTAACTGGAAACCCCAAAACTGGACATTTTGAATTCTAGTCTCTGATTCATTCCTTGAGTTTTCTCGATGTAATTTTCAAGGGCAACTCCTGACCAACTAATAATTTGCTTGTGCTCCTCCCCTTCCCCAAAATTACTTATTTGGCTATGCTGCCTAAAAAGTCAGATTGTTAAGCAAGTTTGAGTTGCTCATTAAGAAATAGGTAGGTGTGGGGCGGCTAGGTGGTGCAGTGAGTAGAGCATTGGCCCTGGAGTCAGAAGGACCTGAGTTCAGATCCGGCCTCAGACATTTAACACACAAACAAAAACCTAGCCATGTGACCTTGGGCAAGTTACTTAACCCCAATTGCCCTCCAAAAAGCAAAAAATAATAATAATAATAATAATAATAATAATAGCTATGTGGTAAGGTTGATAGAATGTCTGGAGTCAGAAAGTTCAGTCTTTTCAGTCAGATACGACTGAATATGACCCTATTTGGGGTTTTCGTGGCAAAGATACTGGAGGGGTTTACCATTTCCCTCTCCAGCTCATTTTACAGATGAGGAAACTGAGGCAAACAGGGTGAAGTGACTTTCCTAGGGTTACATAGCTAGTATGTATCTGAGGCCAGATTTGAACTCAGGAAGACGTGTCTTCCTCACTCCCAAGTGTGGCACTCTATCTACTGTATCACCTAACCGCCCACACTTACTAGCTGTGTGACTCTGAGTAAGTCACTTAACTCTGCCTCATTTCTTAGTTTCAGCTGTGAAATGGGGCTAATGCTATTGCATGGATGGATCAAATGAGAAAAATGTTCATAAAGACTTGGCACTGGGGCTGCTAGGTGGCACAGTGAATAGAGCACCAGTCCTGGAGTCAGGAGGACCTGAGTTCAAGCCTGACCTCAGACACTTAACACTCACTAGCCATGTGACCTTAGACAAGTCACTTAACCCCAACTGCCCTGCCTTCCCCCTCCAAAAAGCAAAAAAAAACCCCAAACAAACAAAAAATACCAACAACAAAAAAGACTTGGCACAAAGTGCTTACTTGTTTCCTTTATTAAGACAATTTAATGTCTTTGTAGAATGAAATGGTGGTAATTGAAGGAGGAAGAGATCAGGATAATTCTAGAGGGGTGATATAATCCTTCCCCCCCCCCCCCATCATATTTCTTCTTGTGATTCTTTGTTTCTTCCTCTGTAAAATAAGCACACTAACCACTTTCCATATTATTGCAAGATCTAATTAATGCCTGTAGAGAACTTTTTTTTTTTTTGGAGGGGGGAAGGCAGGACAATTGGGGTTAAGTTACTTGCCCAAGGTCCCATGGCTAGTAAGTGTGTCAAGTGTTTGAGGTCAAATTTGGACTCAGGTCCTGCTGACTTCAGGGCTGGTGCTCTATTCATTGCACCACCTAGCCACCCCCCCCCAAATTTAACAATCAGCTTTTTCTTTTTTTTTTTTTTCTTTTGCTTTTTGGAGAGCAGTGGGGGTTAAGTGACTTGCCCAAAGTCACACTGCCAGTAAGTGTGTCAAGTGTCTGAGGCTGGATCTGAACCCAGGTCCTCCTGACTCTAGGGCTGGTGCTCTATTCACTGCACCACCTAGCCGTCCCCTGTAGTGCACTTTTAGAGAAGATCCTAAGATGTAATTGATTGATTCAAAAATTATTGAATCAAAAACTATTCCATATCACTATATTACTAATCCCATATTTCTCTATCACTATGTTAAATGTACTATGTTTAAATCACCAGGGAAAATACATACCTGGACATACCCAAACTTCCTTTGATCAGGAAGACTTTTCCAGGGTATGATTGATTTTGATGATGCCATAATGGGAAATTTCCATCTTGATCTTAAAAGACAAAAAAATGTTTCTTTTTCATATGACCTTCTCTTAAGACTTTTAAAACAAATAAGTAAAAACAAGAAGATTATGTACCTATGGGAACACTGTCTTGGAAAGTGACATGGCAGCCAGAGGCAGTAGAAAGGAAGCTGCCTTTGTCATTGAAGCAATCTTGCCCTTGTCACTTACTACCTGAGCAGGCCTTTATTTCCTGTAAAATGAACTGTAAAATGACTTAAAGGGTTTCCAATCTAAATCTATCCAAAGGGGAGTGATCGAACACTCTTAAGAGTGATTTATCACTCAGAGTAAGCCTTAGCACCAAATGCCACAAGATAAAATGTTGGGGTTGCCTGTTTCAAACTCTCAAATCAAATCAAAAAGCATGTATTAAGTGCCTACTGTATGTCAGATACCATGGAAAGTGCTGAGAATACCAATAAAGGCAAAACTAGTCCCTGACTCCAAGGAGCACATGATCTATCAACTTTATTTTTATTTTTAACATTCATTTTTTAAAATTTTGAGTTCTAAATCCTTTCCCTCCTTCCCAAAACTCCCCTACTCATTGAGAAGACAAGCAATATATCAATTATATATGTTAAGTAATGCAAAATATATTTCTATATTAGCTGTGTTGCAAAAACAAAACAAAATGGAAAAAAGGAAGAAAACTAAGGAAAGTGAAAAAAGCATGCTTCAATCTACATTCAGAGTTCATTTCTCTGGAGGTGGATAGCATTTTCCTTCATGTGTCCTTTGGAAATGTCACGGATCATCATTTTGATCAAGTAGTTAAGTCTTTCATAGTTGAAGATCTATCAACTCTCACGTTAACTTTCATTTATATAGCACTTTAAGACTTACAAAACATAAAAACAAATCACAAAAGTTCTGGGAGGTAGTGGAAGGTAGTGGAAGCATTATTATTATCATTTTATAAATGAGGAAACTGAGTCTTAGGTTATAATTTACCCATGGGCAGTCAGTTAAGAAGTAAGACCCCAAACCAGATCTCCTGACTCCTGGTTCAGAGTTCCAGATCATTCTGCCAGCTCTTGTGCTCAGGAGGAATATCTCATGCTTCTGGAAGAAGAACAGTTATTTCTACACTTGCTTTTATATATACATATAATAATAATACCTCAACAATTTGAACCCCTCATTCATCGTTTTATTGCTGCTTGGGTCACCAGCAACTTTAATTCATTGAAAATTGTGGGGTTCCAAGATTCACACCTATCCTGCATCATCAGGAAAATATTTGGTTTGGGTTTTTTGTTTTGTTTTGTTTTTTCCTCCATTGGTTATAATTTTTTAAAATTTATTTCTTTATTTTTAGTTTCCAACATTCACTTCCATTAGTTTTAAATTTTCTCTGCCTCCCTCCCCTTCCCTATCCCCAAGACAGAATTCAATCTGATATGCGCTCTACATATACATTCTTATTAAACATTGTCATATTAGTCATGTTGTATAGAAGAATCAGAACAAATGGGGGGAACCATGAGAAAGGAAAAAAAACAAAAAAGAACAAATAGTATGTTTCACTCTGCTTTCAGTCCCCACAGCTCTTTCTCTGGATGTGGATGGAATTTTCCAGCATGAGTCTTTTGGAGTTGTTTTAGGTCCTTGCATTGCTGAGAAGAGCTAAGTCTATCAAAGTCAGCCATCTCACACTGTGGCTGTAACTATGTACAGTGTTTTCCTGGTTCTACTCACTTCACTCAACATCTGTTCATTTAAGTCTTTCCAGGTTTATCTGAAGTCTGCCTGCTCCTCATTTCTTATAGCACGACAGTATTTCATTACATTCATATACCACAACTTGTTCAGCTATTCCCCAATTAATGGGCATCCCCTCAATTTCCAGTTCTTGGCCACCACAAAAAGGGCTGCTATAAATACATGTACATGTGGGTGCTTTCCCCATTTGTATGATCTCTCTGGGATACAGCCCTAGAAGTGGTATTGCTGGGCCAAAGGGTTTGCACATTTTTATAGCCCTTTGAGCATAGTTCCAAGTTGCTCTCCAGAATGGTTGGATCAGTTCACAACTCCACCAACAATGAATTAGTGAGAACATTCATTTTTAAAAGATGGGCTTTTGTGCTGGGGGGAATCATGGGATTGTTGAAAGCACTTCAGTTCCTTAAATGACATCTAGCTGATCTTTCTCTTAAACACTGTGCCCATCTGCAGTGACAATCCCAGATGCAAGGAATGATTGGCTTAATGGATTAGTTATATAAATGCCCATCATCACCTGGATATGAGACATTTTTATCCTTTTAGTTTTTCCCTGTGGATTGTTAGGTTAATTATTTTAAAATCTATGTGTAAATATGGACAAGAATTGCATGAGATTGGGGTGGCTAGGTGGTACAGTGAATAGAGCACTGGCCCTGGAGTCAGGAGGACCTGAGTTCAAATCTGGCCTCAGACACTTGACACAATTACTAGCCTGTGACTTTGGGCAAGTCACTTAACCCCAATTTCCCTCCAAAAAGCAAAAAAAAAAAAAAAAAAAAAAGAATTGCATGAGATAAAAAGGTGAGGATGGATTGCAGACTGAACTGATAGAGGGAATATGTACAGCAGTGAGATCACAGTTCTATTGACGTATATGGTATCAATTTTTTTCTGCTTCTTCATAGCCATCATCCTATCAATCAGATTTTTCAGCCATCCCTTAACAAAGGACCTTGAGAAGTGGTGAGTGGTATTTTTATATTTTTATCCATAGTACGGAATTGAAACATTTGGAGTCCTAAGTCATTTGCCTTCTGTCACCCTCACCCTCATGGGCTCATATATTTTGAGCTTGGAGAGATCTTAACTTATCATTTATAGTAGATGAAAGCACAAAGGAATCTCTTTTCCAGTGAATAACAGGAGAAAAGTCTAGAAAGTTAGCTGTTGGCTGACATGAGAAGCAGAAAGGGATTCTTTGTCTCTCTTCACCACTAAAACTATTCATTATTTACATCTTTAAAGTGATAGATATTTGGAAAATCATAGCCAGAAACAAGTTCCCAGGTACTTCTTTGGGTACGAGTTGTTTGTGGAGATCAGCTAGTAACCACACTGTTGTGTCTGAGCAGATTATGAAACAAAGCTGCTGCTTCGTGTGATTCTATCTCAGCAAGTGTCCACAGAGAGCATGCTGGATCCCCAGTCAAGACCAGCCATTCTACAGGAGGGAGTCTATGATGTGTCTATAAGTAAGCCATCTGTATGTCTCTTCCCTTTTTAAGGAGGCACTAGAATACTAATGGTGATACAAGAAATCAGTATTCTCATATATACTGAATACTCACTGTATGCAAAGTGCGGTCCTAGTCTGTAGGAGATTTTAAATAAATCTCAGACATTTGTGCACATACAATCATAGATTGTCTTTATCTGGAAGGGACTTTAGAAATCATCCAGTCCAAGCCTCTTATTTTACAAATGGGGAAACTGAGGCTCAAAAGAGTTAAGAAGTATCTTGTCCAAGATCACACAGGTATTAAATGTCATGAATTTGAACCTTAATTTAAAATCCATTGCTTTTTTTTCTTATTCTACATGTTGTGCTCCTCCAATAGAATTTAACTTCTTTAAGGATAGGGACTATTTCATTTGTTTTTTTAATCTTTGTATTCTCATTATTTGGCATAATACCTTATGAACAGAAGGAATTTAATAAATGTTTAATTTAATTGCATAAAAATAGTCTCTATCCTCAAGAAGTTTACAACCTAGTTAGGGAGAAGAGACAGGAAAAAACATTTAAAAAAAACCCTAACAATATATCTTATTTTAAATTATAGTTTTCTTGAGCTGGAAAAGATCTTACAGGGCATCTTGGCCAACTCCCTCATTTTACAGATGAAAGCAGAGGCTAAGTGTCTTGGGCCCAAGATCACACAGATAATAAATAGTGGAATCAGGATTTTAAGCCACATCTTTTGGCTCTAACTCCAACACTTTTCCTGTTGTGCTTTTGTTCAGTCATTCAGTCATGTCAGACTCTTCATGATCCAGCAGACCACACTGTGCATGGGGTTTTCTTGGCAAAGATACAGGAATATTGGCCATTTCCTTCTCCAGTGGATTAAGGCAAACAGACGTTAAATGATTTGCCCAGTGTCACACAGCTAATAAGTGTTTCTTATGCTATGCCGTCTGTCTTCCAAACTAGATTAGAAGCCCCATGAGTGTGCATAAAACTAGGCCTCTTATGCCATTCATACACCAAGTAGGCCAGGTTGGCTAGAACTCAGTGGAAGCAGGGAAACAAGCACTCATTAGCATGAGCTTTGTGTCAGGCCCTTTGCAGATATGATCTCATTTGATCCTCATAACAATCTTGAGAGGCAAGTAGTTTTACCATCCCATTTTGGAATTGAGGAAACTGAGTCAGACAACAGTTAAGTGATTTGCCTAGGATGATCCAATAGTTAGGAAATGTCTGAGATTTGATTTGAACTCAGATTTTTCTGACTCCAGACCCAGTACTCTCTCCATTGTACCTGGCAGCTTCCAGTAATGTGGCAGTAACATGAAACTACTCTGGAAAGATGGGTTGGAGCCACACTATGAAGGGCTTTGAATGCCAAACAAACCCAGAGTCAATATGAGTCACTGTAGTTTCTTGAGCAGGGGAATGCCATGGTCAGACCTGAGTTTTAGGAATTTTGCAGCTATGTGAAGAATAGTTGAAGAGAGAAATTGAAGGCAGGAAGAATGAACAGGCTATTGCAATAGCAGAGCCAAAAACAGGGTTCCAGATAAGGGTGATTCACTGCAGCAATTTGAATGAGGGCCCTTCTTGGGAGTTCCAGGAGCTTTAAAACAAGTCTTGATCAGTTTCTCCTATGCATTTGGCAGCAAAGCCTTCATCAAATGAGTGACTATATGGTAAATAACTGCCCACACTATCCAGAGCAAAAGTTTAGGGAAAACTCATGCACAAGATTTAGGTGTCCAAATGAATTATTAAAGGATATTCTTTACAGCTAGCCAAGATCTTGGGAGGAAATGGAAACCAGAGAGGGACTACAAAACCCTATTGAGATTGGTGTGGTTGTATGGTAGGTCCTCTTAATATAACTTTGCAATTTTCCTTGTTTGTACAAGAAAAGTTCTATATCTGATGTGTATTAGGGCTACCTTCCTGGCTTTGCTTTGGGAAGGGAGGGGGAGTTCCAGGGTCGTAGTTTGTTTGAAAGACAAGAGTTATCTGTTTAACATTGGAGTTGAAATCATTCCTTTTAATCTTTGAGAGTTTTTGACTGAAACCACACTCAGAAGTGTGCAAATAGGCTTGTACACCTCTGTGAATTAATTAAAACCATTGCATAACATGCTCTAAGCAATTGTATGGAAGGAAGAAGCTATCTCAGCACTTGAGGAAGAGGGCCTACAGTCAGGAGCTTGGAGCAAGTATGGCATTTCTAGCATAACTGAAGAGCAAAGAGAGGACTGAACTGTGGTAGGGAAGGGAAATATTGAGGAGGGTCAATGGCTCTACAGGGATCTTGGAGTGAAAGAGCCAGATTGAGTAAAGTCCCAAGGAAAGGTTGGCTCTGTCCCCCAACTTCCATTTTCCAAATGCCTTTCTATCCAAAAACACTATAATAAAATCTTTTGTTTTGTTACCTGTTTCTAGTGAACTTAATTTTTCCTCAGTCATAAAGAGGCTAGTGGATACCTAGAGATAGATAAAAATATAAGGTAAGGCAAAGATCCAAAACTTTTCATATGTGTTAGGAATTTTCCTAACTGAGGACTTGGAGTACTTGTGACTGAACCCAGAACTTTTCATCTAAAATAAATTCCCTAAAGCCAAACAAGAAGGGAACAAAGTAGACCGTAGAGGCTATTACATTGTTCATAGGCTTAAAATGAGATGATTATTGTAACAAGGTGTTACATCGGTTATCTTGGCTCCTATATCTAGGTTTTGGAATTTTTTAACATTGTAATTGAAAGGGCAAAAACATAGGAGAAGGAGAAATGGGGAGAGAGTCTGGCTCAACCTATAGCTAGCTGACTTTGGGTCTGTTCTCACAGAGATAGGAGCCAGACTGGACTTCTGAGAAACTTTCTCCTGGAGAGGTAGTTATGACTTCATACAAAGAACAAAGTTTGCTATGACCTAAATTTCTGATTTAACTGTTAAATCTCCCTGATTCTTTGCAACTAGCCAATGTCTTGGGTTACTGTAAATTTCCAGATTTTAAACATGCAAAAATACAGCTGACAAGTTGACATTTAGCTAGGCCTTTTGTTCAGTGATTTAGGTAGATGAAATGGGCCAACAGGTAAATGCTTGGACCTAGAATGGAATTCAGCACAGGTGGTAGCCATGAGTGGAGAGGAGTAGAAAGGAATCCTCTGTGTCCCAATGGAGGCAGAATTAACAAGACATAACAAATTAGTAGAGATGGGCTTTAAAGAGAGTAAAGGGGTGAAGATGACTCATGGATTGTGAACCTGGGCAGCTGGAAGGATGCTTGTGTCCTCAGTAGGAACTGGACTGAAATATTATTTCAGTCATGTGGTAAGGACCAAAGCAAGATGGCAAAGGGTTGAGAAGCGAGTAAGATGCAAGGAAGTAGAGATAAACAGTGTAAACAGTTTTTTTCTAGAAGTTTGAATATGAAGACAAGAAAAGATATAAGGATGATACTTTGAGGGAATGGTAAAGTCAAGTTAGTAGGAATACCAGGTGTATCCCAGATAAAGCTCGAAAATGGAAAATGGTGCCCCTTGTAGATTGAAATATTAACGTCTACAGGATAAGTGGAGCCTTTAAGACATGTAACTTGATTTATAACAAAATAAATACCTGCCTTTGAGTCATGGTTAGTGGAATTTCCTGATATTCAAAATATATATGTGTGTGTATTTTATATACATGTGTGTATATGTACATATATGTATATATACATAACAGATAAGGAGTACTTGGGCATAGCACTGAACCAATGCTTTCCCCAGGTACTCCTTATCTGTTCTCCATTTATCTCATGGTCCAGGTCATGGTTATTTTGGAGGAAAAGAGATAAAAACCCTTTATGGGGTTATTGGGATCATCATCAACATCATCATTGAGAGGCAAAATAGAAAGCTAACCTTAGAGTCAGGAAGACCTGGCACAAGTCTTACCTTGGACAAATACTGGCTCCTTGACCCTCAGCAGATGACCTCTCATGACCCCCATACTGCCTTTAAGACTAAGTTTCAGAGGTGGCTACCTGGCACAGTAAATAGAGCACTGACCCTAGAGTAAAGAGGACCTGAGTTCAAATCCAGCCTCAGACACTTAATACTTACTAGCCATGTGACCTTGGGCAAGTCACTTAACCCCAATTGCCCTGCCCATCGCCCTCCAAAAAAGAAAAAAAATGACTAAGTTTCAGAGCCAAGGTCAGTCTGTCCTGGTAGAGGGAGTTTCCTCACTGAGAGAAGAACCAATGAAAGCACACATGGGATTACAACCAATTATCCTTATTATTCTAAAGATCAGTTCTCTTGTTGGGAGCCATTTTTCTCTAGTAATTTTTCTGATTTCTAGGAGTGAAGAAGTTAATACTCCCTTGGGCACAAGCCATACTAAGGGTCCGAGTTGAAGCTGGGAAGTTAGCTTAGAGGATTCCTTCCTAACATCTGCCATTGATATTTTAGCTTTCCCTTCACTTTGCAAAGGTGGTAGCCAATTGTTGTTGCTGTGGCACAAGGAGCAGAGAGAGACACGATGCCACTTTTTGATGCTGGGGTCAGCCCTGGTCTGCTGCTGCCATAGCAATAATTCACCCTGAGAGCTGCTGCAGGAGAGCTGGAGAGCAAATAGCTGGTGGGGTAGAAGGCTAGGCTGGAGTGAGCAAATCTTAGTTGAAATCTGGCCTCAGGCACTTAGTTGTTGTGTGAGCCTTGACTTTACCATTTAAATGCTGTCTGCCTCAGTTTCCTCACCTGTAAAACTAGAAAGACAACAGTAACTACCTCAAGGGTTGTTGTGAGGGTCAAATGAGGTGACTTTTTTTTGACTGAAGACCTTAAAGCATTATATAAATGTTAGATGTTATTATTATCACTAGCTATTAGCTATCTCTGAGCAGGAGCTGCCAACTAGGGACTAATGTGCAGAGAACACAGTCTGGACAGTTCAGTCCAGATCAAGTGGCAAACCAGAGGAGCTTTCCAAAACCCAGTGACTGAAAAGAAGACCAGGAAATGTTTCCAATCCCTGGCGATTCTCTCTTTACATTCACTAGTTGAATCCAGGACTTGGAGCTAGTCCCGGGGTGATAGTACCCCTTCTCCTCCAGCCACCCTTTGCCATTCCATAACTTATGTGTATGGGAAGAGGTCTGAGGGATAATTGGGCAAGGTCCTCCATGAGAAGGAAGACTTCAATGGTTTCTTCTCAGCCTCACTATGCTTAATAAGCCACACAGCCCAGAAAGGTTCATTTCTCCTATAATATCCCTCCCTGGGAGTGGAGGGCCACCAGACCACCTAAGGAGGGGAAACTGGCCCAGGTAGGAAAAACAGAGCAGTGAGTTAAAGTTTCCTTATAGATCAGCACTGGATTTGGGCCCATGAGGGCAGATGGCTCAAACTCATGGACTTGGGAGACTCATTCTCAAAAGACAAAAACATAGCACGCACCTATAACCCCCTCACATTTATAAAAACAAATATCAAAAGTGTCTCTAGTGGTACGCCCCTTTCTTTGTAAGCCTTAGACTGCTGTCTACCTTGCCTCCATGTGGGAGAGAAAGGTCTGATCAGAGAGAAGTGTGTGACCCTCCTGCAAGGGGGAAGAGGATGATACTTCAATGGCTATTTTTGAGCAAATCTTCCCCAGTTCTGCTGCAGGAAAATGACATATTATCACAAAGATGCCAGGCTATGTTCCTTCCTATCCTGTTCCATTGAATCACAGTTGAGGGAGACCAAGAGAGACTCCTGCTTTGGTCTCTGAAGATACTGCTGGAAAGTCCCAGGAAGCTTGTTTCACTCCAGGCCTCTCTGGGTTTAAAATGACATCAGATATCTTCTCCCCAGCCCCCACTCCCTTAATGAAAGAGCTATGGCGTTGTACCCAGCTATGGAAGCATCCTTCCTGTGATTTAATCAGAGCGATGTAACCAGGCCAAGATGCCTTGGGCTTGTCAGACATTTAACGTAGAATCCTGTTAGAGCATGCTCTTTTACCACAGTCTTTCTTTATTAGCTCCTTGCTAGGCAAATCCAAAGTCCTGGGGCCTGCACAGTCACTGGTAAATTACTCTGCTGTCATAATCCTTGACATCCTTTCATTTACAGGAATACCTGCCTTCTCCATCATTTGGGGAACCACCCCCATTTGGGGCTTAGGTCTTGGTATCAGCAGATGAGATTTCCCCAGAGATGGGTTGAAGAAGAACACGATGAAATTAAACCCCAACCAGAATTTTGGTTCTACTTAGAAGCATAAATCTGTTGGCTCTGGAATCTTTCCCCACCTCCACTTGAGTTTTCACAAAGAATCCTCCCATCTTCTTGGTCATGGATAGTTCCAAAACGAGATAATATTGGTAAAGTGTCTGCAGCTGTGTTTGGCACATAGTAGGTGTTTAATAGATGATTGTTTCCCCTTCTCCCCTTGAAATGGTTGACTGGGGGCAGCAGGCACTGCTGCTTCTTTGTTCTTTAGGTAGTCCTGGATTTTTGCCTGTAACTATCATATTATAGGGGAAGGGGAATCTGAAGGAACCGAGCTGAAAGAATTTCTGAGAGGGTGCCAAAAATAATCTTGGCAGTACAAAGAGAGGAGCAAGGGAAACGAGTCTGGATGCATTGAACTTCCTCTTTCCCCTTTTGCCAGGGCTTGGTAATTTCAAAAATGTGCAAAATAAAAACAGACAGAGAATCAAGAAAAGTGTCGAAGTGGAGCCGTATTGGAAGCACACTCCTGAGGGGGGAGAGGAAGCAACAGTCAGCATTTTGCGTGTGTGTGTCTGTTGTATGAGCCAACAATTCTTACCATCCCTTTTTCCATCCACTGGAAAACACAGACAGCAGGGTCTTTGAGGCATGTAGGTCTCCTACAACAGTGATGATTTAGTATGTTGAATTTACTTATCCTCCCCTAAAGTCATGCAATGAAGAGGTGGCCTTTGGTTCTTGGGGCAGCAAGGTGACTGCAGTGGATGAAGTGGACAGAGTGAAGGCCTGGAGTCAGTCAGGAAGAACTGAATTCAAATGCGGACACTTAATGGCTGTGTGACCCTGGGTGAGTCACTTGACCTCTGCCTCAGTTTCCTCATCTGTAAAATGGGGATAATATAGCACCTACCTCCTAGGATTGCTGTGAGGATTGAACAAGATATTTGCAAAGCTCTCATGTTGTGCCTGATGCATGGTAAGCACTACAAAAATATCAGCTGTTATCATTGTTATTACTAAAGACTATAAACTAGACTATATATTTTACTAAATACTATTCTAAAGACTCTAACAATGGGGCACAAGCTGAAGCAGGTCCCACTGGTCTGCTGCCCCTGGAGTGCGACCCAGTGATGCATTGTCAAAGGACCAGCCCAGCGACATGTGTGGAGGCTGCAAGATCACGATTGATATTGGCCACAGCAACTTAAGAAGGCCATCAGTGAAGAAGGGGGAGGTAGTGATGGCATCAGAGGGGGAGCACCCACACCAATGAAACTGATGAGACTCACTTATGAGTGATCTGGCCCAACCTCCCCATCTCACAGATGACGAAACTGAGGCCCAGAAAGGTGAAAGGAGTCTGTCAGACAAACAGAGAGAGCGGCACATTTGAACCCCAAACCTCTAACTCTGGATCCTGAACTCTTTCCACTCTACCATGTTGAGCAAGGGGAAGGAAGAAAGGAATAAGCATTTGTGTAATGCCTACTCTGTGCCAGGCGCTGTGCTAAGGGCTCCTTACAAATACTATTGCATTTGATCCTTACAACAACCCTTCAAGGTGCTTCATTTTACAACTGAAAAAAACTGAGGCAGACAGAAGTTAAATGATTTCCCTAGGATGATACAGGGGGCACAGGGGCACAGGGCCTGGAGTCAGGAAGACCTAAGCTCAAATGTGGCCTCAGACATTTACTAGCTATATGGCCCTGGGCAAGTCACCTAACTCTCTCTACCTCAGTTTCCTCATCTGTAAAATGAGCTGGAGAAGGAAACGGCAAACCACTCCAGTATCTTTGCCAAGAAAACCCCGAAGGGGTCATGAAGAGTAGGACAGGACTGAAAAAACAACTGAATGACAACAAAGGCTGATATGACTCAAAAGTATCTGGGGTCAAATTTTAACTCAGGCCTTCTTGACTCTGAGCCCAGGGCTATTTACTCACTGTGTTACCAGCTGCTTCTAACACTGACCCTGGAGCCAGGAGTTATACTGGGGTGCCTGACCTGAGACAGCTGGACTAGGCTTTGGAGAATGTGAAGCCCTTTTCCAGGGCAGAGTTGTTAGCTGTGACATTTGGCCAGGGGAGAAGTAATTCAATTCTCACCCAGCTAGGCTGGACTCCTGACCTTTCTACTTCCTTTAAGTTCCAACTAAAATACTGCCTTCTACAAGAAACCTTCCCTTTTAATTCCAGTGCCTTCATTCTGTTAATTATTTCTTATTTATCCCACACATAGTTTGTTTTGTATGTACTTGTTTATATGTTGTCGAGACCATTAGATTGTAAACTCCTTGAAGATAGGCATTGCCTTTTGCCTCTCTTTGTATCCCAAGGGCTTAGCATGGTGCCTGGTACATAGCAGGCACTTAATGTGTATTGAATTGGATTGAACTGATTCTCCATTGTAGTTCTCAGTGAGTAGAGCGCCGGCCCTGGAGTCAGAAGGACCTGAGTTCGGATCCGCCCTCAGACACTTAACACACACAAACAAAAACCTAGCCTTGTGACCTTGGGAAAGTTACTTAACCCCAATTGCCCTCCAAAAAACAAACAAACAGAAAAAACTTCATTCAGAACTGCTTCACTTAAAGGGAAAATGTTGGCAATTGCTGGTCTGTTATAAAATATTCATTATTAAATATTAAAATAATAAAATATTCCAATGAAGGTGAGTCAGAGGTCCTATGTAACTTCCCTTGGGGGGTGCTGGAATGATGAGGGGGCGGCAGTATCCTCAGGAGCAGGTGGTGGACACTGAATAAAAATAAGGGAGTGGTTGGAAAATAAGGAAAGAAGACAAGAAGGAAATCTTGACCATGCATAAAGGTTTCATTTGTTGTATAACAAAGTTAAAGTCATAGTGATTACTTTGTTTTCCAAATAAGCACACAAAATGCAAGTTATAACTGAGCAGCGATCAAGTCCGCTGACAGGTCTTAACAAGGAAGTGTTGGCAAGCAAGCATGTTGCACATTGTCAGAAAGTCCAGCATGCATCAGGAGGAATATGTGCATGTAACAACTTATTTACAATACAATACTATATGGTTACATGTTGCAATATTGCATAATCAAAATTTCAATACAGGAAAAACACCCTAAATTTACAACAAATTGTTAAATTTAAGATATGTCATTTTTTTTTAAATTGTAAATTTTTCTGAAATGATGCTATTTTTAAAAAACTGTTAAAGGGTTAAAGAAAGTAGATTTCCAGAGGGGTGTTGAGTAAATTTTTTTTAAAGTGGGTGGCAGGCCAAATAAGTTTGGGAACCTCTGACCTAGACAATATTTAGGGCCTCATCACCTGCACAATTGCAACAGCTTTCTAACTGGTCTTCCCAAGTCCATTCTTTATTCATTCTAATTCATCCTTCACATGACTTCCAGAGTGACATTCCTAAAGGGCAGATCTGACCATGTTCCTCCCCAACTCAATAAACTCCAGGGACTCCCTATTACTTCCACGATAAAATGCAAATATCTGTTTGAACTATAGGTTATTAGATCTTGAGTTAGAAGGGACCTGAGAGACCATCTAATCTTGACCCCCTCATTTTATAGTTAAGGAAACTGAGGCCCAGGCAAGTTAAGTGATATGCCCAAGGTCACATAGATGCCAAGTAGCAGAGCTGGGGTTTGAATTCAGGGCCTCTGCTTTTACAGTCAGTACTTTTTTGACTGTTTATCAAATATAGAATGCCTGGCAGGTAAGACCTCTACAACAGGGTCCCCATCCAGCTTTCTAGGTTCATTTCATATTGCTTCCTTTCATACATTCAATTACTGAGTAAGAAAAGGGGAGAGAAGAGGTATTAGACTGCCTACCAAACTGAAGGGCTACAGAGCTGTTGTGCTAACCTCATTGTTGTAGGCCTGTGAAACCTGGACGATCTACAAGCACCATACCAAGAAACCGAATCGCTTCCATTTGAATTGTCTTAGAAAGATTCTGAACATCACCTGGCAAGATAAGATACCAGACACTGAGGTCCTTTCTCAAGCTGAATGGCTAAGCATTCAAACTCTACAGCAGAGAGTGCAACGCTGATAGGCTGAATGCCAGAATAGTATTAGAAAGACTAATACCAAATATGATCTGAGGCTAGGAATAAATGCTGAAGACAATAAAAGCTACACTGGGGGCAAGAGGAACAATCAAGGCAGAGGTAAGATTTGTCTTGGCATAGGTGAGAATATAATAATGGATAAAAGAGTGAAGAAGCAATATGCAACATTTATTTTGCTTTTCTCCTCTCTCAAGGAGAACAATCTTGAGAATTGAATAAAAGCTAGTTAACAGGGAACTGAAGCCCAGGAGAAGCAAGGAAAGGGTAAGAGAAGACCTAGCTGCCTTCAGTGATATTTAATCATCTAATCTGGATAAACTGCAATCCTGAGTACTGAAGGGATTTGTGGACATGATTGCTGATCCATTATTAGTAGTCAGAGAGGAATCATGGGAAATGGTAGAAGTCCTGGGGGACTGAAGATGAGCCAATGTTGTCTTTATTTTTAAAAAGGTTAAGAAGGTGGGTACCCCAATTAAAAACCAGCAAATGTGTCTTCTATTCCAGCTAAGACTCTATACTAAATGAATGATTTGTAAGAACTTAGAAAGGCAAGATGTGATTCCTAAGAGCCAGCCTGAACTCCTTAAAAGCAAATTATGCCAGACTAATCTCATTTGCCTTTTTCCCCAAGTTGTTAAAACAAGGTAATCTCTGGCATGGTATCGTGACTCTGAGTTTCCATGGAGACAACACTACCCTAGAGTCCAACAGCTAGTGATATTGTAGAACTGGGACTTTTGAGAGGGTCCTTATGTAGTTTCTGGAAGAAAGATGTCAGAAAAGAAGGAGGTGGGAGTCCTGGTTGGTGTGGGAGAGTTGTCTTCAATTTGGGGGCATGAGGATAGGTGCTGGGGTGTCCTGGCACTTCCCCCCAGCTTTTCCCTTCTGAAGAGAGAGACTGAGATCAGTGTGTTATGGTTCCTAGACCCTAGTTGGTGAGCTAAATGGAGCACATCCTCAGAGACAATTTCCTTCTCCTGTTACTCCTAGTCAAGGAAGGAGGCCCATTAATTGGGTTTCCTCTTCTACATTTCCTTCCTCTTCTAAGTTTTTTGGCTCATCCTAAAGTCTAAAGCAGGAAAAGACAATTTCTTCAGCAGCTAGCAGCATTTAGTGTTGGGTTGGCTGTGATACATCCACCAAGGTACTCCTCCACTGGGCTCTCAGGGATTTTCATCACTATCATTTATTTCCCCTTTCTATAAATGAAGCTGGTGGCTGCTAATCCTTGTGTGATTGTTAGCAGCTTGGGAAACATGTGGCTCTGGGTAGAGAGTGGGCAGAAACTGCTTGAGGGCAGGGATTCCCTCCAGGGCATCACAAACAGGAGATCTTTATAACTGTATTCCCCAGCCATTTCAAACTGATTTATAGGAGTAAGCAGAGAGATATTAATGACCAAAACTTAAAATAAAGCCCCAAGATTGGTGAAGATGAACCCCCTGAGGCAACTGTAAACCAGCACGGGAGAAGGGTTATATATCACTGTGTGTAGTGTGTAGGTCTTTTTTGGATTCTCTAACTACTTACCCAAGAATTCCCTCTTTTCTAACATTGTTGTTCAGTCATTTCAGTCATGTCCAACTCTTCCTGACCCCATTTGGGGTTTTCTTGGCAAAGATACTGGAGTGGTTTGCCACTTACTTCTCCAGATTATTTTATAGATGAGGAAACTGAGGCAAAAAAGGTGAAGTGACTTACCCAGGGTCACACAGCTAGGAAGTGTCTGAGGCTGGGTATAAACTTAGGAAGATGAGTCTTCCTGACTCTGGGCCTGTCACTCTATCTACCTCACTACCTAGCAGCCCCTACTTTTCTAATATACTTTCCAACTTACAAATGAATATTTACCTGAAGGGACTATCCTTATCCAATACCAGCAAGGCCATTTATTACAGGATATCTGGTGTGTAAGAAGGCAATTGAAAATAGAAAGCCATGAACTGGAGGATAGTACAACTAAATGAGTTTAGAATTGGCCCAAACAAAATATTAAGATTCTGTGATAAAAAAGATTGACTGGAAATCAATAATATTTAATTTTGGCCAAAAAAGCCTATAATACAAGATATTTAAATTACATGCCAAATTTCCATTTTTCAGTTATTTTTCAGTTTTTCAATTATCTGTCACATGATAAGGTTGCATTTGACTCTGTCCTGAATAATTATTTCTGATAATGCTTTTTGATTTATATTATTACTTAATGAATATTCACCAATTCTTTTTTTTTTTTTTGGAGGGGGAAGGCAGGGCAATTGGGGTTAAGTGACTTGCCCAAGGTTATACAGCTAGTACATGTTAAGTGTCTGAGGCTGAATTTGAACTCAAGTCCCCCTGACTCCAGGGCCAGTGTTTTATTCACTTCTAGCTGTCCCAACCAACACTTACCAATTCTAAAGAACCATGGAAAATAAGAATAATCTCACTCAATTTATTATTTTTAAATATTTCTTTATGTTTTTTATTAAAAAGCTATTTTTGCTTCCTTCTACCTCCTCCTACATTGAAAATGAAAAACAAAGTCCTCATAACAAATATGCATTGTTAAAGCAAAACAAATTTCCACATTGGCCATGTTCAAAAAATACCTCATTGCCACAGTTCCATCACCTCTCTCAGGAGATGGGTAGCATGATTACTCATCAATCCTCTGAAATCACTCAATTCATGCTCTTGGGGTTTTCTCAGACCAAATGATCCAGTTTGGGTGCTTTGTACTCTTCTTACTTTGGTCCATTACTATTTTGATGGAAAATTTGATCATTATAATAGCTACCATGTGTGGCCAGTTCATTGATCAAACCATGCACTTATTTCTCAGTTATTTCTCCCTCAAATCCTGCATTTCCATAATGGCACCCAAACTTAGGAGGAACTGGTGAAATGTGCCAGGGTGATGTTCAACCTCTGATCAATGAACTGGAAATTTATAAAGGAAAATAAATAGAGAGAAAGAGGAAATACATTGGATCACAATATGCATAGTCAAAAAAGTTGTTAGTAATCTGGAATGCTGGGCTGAATCTAACAGGATGAAATTTAACAATAGATGTAAATATAAATCTATTTAGTATATGTGTATATTACATATAAAAGATTTATGTACTGTAAAAATATGCAAGTTTATAAATATAAACTCTTTTTTTAAGTATCTCTTTATCTAGGGTAGAAGCACAAAGGCTACTCACAGGCCCACCCAGGGACCCAAATTCACTACTGAGAAGCATGGGGGTTTTGGCCAGCTCTGTTTGACTTGGTCTGATTCCCCTCTCCCTAGGGGGCTCATCTTCTTGATGCTAGATGATTCAGACAACTAATAACTTAGCTCACGGCAGTTCAGAGCTCCTGAGCATGAGCCACCAGCCTCAGCCTCCCTGGTAGCTGGGATTATAGAGATATACTAACATGCCTGAAGGAAGAGAAAGACTCTTCAACTTTGGATGAAAAACAAAAACCAAACCAAACCAAATCACTGGAAAAAGTGCAGGTTGGAGGTGGTGTGGCTAGAATGCAATGCAGGTGAAAAGAGCTCGTGATTTTAGTGGACAGCAAGCTCAGTACAAGGGAGCAGGGGGATATGGCAGGCCTGAGAACTAATCTGACCTAAGGCTGCACTGAAAGAGAGTGACGACACTCAGAGAACTAGAAGTAATAAGGTTGGTGCAGCTAGGTGGCACGGTGAATAGAGCACCAGCCCTGGAGTCAGGAGGACCTGAGTTCAAATCCAGCCTCAGATACTTAACACTTAGTAGTCGTGTGATCTTGGGCAAGTCACTTAACCCCAAGTGCCCTGCCCTCTCCCCTCCAAAAAGCAAAAAATAAAAGAAGAAGAAGTAGTAAGATGCTAAGCCAACTGTACCTCGGGACGGGTGCTGCTCAGAATGCCTAAAGAATGGGATTCTGTCCTGGAAACTTAGTAAAAGTCATTTAACTGGTGACTGAATTTAGGTGTAAATCCTAGTCAAAAAGCAATAGTAGCTACCTTCCCCTCTCCCAATTTGCATTGCCATTCATGTATTCATGCAGCAAGTATTTACTGAGTCTAATATATATCTCTATCCCATCAGTCTCTTTAGATTCCAAGGAAAGAATTATAATTAGTTCTTTTTAGAGGATTGTGTTAAAGTCTGTTGGGATTTAAGAGAATCAAATATCTTCAAATACTCCAGGTATCTCTCTTCTAGATGGAGCAGATGCTGCATTCTGCCAGGAGGGATTCAGAGCAGCATTCTTAGAAGGTGAAGGACAAACTGTGAAGGGCAAGCTGAGTCCTGAGCTGTCAAAGAATGCTAATATTTGCAAGGCTTATTAAGCCTGGGATTGGGCTGCCTAGAGCACAATTAAGAGAGGCTTCTTTGCTGTATTAGGCATGCCAGTACAGCAGACAGTGCTTTGGGTGCCCTGCCCCCAGAGGAAGACAGCTGAAAAGCTCGAAAATGCCAGGTAGATATTAAGAACTAGAAGCGTCATTCAACAAAGCCAAATTACCCTTCGAAGGAGTAGCAATGGCCTGAAGAGAGCCTTCCTCAGAAGAAATGTTTTACACTCCCTTGTTGCCTTACACAGTGGTCTGCACTCAATAGCTGCTTCATAGATTTTGACTGAAATGAATGAAAAATGTGTATTAGCCTATTGATTAAATGATTATTTCAAAAGAAATAACATGAGGTTGAGCCTTGGATTTGGAGTCAGAGGACCTGTGTTTGAATCCAGCCTCTAAATCAGGTGAGCTGGCCTGTAGTAGCTGCTCCTGGGGGTGGCTGAGGCAGGCCATTCTCTTGAGCTCAGGGTATCAGAGCTTCGGTGGGGCTAAGGCTGGTTAGGTGTCTGCAATAATTCTGGCATCAAAATGGTGCACCCTCAAGAGCAAACCAGGCTGCTTGAGGAACTCTAGATTGGACCCAGTTAGGAAAGCAAGGAAGGTCAAAGTTTCTGTGTCAATAAATAGTGGGATCTGCCCTGTGTGTGGTCACTGCACTTCCAGCATGGATGAGATATAGAAAAGGAAGGAAGGGAGGAAGGGAGGGAGGGAGGCAGGAAGAGAGGGAAGGAAGGAGGAAGGAAGGGAGGAAGGAAAAATAGAAAGGGAGAGAAAGAAAGAAAGAAAGAAAGAAAGAAAGAAAGAAAGAGAGAGAGAGAGAAGGGAAAAGAGAGATACCATTTGCTACTTATAACCTCTGCTTCCTTGGGCAATAATAATAATTTCCTCTCCCCTCCCCTACCCCAAGAAACACGTCTGTTACATTCCCAAGTCTCCTCCCAGGGTTCTCTCGTACTACAAAGGAGTTGGGAGGTCTCTCTTCTCTGCCTTTGGCTAGAGCCCCAACCAATTTCATTTCCCTCCAGTTTTATGGGTCTAAGCACCCCAGGTCCATTTAACAATTTAGTGTATTAGTTTTTACAAAACAATACCAATGGTATATCATTAACAAATATCCAAACATTTCCCCTTAGTCCTTTGAGATAGGGTATAATCCCCTCTACATCACCTAAGGGGGATAGGAACTGGGTTCACAGCTAAATGCTCCTACATAGGATTAGCCCCACCAAATTCAAGTCCAAAGCCCTACCCCTGGGTTTGTATTCTGGGATCATGGTTTCTCAGCACTTCCCTGCTGGGCTGGTTACAACTTCCAGCCTGGAATCTTGAGCTCCAAAGTCCCCATGGCTAGATCTCCTGGGTTCAGTATTCTACACCTTGCACCTAGAACTGAAAAGAACAAATGAAACAGACAGAAAGTCAGGCCTGTTTCTTGATTCTACAAAGTCTCAGGGGAGAGGAAGATGTCCTCAGGTCCTTCCCCACTTCCTGTATAACATCACCAACTGTGAATCCTTCACCCCTGGATGAAGCAGGGAAATAAGAGTAACAGCTGTGCTTAGTCACATAGACACAGATAGTTCTAGCTGCTTAGCCTGTGGGAAGAAGCTGCTTCCAACTACTTGGTAGGCCAAAGCAGAGTATTCATGCAGGGCCAATCCTCCTGTCTCCCAGGAGCAGGACCCCAGCACCTCCTCCATAGGCGATACCATTTTAAGTGGTCTGGAAGCATTCCAAACCCCATTACCTTAATAACTAACATTTACATAGTGCTTTAGAGTTCTCATAATTTTTTATAGATATTATTTCATTTTATCCTTACAGCAACTCTATGGGGTTATGTGCTATTACTCTTCCTATTTTAAACCAGCTAGGTGGAATAGTGGAGAGAATGTTGGGAGTGGAACCAGGAAGACTGGAGTTCAAGCCCTCTCTCCCACACTTAAGAGCAGCATAACCCTCTCTCATCCTGTTTCCTTAAATTGATGATAATAGCACCTACATTCCAGGGTTATTGTGAAGAACAAATGGAATAAACAAGTAAAGCATTTTACAAACCTTAAGACATTATGTGAATGCTAGTTATTACTTTACAGAATCAGGAAACTGAGACACACAAAGGGCGCATAGCTGGTCTAAGACTTGAACCTGGACCATTAGATTTTTAGCAGGGACTGCCTTTTGACTCTTTTTTGTATCCTCGATGCTCAGGAATTCCCATGGGTTAATCCAGCTATCAAACAATAGCAATATATTAATTACCTACTATGTGCCAGGCACTGTTCCTGAGCCACCATTAAGCCTATCTTTCTAATAGATGAAGAAGGAACCAGAAATCAACTAGCAAATTATTTAATTGAGACATTATAACAAAGTAACCGATATGAAAAAACAAGACTGATTCTCAGCTTTCCATACACAAGTCAGACTCCAGTGTCAGTGAGGAAGGGATTAGGGACTCCTCTCTGAGAATCCTCCTAGCAGTGTGCATTGGCATTGCAGCTAGAAGACATCCTCTGACTGAATCCTTGTGGTTCTGTCTCCTGGCAATGAAACGTGCTTCCCGTGGCTCCTTGGCATGGTCCAGGAATTCCCTTACAGCTGCTCCAACCAGCATCCTTTTACATCAAAGCTTGCTGCTCTGCTTTGAGTCTCTGCTTCCATTTAACCTTACAACCTTCCCCTCAAGGAAATGTCATGCTTTCTTTTTATTTTTTTGGTCCCATGAGACCACCTGAGCCAACAACATGCCCCAGGATTAAAGAAAGACATCTTCAGCTCCCTGGTTAATCAGCCTTTCCCAGATGGAACAGTACTAAGGAGGATGTCCAAATAGCTCTAAGACTTCTAGAGCTGCCCTTCTCAATGTAGGGTTCCAAGCTCTTACATTGACCTGAGTTAAGTGGAATGTATTGTGTTCACCTTCCCCTTCCCCCCTAACCACCCCCAGCCCATACCCTGCCCCCAATCAGAGTAGAGGAAGGGTAAGCAACTCCCACAAAATCTTTTTGATGCTGGAAATAGATCCACGTCTTTTTGTTTGCCTCCCAGACTTCCAGCTTGATATCCAGTTACTAGAGATGTGTGGCACAAATTTCTTTAAAGACAAAATCAGCTTTAAGGAGACAATAGAAAGACTGAGAATGGAAAAGCATAAGTTGTGCCAGTCTTTTTATCATCACAGCAAAACTCAAAGCATCTACAATCTCCTCTAGTTAAAAAATTAGTTAGGCAACCAAGTAACTCAGTGGGTAGAATACTGGGTCTGGAGTTAGGAAGACCTGAATTCAAACTTGACCTCAGACACTTATTAATTGTGTGACCTTGGAGCAATCACTTAACTCACTTCCTCAGTTTCCTCAGCTGTAAAATGAGAATAATGATAGCCCCTACCTCTCAGGGTATTGTGAGGATCAAAGCAGATAATACTTGAAAAGCACTTTGTGCAGTGCCTGGCATATGGTAGACAACAGATGCTCATTTCCTTCCTTCCTTAAAAATTATAGCCCCTACCCACCATACCAGCTGCACAGACACAATTATAGGCACATGTCAAATACATCCATTAACTTTCCCATAGCATAGTCATAGGCAATTATTATTTAGATCACTAGGAGGTATGAAACTCTAATATATATATATACACACATATATATATATTGCATACTGCATACCATATAGCAAACAAATAGATCATATGCAAGTACTTAATACATAGAATCACATAGCAACGTTATTTAGAGCAGAGCAAACACACAGATCACAAATGATACATACTATCATACGGGGTTATATACAAAATAAGCATTACACACATTCCATTACTGGGCATCCCCTGGCCAGGTGGAACTTCTTCCCACATGACCCTTGGAACATCATGTGTCAGCCTGGGCTAGAGAGTCCAGGCACTTTGGTGGTGACCCAATTTCAGAAGTGCACATTCAGTGCCCTCAGACCCACTGACTCATTCATTTCCCTTGTAGACTATACAGCTAGGGCATTAGGCGAGACAGGCAGTCTCTTGATTCAATTCTCCCTCTCTATCTGTGTAGAGGTCTCCTATAGACTGGCACAATGTTTGTCAGCTTCTCTAACTTCTCAAGAGATATCAACATCTAGTTTTTTTTTTCTTTATTCCAAGATTGATTCAGAACTTTACCCATTGGATAATTTTATGGCAGCAATTGTCCTTCTATGAATAATCCATCCCAACCCTGAATCCCTAATTCCCTAGGGTTTCCAGAGAATCTCACTAGTTTCTCAAAGTTTTGAGGCTATATTGGAGACCCTTAGATTACTCATTTTTTCAACTTTTTGACAGTGGTGTAGTTCTCCACCAGTCTGCTAGCTTGTGTTTTAAATTGGTCATCCTTGCAGAATTCAGCCCCAAGACCAGAATTCCTGTCAGAAAACCCAAGCAAGTTGTCATTGTTTGATCTTCTCTGAGAGGAAGCCATTTTTAGGCAGCTGACCTCCTTTAACTGATTTCTCAACCTAGTTGGTTGCATACTTCTTCACCTTCTAAGATGACAAAGCAGAGGCCAGTAGTCAGATGCAGCTTTCACAGAAACATCAGCAAGTACAGAATGAAGCCTGTGGCATTATTCTTGGCAGCAGCATATGTGTACACCAGAAAGGCCAGATGCTGACACCATGGCGCCTTCACCTCAGGCCTCAGGGTATCCAGCATGTTCAGTGGGGTACAATTAAGGTCCTTTGGCTTTGGATTTCCCCAGGGATGTTATGGTACAGTTCTAGAGACTATTTGATTCCTGCCAAGCTAGCATTTCTTTGAGTAAATTGCTTTCAAACTCATGACCTTGATGAGAATGGATCCTGGCAGAGAAAGCATCCTCAGAGAAATCCTTCTCTAAAACAATGCTATAGAAGCCTTCCAGGCTCCTGATTGCATAAGCCTGTACTTGCTGAAGGCCTTTCATACTCTGTGTAGCAGCATCTCTACTTTTTTATTCTAAAAAAAAATTGCCTAGTCCCTGTCCTCATACTTTTCATAAAATAATCTACATAAATAAGTGCTTCACTTTAAAAATTAGAAATAATACAAGTTTTAGACAAATAAGTTAAAGTTTAGTTGTTGAAATTTTCAAATGACTATCTATAATCTTGAGTCATTTACATTTTTGAAAAGTTGCTGAGTCTTTTCTTTGGAAACCAGCTTATTTTTTATGAATAACAGCCCATTTCAAAACCAAGAATTCTAATTTGTGGATAAAATAAAAACCCCAATTGTCATTAATTTCTCTACTGGCAAATACAATTACGCAATGGCAACTGCTTTCCTAAAGCTACTCCCCAACCTTGTAGTTATATAACACAAAGGGCTTGCTTAGATTTTCAAAAGTAAATGATGGAGCATATGTGAGGCATCTGACAGTCCTTAAGAATACATTCTTATTTCTCACGCCATTGCTCTCCAGAGGATTCAGATCAGATTACTGATTCTTCCCCTTTTGCTTTTGTTTATTCTCAACCCACAAGTGAGATGACCATTTATTGGGTATATTGGGCATCACTTTCAGTAATTCTGTACTTCTAAGACTGTTCTGTTGCTTTGTAATGATTATGTAGAACAAGGCTTGGCCTTGTTCATACTCAACTGTGCCTTGGTTTGCCTGTCTTTCCACAACTTCTCCAACATTAACTGCTCCAATCTTTCATCATCTTTGCCAATTTTTATAGCAGGGGAATGAAACTTTAGAGCTGTTTTAATTTGTATTTCTCTCTATCAGTGATTTGGAGATGTTCTCAAGTGGCCAATTATCGTTTGTATTTCTTCCTTTTAAAATAGTAATTTCATATCCTCAAACCACTTATCTGATGGAGGAAGGTCTTTGTATTATATAGTTGATTTCAACTCCCTACATATTTTGGAGATCAGACTTTTATTAGTGATGTCTGATGCAAATGCCTTCGACATTGAATGCTTTCTCTTTTATACTGAATTTAATTCTGCAAAGGCTTTTTAAATTTTATGTAGATAAAATTCTCTATTTTATATTTCATGACCTCCTCTGTCCCTTGTTTACTTAACAATTTTCCTCCAGCCATAGTTGTGGGAGATACTTGATCTTGTTTTCTTCTATTTTTTTTTTATAGCAGGACCTTTTGTTTTCGGGACATATATACATTATGAGCTTATTGTGGCATACAGCACAAAAGGCTGATTTAATATTAATTTCTACCAAGCTGCATAGTAGCGATGTGGCTAAACCTTCTCCCACAGAGACAATAGACACTGTTTCCATTCAGTCATTAAAAAAAAAAAAGAACCACCAGAAGAACAACTAGTGAAGGGCAGGTAGAAGATACAAGCAGCACATTGACAGGCAGAGCAGAGCCAGAGAGGAGGGAGCTTTCAGAGCTGGAGGGAAAGCAGACTTGAAACCCAGCTATGGGCAGTTCTCTCCCTCAGAGTTTACTGTAAGTGGGAACCCAGTCCAGATTGGGCCCTCACACCTCCCCCAGAGAGAGGACGCTGAGGATGTTCAGCTTTGGAGAACGTGGCCATTAGTAAAAAGAAGACCAAGCGACTAGTGAGGAAGGAAACCAGAGACAATGCAAGAGAAAGAAAGAAAAATGAAAAATCCAAGAGAAGACACTCACAAGTCAATAAAGCAACAAAGAGGTTTAAATAGATTGAAGGAAGACTGAATAAAAATGCAAAGCGATTCCACAACGAACAAGTATTATATCATGAAGGAAAATGAAGCAAAATTACCCCCTGAAAAAGAATCGTATCAATCCCTAGAGATCATGGAACAGTAGCACAGAATTGTGGAATAATTCAAAATGGAAATAAAACTGTTGAAAGAAGAATAAAGTTGGAATAAAGAATAAAGTAAATTAAGTTAGGTCAGAAAATCAGGGCTCTCACTGTAGAATTTAAACAGAATACAGAACTTAGGAAGGAAGGAAGGAAAGGAAGAGAAAAGTATTATTAAGTCTTTCCATATGCCAAGTACTACACTAAGTATGAGGAATACAAATACAAAAATGGGAGGAGGGGAAAAGTCCCTGCCCTCAAGGAGCTTACATTCTCGTAAAGGAAGGAAATTAAAAAAGAGCTATGAAATGGGGTCCAGGGTGTTGATGGTATGCTAAGGGGTGCAGGACTTGGTTTTGAAGTCTATAAGTCAGGGGAAGAGTTGGGAGAAGAATGAAAGCTAGTGGTCTTGGGTCCTTCCACAGAATGAAAGCCCCAGAAAGGACTCAATAGGAGAAGGGGAGGGGGTGGCAAGGAGGTCAAGGAAGTCGTAAAGGGATATTTTGGAGTGAGAAGGCCATAGGCACTAGTGGCAGTTCCAGGATAAGACAGCTGCAGACATACAGTTTTGAAGTCTGAAAGTCTGAAGCAGATACAGGCTGGGATACAATAGGCACTTTCTGCAAAGAAGCAGAGGTCCAAAAAAAGAAAAAGAGATATTTCTAATATAAAAATACAAAAGCAGAAGAAAATTTGCTGATCAGAAGAAGCAAAAGGCAACAGTGTCAAAAGTACATATGAATTCTATATAAACCTAAGTGACTGACATCTTGAAGACAACTTACTAAGAGCTGACCTAAGCATTGTAGTTCTTCAGGGAGAACATGATAAATCAAAATGCCTGAATACCACACATAAGCAAGAAAACCATCCAGAAACTCTTTAAAACAGACGACAAAGCACTTACTGATGAAATCTACAGATAAATGAGGAGGGAAAACATACTTGAAACTCCAAAGCATGTAGTGGTTAGATTTCACAATGTCTGACCAAACAACAAATTCTTCAGCAAACAGGAGAAAGAAATCCAAATACAAAGGAGCATTGGTTTGAATAATGTGAACTTAATCTGCAGTCACAACAAACTATTAAATAGAATTACTTTATAAAGCTAGACAAAATAATAAAATTCATTTGTAGGAACAAAATCTCTATAACTCAAGGAAAAGAATGGGAAAAAATAGCAACAAAGAGAAAATAATAGGGCAACAGCTAAAGGGAGGGAGAGAATTTGGAACTCAAAGTTTTTTTAATGTTAACAATGAGAAAAGCACTTCCAGACCTCAAATTTTATTACAAAGCAGGCATTATTTTAAAAAATAACAACTATTTGCTAGAGGTGGCTAAGAACTGGAAATTGAGTGGATGCCAATCAATTGGGGAACGGCTGAACAAGTTGTGGTATATGATTATAAAAGACTATTATTGTGCTATAAGAAATGACAAGCAGAGTGATTTGAGAAAAACCTGGAATGATTTGCATTAACTGATACAAACTGACAAGCAGAACCAGGAGACTATTAAACACAGCAAAAGCGATATTGTACAATGAAGAACTGTGAATAACTTAGCTACTCTTAGCAATACAATTATCTAAAACTATCCCAAAGGACTTGTGATGGAAAATGCTATTCTCCTCCAGAGAAAGAACTGATGTTGTCTGAATACAGACTGAAGCACACTCTTTTTATCTTTCTTTTTTCCTTTCCTTTCTTTTTTCTTTTCTCTTTCTCTTTCTTTTTTTCTTTCCTCTTTCTTTCTTTCTTTCCTTCTTCCTTCCTTTCTCTCTTTTTTCTTCCTTCCTTCTTTCCTTCCTTCCTTCCAGTTAGTTTTCTTGCACAAAATGACTAATAAGGAAATGTTTTACATGACTGTACACATATAACCTATATTAGATTGCTTACTGTCTCAGGGAAGGAAGTGGGGAGGAAGGAAGGGACAGAATTTGAAACTAAAAACCTTTTTTTATGTTAAAAATTTTTTTTACATGTAGTTGGGGGAAAATAAAATATTATTTTAAAAAACTATTTGCTGGTGGTTTCAAAAATGTAAAAGTTGATCAGCAGAAACAGGTGGTACAGTAGATAGAGTGCCAGGCCTGGAGTTAGGAAGATTCCTCTTCCTGTGGTTAAATTAGGCCTCAAACACTAGTTGTGTGACCCTGGACAAGTCACTTAACCCTGTTTGCCTCAATTTCCTCATCCATAAAATGAGTTAGAGAAGGAAATGACAAACCACTCTAGCATCTTTGCCAAGAAAACTCCAAATTCAGTCATGAAGAGTCAGACATGACTGAAAAACAACTAAACAGCAAGATCAATGGAACAAACTTAGATAAGAAAGAATGTAAAATAAGTAATTCAACAACCTATGGCTCTAGGAACCTGAGAATAAAAACCATTTAGGGAAGAATTCTGTACTTCACAAGAATTAACAGCAATTACGGTTAAAATTACATTGTCCACTATATATGCCACATTTAGTTTGAAATAAATATGTAATCTGAATATAAAACATTACACCAAAAAACTTAGAAGAAAATAACATCAGATAACTTTTACAACCATATAAAGTAGGAGAATCCTTATCCACATAAGGCATAGCAAAGATAACAGAAAACAACAACATATTTTGATTATATGAAGTTGAAAAGTTTTTACACAAAATTAATGCAGCTAGAATAAGAGGGAAGGCCGGCTGGAGGGACCCCAGAACACCAGCAGCTGTGGTGATTCCAGAATTATCAACATAGACATGCCTAGGACAAAGTGAGAGGTTAGTGCCCTATGGACTTTGGGGCCAGTATTTGGGGAACGTGTTGGCTTCCTCCCCTGGGGGCTAGAAGCCACTGAGGAGACACTCCATTTTGTAGTTTTCAGAGGCAGCTCCAGCTCCTGGCCTGTGAACTGTAGGGAGATCCAGCGATCAGTCTTGGGGGGTAATCGCTCTTGTTTTAACCTCCCTGGATTTGGATTGTGATCTGGGGTGGAGGTCGTGGGTGGGTTTCCAGCTTGCCAGAAACAGAAGTTGTCCCCCCACATGTTCGGGACGTACTTGTAGTGTGGCAACAAGCCCAAAAGTCAAGTAATTAAGTGGCAACATGCCAAGGCAAAGGAAACAAATTAAACAGAAAAATGCAACCTTAGACTCCTACTTTGGGGACAAAGAGGATCAAAGCACAGAACAGGAGGAGGGCTGTGAGGTCAGAAATCCTGCTCCAAAAGCCCCAAAGGAAAACATGAGCAGGTTACAGGCCACAGAGGACCTTAAGAAGGACTTTAAAAATCAAATAAGAGAAGTGGAGGAAAAATTGGGAAGACAAATGAGAAGGATGCAGGAAAAGTATGAAATGAGGGTCAACAGCCTGACTGAGGAAAACAACACCTTAAAAAATAGACTAACTCAAATGGCAAAGGAGGCCCAAAAGGGCAATGAGGAGAAGAATGCCTTAAAAAGTCGAATTTGCCAGATGGAAAAAGAATCCCAAAAGTTCACTGAGGAGATTCATTCCTTCAGAGTTAGACTGGAGCAAATGGAAGCTAATGACTTTATGAGAAATCAAGATGCTGTTAAGCAGATCCAAACAAATGAAAGATTAGAAGGCAATGTGAAATATCTCATGGGAAAAACCACTGACCTGGAAAATAGATCCAGGAGAGACAATTTAAAAATTATTGGACTACCTGAAAGCCATGATCAAAGAAAGAACCTAGAAATCACCCTTCAAGAAATTCTCAAGGAAAACTGCCCTGATGTTTTAGATCCAGAGGGTAAAATAGAGGTTGAAAGAACCCACAGATCACCTCCTGAAAAAGATCCCAAAAAGAAAACTCCCAGGAATATTATAGCCAGGTTTCAGAATCCCTAGATCAAGGAGAAAATACTACAAGCAGCCAGGAAGAAACAATTTCAATATTGTGGAAACACAATCAGAATAGCCCAGGACCTGGCAGCTTCTACACTGAGGGATCAAAGGGCATGGAATATGATATTCCAGAGGGCAAAAGAGCTGGGAATGAACCCAAGGGTCACCTACCCAGCAAAACTGAGTATTTTGTTTCAGGGGAAAATATGGTCATTCAGCGGAATAGAGGGCTTTCAAGCATTCTTGAGGAAAAAACCGAGTTGAATAGAAAATTTGACATTCAGACACAAGAAGCAAGAGATGCCTATGAAGGTAATCAGGGAAAAGAAATCAAAAGGAACTTATCAAAGTTGAACTATTTACATTCCTATATGGAAAAACAATAACTGTGTCTGATGAAATCTTTCTCACTATGAAAATAATGGAAGAAGGGGGTGTGGTCATATGAATACATATGTGAATGTGTGTGTATATGGTTACAGTTATATATGGATAGAGGGTATAGGCTGAATCTGTTGGGAAGGGAGGATACTCAAGGGGTGAAATTATGAGATGAAAGAGGAAAGTGGCAAGAGGAGATGGGGAGAGACAGGGTAGGGTAAACTATCTCATGTAGAAGAAGCAAGGGGAAGTGGCTGCAAGGGAGGGGGAGAATAGGAAGGCAAAAAGGCAAAACCACATTCTCATTGAATTTGGTTCAGGGAGAGAATGATATACATACTAAATGGGATGTCTCAACCCGAAGCAGAATAGGGGGAAGGGGAATGAGAGGAGGGATGATGGATGGGAGAGCATCCTTGGGGGGAGGGGAGGTTGGAAGTACCCACTATAGAAGAGGGACAGGATCAAGTAGGGAATGGACCAGGTTGGGGGTGGGATGGGTAGGAGGGAATTATAAGCAGCCTTGTACAATATATCTATTATGATAATGTTTTGCATAGCTAGACATGTACAACATATACTGAATTACTTATCTTCCCAGAGGGTAGGGGTGACAAGGGAGGAAGGGAATGGATCTGAAATTCGTGGTCTTAAAATTAAATGTTTCAAATATATATGAATACTATTATTAATACTCTTTTGCATGTAATTGGGAGATAAGATGTGCAGGCATTGGGACACAGAGATTCACCTCCCTCTAATGGAAAAGTCGAAGGGGGTATACAAGAAGATATGGGAGAGAGCAGGTTGGAGGAAGCGATATCTTGTGGGACTGCTATTCTGACAGGATGGGTGGGGGGAAAATAATTGTAACTCAAAAGCTGGTGGAAATGAATGGTGTAAAACAGAAGTTAATAAAGCATTTGTTTAAAAAAAAGAATAAGAGGGAAATGTGTCAATAGTTATAAAGTTTTTGCATCAAATATCTCTGAAAAGAGTCTGGTGTACAAAAATAAAGAAATATAGCAGAAAATAAAAGGAGAGAATAGAATAGGAAAAATAAGACTAAAAAAACCCACTCTTTAGTGGATAGATGGGTTGAAGAATATGAACAAATACTTCCCAAAAGGATTGTAAACAATAACCATATTTGCTCTAAATAACACATTGCTCTAAATCACTAATACTGAAAGCAAATCAAAAGAATTTTGAAGATTCATCTCATACCTAATACTGGAATAGATGAAAAAAGATGGAAATAGTCAGTGTTGGAGGAGCTACAGAAAGACAGGCATACTAATATACCACTGGGGGACCTGTGAATTGATCCAACTATTCTGGAAGGCAATCTAAAGTTATGGTGGGAAAAGTTATAAGATATCCGTACCTTTGGGCCCAGAGATACCATTGAGATACACACACACACACACACACACACACACACACACACACACACATATATGTATATATATAAAACCTAAGAAAATCAAAGACAGAAGGAAAAATCCCACATACACAAAAATATTCATAGTAGCACCTTTTGTGGTAGCAAAAACAGGAAAAGAAAGTAGGTACCCAACATTTGGGAAATAGCTACACAAACAGGATTGTAATAGAATACTATTTTTCCATAAGAAATGACAAATGTAGGGGCGGCTAGGTGGCTCAGTGAATAGAGCGCCGGCCCTGGAATCAGAAGGACCCGAGTTCGGAGCCGGCCTCCGACACTTAATCCGCACAAACAAAAACCTAGCCGTGTAACCTTGGGCAAGTTACTTAACCCCAATTGCCCTAAAGGGGCGGCTAGGTGGCGCAATGAGTAAGAGCGCCGGCCTCGGACTTGGGATGACCCGAGATCAGATCCAGCCTCAGAAAATGAGCACCCACACACAAATAATGATTAGCCGTGTAACCTTGAGCAAGTTACTTAACCCCAATTGCTTTAAAAAAAAAAAAAAAGAAAGAAATGACAAATGTGAAGAATTCAGAGAAGTGTGGGAAGACATTTGAAGTGATTCTGAGTAAAGTAGGCAGAATTAGGAAGAAAGTATATACAATGACTACAATAGTATGAATAGAAAGAACAACACTGTAATTTTAATGACCAACCTTGGCCCCATGGAAAAACTGGGAGAAAAACATCTTTTTCCCTTCATTGCAGAGATGGGGTATGGATGTACAATATTGCACATACTGTCAGTCATGATGGATATGCTGTTTAATTTTGTAGTTAATTCAATTTTCCCTCTTTATTATTTAATGTTTGTTATAAGGGATAGCCTACCAAGAGAGAAGAATCAGGGCTATGCTTAGAAACAAATGATGTACAAAACCAAAAGGCATCAATAAAAATAAAATGAAATTTAAAATAAACATGTAAAACCTAAGTTTTTCTTTAAAAATCTGTTTTTTTATCAGCTCTATATTATTTTTATTTTTGTTCCTCTTTTTCTCCTTTGGTTTTCAAGATTTCTTCTTTTGTATTTGATTTAGAGTTGTCAATCTGTTTCTTTTTAATTACAGGTTCAGTTCATTGGTTTTTCTACTTTGTTAATGTAAGGTTTTAGACATATGTTATTTTCCGAGTAATGTTTGAGCAATGTCATATAAGTATTAATATGTTGTTTCATTGTCATCATTAACATAATTGTTGGTTTTACAAATTTTTCTTTGACCTGTATAATTCAACCCAATTAATTCAAAATATTCAATATGTCAGCAATTAGTTTCTATTTAGGTACATACTATTTATTCATCACTACTTTTATGTTGTTATGGTTTTAAAATATGTATCTTCTACTTGACTTCTTATATTTATGATTCCTTTGTGAATTTATTAAATGCTTACTATGTGCAAAGCACAAAGCTAAGTACTGAGGATACAAAAAGACAATCTTGTAAGGAGCTCATGTTCTAACAGGGGGAGACAATGCATACTGAGAGCTTCAGCTGCAGGGCCAATAAAAATGTGGGCATTACTCCAGATGGCAAGTAATCCAGTTTGGCTAGAATATAAAGGGGAGATAAGGATGATTAACAAAAACATCTTCAGTGTCATTTCAACTGATAAAAATCACATCTAATTCTGATGTTGAACCTTAAGCCATAAGCACATGATCAAATTTTGTAAAGATACTGTGGGATCCTTGGATATATGTGTTATTCTTAATATTTCATTTCAGAAGTCACCATAGCTCAGCCACATCTAATTTATCCAAAAATTCATTGAGGTCAAGATACCCATTCAAGCCAACACAGTCCAAGTAGGAAGAAGCAGTAGACAGCCTAACTCCCCAAATCAATTAGTAGTACAGCCTAGTCTACAAGATCAATTGAAATTCCTGAAAGAAATGATGCAAGAGGTTTTTTTTTTAAGTTAAAATGGTATTATAAATAAAATGAGAACAATAGAGGGAAGAATTTAAAAAGAAATGAAAGCAATGAATAAGTGCCTTGGAAAGAGAATCAATAGCTTAGGCAAGAGGTACAAAACTTCACTCAAGTAACAAAGTCATTGAAAACTAGAATGGATCAAACAGTAGTTACTGATGCCATGATACAAGAACTATTAAAGACAAAGTCAAAAGGGACAGCATGGCATAATGATAAAGAGTTGACCTTGAAACCAGGATGACACACATTCAAAGACAGCCTCTGATAGATACTGGCTGTATGACCCTGGATAGATCACATTAGCCTCTCAATGCTCTAGGTCAGAGGTATCAAACACAAGGTTCAAGGGTCATGCACAGTCCAAAACATCCCCAAGTATGGCCCAAACTAGATTAAAATGTAATTGGAAAATGTTTTTTAAAATTAAAAAAGAATGTAGTAAAACATGTTTGAGTTTTTTTTTTCTTTCAGTCACGTCTGATTCTTCCTGACTCCATTTGCAGTTTTCTTTGCAAAGATACTGTAATAGTTTGGCCATTTCCTTCTCCAGTTCATTTTACAGATGAAGAAATCTAGGCAAACAGGGTTAAGTGACTTACTCAGGATCACATAGCTAGTAAGAGTCTAAGGTTAGATTTTAATTCAGGTTTTCCTGACTCCACACCTATTACTCTAACCACTGTACCAATCCAAATTTTAACATGCATTGGCAAAGTTTCTCCATGGCCAAGATTATACCAATGGAATTGTGTCACACATGTGCATATGCACACACACAAACACACATACATACACACACAAGTTTAAAAATTGAAGAAAAAAGAAGAAAATGTAATATATATCGTATTTTTTAAAAAAAGCTGACAGAGAAAATAGATCAAGTAGAGATAATTTAAGAATCTCTGGACTACCTAAAATCCATAACCAAAAAAAAAAGGAGCCCAAATATCGTATTTCAATAAATCATGGAAAAAACTGCCCAGATTTCTTAGAAGGTGAAAATTCTCAAAAAATCATAGCCAAAATCCAGAGCCTCCAGATCAAATTAAAAATAATTCCAGTGGCCAGAAAGAAAGAGTTCAAGTATCAAGGAAACACAGTCAGAATCACAGAAGACTTAATAGCTACCATCTTTAAAAGGTGGAGAGCATAGAATTACCAAAGGCAAAAGAGATAGGCTTACATCCAAGAATAACTTACCCAGAAAAAAATTAGTATAATTCTACAGAGGAAAAAAAATGGATCTTTAATGAAATAGAGAACCTCCAAGCCTTACTGATAAAAGAGAAAGTAGAACTGAATAGAAACTTAAAAATACAAACACAGAAGTAAAATAAAATATAAAGAGGTAAATACAATTGAGCCATTAGAAAACATGAAGGACACCAAATTATGGAATCAGAGAATCAAGTTTTGAATCTTGCCTTTGCCTAGTACCATATATCCTCAGGTACCTGATTCCCCCAGCTGCTAATGCCTTTGCCCATTACCTGTAATTTTCTTATATTCACTTTATATATAACATATAATATTTAATAATAATAATATAATATTTGCTTTATATATAACATATATATATATATATATATATATATAAACATCTTTTTCAGATAATCACAACCCCTCACTCTCTCGGTGCTTAGTATAGTGCTAGAAACATAAATACTTAGTAGATGTTAACTTGTTGAATCTCAAAGAGGATATTACATGTATAGGTTATATTTGCATGTTTGTACATGTATATGTACATATTATTTCCTACCAAACTCCTCTAGGGTCGAGAATTGTTGGATTTTTTCATGTGTATCTGTAGTGCCTAGGACAGTTCCTGGCACATAGTAGGTCCTAATAATAAATTCAGTTCTAACCAACCTATATTCTATTGAACTGTTTCCTACAGCCCAGGTCTGGGAATATAGGAATGTCTAAGGAGAAGCTTTTACTGTTACAAGGTGCCAACTCTGTTCTACCTCTGCACCCAATCATGCCTCATTATTCTTCTTAGAAGACTGACACATTGAAGAAGAGGTGGAATCTTGGGAGGTGCATTTCAAGTTGTGTGGTGTGTTCCATCATTTCAGTCATATCTGACTCTTTGTGATCCCATTTGGGGTTTTCTTGGCAAATATACTGGAGTGGTTTGTCCTTTCCATCTCCAGCTCATTTTACAAATGAGGACTGAGCAAACAGGGTTAAGTGACTTGTCTAGCATCACACAGCTAGTAGGTTTCTGACGCTAGATTTGAACCCAAAAAGATGTCTTCCTGATTTCAAGCCCAGTGTTCTAGCCACTGCCACCTAGCTGCCCCTATTCCAAGTGGAGGGAACTATATATTCTAAGGCACATAGGTAGGAGTGAACAAGGCACATCTGTGGGACAGAGAGTTTGAAGGTATACTTAATTCCATGACTCCTCTGCCAACTGGGCACTGTGCTCCTGCTTTAAATTTATGCTATAATGTCTGATAGAGAAACACCTACTTTCAAGATCTTATATGGAATAGGAATATTCCATATTTATAGGAATAGGAAATAGAAATCGAAAAGCTTCTTTGTTAATTGAATGCATACCTAAATAACTTATTCTATCCATCTCAAGATAATCATGTATGCCTTTCTTAACTTCTGGAGTAATTTCTAAATTTTCAATAAATTTTTTTACTATGTTATTTGGTATTATGGCATTTGGAATTTTCTCTATACAAATGAACTGGTCTGAATATACTATACAAAGGTCACAGGAATCAACCAGTTAGTAAACACACATTTACTATGTGCCAGACACTGTGTTAGATCTATATTACAGGAGCATATGCTCTGTCAAGTGAAACAATATGACATCTCTTCCAGCCCAAGATAGATGAACTTGTGAGCTAATGTACATATATAATACCTGGGCCATCTCCAATGTTCTTGACTTCTGCCTTGTCACTGGATGCCAGTGACTCTGGAGGAGAGAATGAGGCTGATGACTTAAATCCAATTCATTAGAAAGTTAAGATGTAGGGGTGGCTAGGTGGCGCAGTGAGTAAGAGCGCTGGCCCCGGAGTTGGGACGACTCGGGATTGGACCCGGCCTTAGAAAATGAGCACCCACACATAAATAATGACTGGCTGTGTAACCTTGAGCAAGTTACTTAACCCCAATTGCTTTAAAAAAAAAAGAAGAAAGTTAAGATGTCATCCTAGTGATGTCATTGTTCTTCTTTGGGAACAAAGGATGAACAATAAATAAATATGAAATACATGCCAATGAATCACAAGCATAACATTAGCTTCAACAGCTTCTCTGACAGAAACTATGGACCTATTGCTGTATCTTTAGAGGGAAAGAGAATCCTGGGCAACCAAGCTTTAACTATCATGGCAAAAGGAGTGAGAATAAAATTTAACTGACAATTCCTGAGGAAATAGACTGAAAGTTAGTGGTCATCTTGGAAGAGTTTGTGATGAAGCCAAGGAAATTAGCTGTCATCTTGTAAGGGACTGAGTCTGAATGTGTAACTATCATTTTGTGAGAGCTTCAGACTGAGGGAGTTAACTGTCATCTGTAAGGTGTCAATGAGAGGGCTACAAGAGTCAGCTGTTATCTTAGGAGAGAAGCTGAAGAGACATTTTTGAAGAGGATTTCTCAGAGGATGGAATTACCATCTTGGGAGAACTGAGTTAAGGAGTACATGGAAGTATGGTGAGACTATTCCAATCTATATTCCCTTTACTTACTTTTAAAATACATTAAGGTAACTCAGGCTATGAAGTTTTCTCACTTTCAATACACTGCAAATATTTATTTGTATCCTGATTGGCTATTGTAGAAAATTGTATGAGAAGCAATATGGATATTGTTTTAAGTCCATGAATGCAGGGGGTTTGAGACAGAGAATGCAGTAAAAGTTTATGGAAATAGAAGTTTAACTAGAGTATTTGTAAACTGAGATAGTTGAGTAGTTAAAGAGATAAATGTGCATTTACATTCATTTATGAGGACATATACCCTTTGGTTGTCTTAGAACCTGAGTAGAGAATTAATGAGAACCTGAACCAATAGTAGGTAGAGAAAGCTAAGAGTTAGTCACCTAGTGCACCTAGCACAGCCTACAACCAGACCCCATTTAGGTTAGATTTTGGAGAATCTCATAATCTCTAAACCTGTTACACAAGGTAATTCCTTGGGGGTGGGGGTGCACTGGCAACTGGAGGAATCAGCAAAGGCTTCATGTAGGAGGAGGTAACCTGAGCTCAGCTTGAGCCAAAACTTGAAGTAAGCTATGGATGCTAAGAGACAAAAGTGAAGGAAGGAGTACATCTTCTGGGTAATAGACAGCTTGTATAAAGGCACAGAGATAGGATATGTGGTTGTAGGTAAGGAACAAAAAGTAGTTCAGTTTGACTGGACCAGAAAATGTTTATAAGTGACTAATATGTCATAAATCTTTAAAAGGTAGTCTGTAGCTAGATTATTAAGGAGTTTCAATGCCAAACAGAGGAATTTGTGTTTATCCTGGATACAACAGTGATTGAGATAGTCAGAATAATATTTTTAAAATATAATTTAAGCAGCTTTGTGCAAGATGGAAATAGAAATGGGGGGGGGGAGGTGAAAAGAGTCGAGGCAGGAAGACCAAATAAGAGATGATTACATCTCTCATGTCCAAGCAAGTCCAAGCAGGGAGCCTTGAGGACTTGAACTAGGATGAATGTATAAGTGAAGAGAGAAGGAAATGGACATAGGAAATGTTATGGAGATAGAATCCACAAGACTTAACAATCAGATTCCAGGGGTGAGACTGAAGAGTTGAATATGACATCAAGACTGCAAATGCAGGTGACTGGAAGGGTGCTGGTGCCCTTACTAGAAACAGGGAAGTTTGGATAGGGATGGTTATTAATTTGGGGAAAGATAAGAACTGCTTTGGATATGATGGCTTTGACATGATGATGATGGTAGTAGTCGTGGCAGTGGTTGTGGTGAAAGATAAATAGCATTTATGGAGCCCTTTAATGTTTCAAAAAAAGCTTTACATGTTATCTCAGTTGAATCTAAGACAACCCCTTAAGGTAGGTGCTATTACTGTCCCCATTTGATAGAAGACAAAACTAAAGCTTAGAGAAGTTAAGTGACTTACTCAGAGTCACATAGCTGGTGTCTGGGGCAGAATTTGAATTCAGATCTTCTTAATTTCAAATCCAGCACTCTATTCATTGAGCCACCTTGATGCCTATGGGACATCTGGTGGGAAATGTCCAATAGCATAATCATGATAACCGTAGCTACTTATGGTTAAAAGTTAACTTTAAAGCTGCAATATACTTCACATATATTATATTGCTAGAGTGTTATAATAACCCTGGGAGATAGATCCTCTAGGCATTATTATCCTCATTTTATAGATGAACAAAAAAGTAAGATGTTTTTGGTCATTCAGCTAGAAAGTTTAAGAAGTGGCATTTGACCCCTGCTCTTTCAGATTCCAAATCCAGCATGCTATCCACTATAGATCTGGGGCACCCTAGGAGAGATGTCTTTCCTGGTAAATTCTCACGATGCCAGGACAAAGATCTGAGTTGGAGAGGGCAGGGAGTAGCATAGCTGGTATTACTCATTTCATGAGATAAGCAAAATGAGTCACCCCATCAACCACAGGACAAAGGCCAAATTGTCCAACCCTGTCCAGCTCTTGCTTATTCTAGGGATGTTAACTCATCAATTCATATCATCTTCGGCAAAAGGGGAGATGTTAGTCTTATGGAATTTTCAAAATAGGGAAGGTGATACAGACAGGTCTCACTTTACCTAAGTAGAACATTTTACAGACCTCTACATAAAGCAATTTTTATATAATACAACTTTGCCTGTAGATGTGGGGAAGGGAGGGAGGAAGGCAGAAAGGGGACCACCAGCTCATGGAGGGAATGGGAATCTAAGATCCTCCCTGCCCCTAGGCTTAGGTGACTCTGAGAACATCAGAGGCATCAAGGTGGCTCAATGAAGAGTACTGGATTTGAAATTAAGAAGCTCTGAGTTCAAATTCTGCCCCAGACACCAGTTGTGTGACTGAGAAATCTTTCTTGATTTGAAAATATACTCTCCCCCCAATAGGCTGAATGTGGTCACCTGGAGCCTGTGCAAAAGGCTTGCTTTCAGGAATGCCCACATCTTGATAATTTGTGATTGGGCAGTGGATCAAGAGGGTTGTGACATTCTCTGACCCAGGAGAAGGCTATATATACTCTGATGTGAGGTTTTGCTTTGGGGTTCACTTTGAGAAGAGTTGTATTATCTGACAAGACAAGACTCTGGGAAGCCATTGAGCTTTGAAAACCCAGATGTTGGTGCTTCCCTCTCTGGTAACTGACCAGGTATGGATGTAATGGTCAGACAGCTGGGAAGCCTGCCTGCTAATCTGTTTCTCTGTATGCTTGTAACTTCTGCTTGTAACTTGTTTGTATTCTCTGAAGTTTGGGGTGCTGACCTTTCCCCCCTGAACTAGGTAAATGACATGTTTGATTAAAGCAAGATTGTTAACCCATTTCGAGTTGCTTTCCTTTAGAAAAGCAGATCTAAGAACCTATATTGGCAGCCATCCTGGGGATGCTGGGGTGCTTGCTGCCACAGGAGGGAAGCAGCAGATGGTTCAACTGCACATGGAGCTGGGGACAGAGAAGCAAGATCAGGAGGAGGAACACCCAGAACCAATACAGCCAGGTGGGGGCCTGGCTGGAACCTAGAGGAAGAACATAGGGGCAGATGCCTCGGAACCAGACAGAGACACAGACTGGACAGGTAGCTAGGTCTCTGGGGAAGACAGACACTGACAGAAGACAGACATATGGTCTGGGGGGTGGGGAGGCCCTAATATTACAAAGGTCTCCTTTCTTTGGGCACTGGAAGTCTCAAGCCAAGCCCCTTATCTGACCATGGCAGCAGTCTCTCCATTAGTCAATTCTGCTTTCACTTGGAGAGGGATTTCTTGGGGAGAGGGCAGGGAAGGATTGGGGCGGGGGGGACTGTGGAGTGCCTAGCCAAGTGATAGGAATAGAGAAAGCACAGTACTGGACAGCAAAGTGAACATAGGTGGTTTTTTCGGAATGTGGATTTCTTTCAGAATTCTTTACGGTGAAGAAAATGTGCATTAAGCAAGAACTGTCCATAGTTTCAAAAGGTCTTAGAGCAAACCTGTCTTGTGTGATTGTGGCAAAATGAAGAGCATCTTAAGTGGGACTCTTCCCCAGACAACAAGGTTAAAATGGCTCATAGAATAGTTAGCTGATCTTTTGGGGATGATGTTGGGAATAAGTGGTAAAGCCCAATGTAAAGAGGGCTGAGCCTGAGTATTTCTTAGACCATTGTAGGAATGTATTTCTGAATCCTTCCTTTCAGTAATTTGCCTCATTTATAAACTATTAAAGGACAGAGCAAATAAAAACAAGAGAAATTAGAGGAATGTTCTAGGTCCATGGAACCCTATGAAGCTTTGATGTAGCCTCACTTGACTAAGGATGAGAATACAGTCCGGGCTGGCATCAGGAGTGCTGAGACATTCTTTCACTGTAGACTCTGAATGGATAACCATAGAGTGTTTAAAAGAAACTCTAGGAAGGAGATAAAAAGAGATACAAGACTAACATGGCTATTACCATTTCTGTCCAAGCCATGGTTCCCTCTCCAAAGCTAGAGAGGGAGAGGCAGTGATGTTTCTCTTTCTTTTTTTTAAATACTTAATTTTGAAAATTAATAGTATTGGGACAGTTAGGTGGTGCAGTGAGTAGAGCACTGGCTCTGGAGTCAGAAGGACCTGAGTTCAAATCTGGCCTCAGACACTTAGCACAAACCTAGCCATGTGACCTTGGGCAAGTCACTTAATCCCAACTGCCTTACCTTCCCCACTCCAAAAAGAAAAAAAAATTAATAGTATTTTATTTTTTCTAATTACATGTAAAGGCAACTTTCAACATTTATTTCTGAAAGATTTTGAGCTTCAAATTTTTCTCCCTCCATCCCCTTCTGATCTGATAGAGGTTATAAATGTGCAATCATGTAAAACACATTTCCACATTGGTCATGTTACAAAAAAAATAGAACAAAAGAAAAAAAAAACAAAAAAATTTTAGAAAGTGAAAATAAATATGCTGTCATGGGGGGAGGGGGGAGGGAAGTAAAGGAAATTTGAAAATCAAGGAACTATGGAATTGAATCTTGTTAACTGAAACTAAACTAATAAATTAATTAAAACACACACAAAAAAGAAAGTGAAAATAAGATGTTTCAATCTGCATTCAGACTCTATCAGTTCTTTCTCTAGATATGGATAGCATTTTCCATCATGAGTCTTTTGGAATTGTCTTGGAATTTCTCTTACTTTCAAGATGCTAAAGAAGACATAACAGGTAGGGGTACCTATCTAGAATGATCACAAAGAAGTGAGTATATGGAACAGCCAACATTTCCTACCATTGGCTGAGTCAGGAGAAGCTGGCGCATACTAAGGGTTATCTTCATCTTTAGAGTCAATGCCATGAGTGATTGAGTTAACCCCCACTTCTGGATATTGCTCAGTTTTCCATTTTTCTGGCACAAAAGTGTTAAAAGGAGTTGGGTAAGAACAGATTCCAACCTAGGGGGCGTGGGGAAGGGAAGAACAATTATTCCTGGGAAGAGATAAGGTGTTTTGCTTATGTAATCCTCTATCAGTGGAATAACCATGTAGATCAGTTTCCCAGGAGCCCACAGGCCTCTGAGGTTATAAAACAGGGAGTACTAGGATAGTTAAAAAATAATTTAGGATAGAAGAAAGGAGGAGGCTGCAACCTAAGATGTAGAGTCATGCACTTCCATCTTGAGGTCATGAAGATTTTTGCAGTTATGCACTTGGAATTTGTACTTTTCTAGTCTCTCCTTCAAAGACTCTGAATCTCTATGATCCTATAAAATGGCAGGTCCAGGGAAGGAAGATTGACTATAGCAACCCTAGAATCTTTACCTTTGTAGGATAGACTGCCCAGGTTAACATACATCTACAGGACTATATTGTTGTCTGTTCTTTTTCAAAGAAGACCAATAATGACATCACAGGTGGTATTTTGACTCATGCTAATTGGATTTAAGTGGGGCACAGTCTTACAAAGTTGTCAATCTCATTCTGTCTTCCAGGGTCATCAAAGTTAAGAAGACTGGTGATAGCCTGGAAAGCAGTGGATAACCTTGATGGCTTTGATGTCTCATCTCAGGGGAAAGTCTTCACATGCTTGGGACAGTTGCTGTTTTTGTTGTTGTTGTTTGTCCCTCATTCTTGAAGAGGACCATGACATTGGGAAGGTGATGCCATGACTTTCAAGTGAATTGGATTTAAGTGAGGGAGGGCTGTGCAAGGTCACCAGCCTCACTTTCTCCTCTGGAGCTATCTGGGGCCAGTGTCAAGACGCAGATCAAGACAACTGGAGATGGCCCCACCATGCCAGGTAAACATCAAAAATACATGAGCAGCCCTGAAAATGGCTCACACTAGAGGTGGTAGTCCTATTTGAACACTCCATACACCCCAGAAGACTGTATAGGTCCCTGGGGAAGGCAGAGGCCCACCAGAGAAGGAAGCAGGGTTTTGAGTGTGAGTACTTTGTCTTTTTTTTGTAGAATTATGTTAAAAACCTACATTCAATCCTTTTTTAAGCCTTAGTGCTTGATCGGGAGCTAAAAGTCCTTTTTCAACTTTTGCATGATCCAACACAGAAGACAAATTCCAATGTTTTCAGGGGAAAATCCTGAATAGGGACACAAGTCCTAATGAGATTTGCATTAAAAGTTCTCAAGACTAAAACTTGACCGTATGAGCCCAAAGTTTTAGTAATGGGCCATGGGCTCTATAAGTGATAACAAGAAAAACATGTGAGATAATGTTGCTAAGTCCCTTTCAGTCGTTTCCGACCCTTTGTGATCCCATTTGGGGTTTTCTCAGTAAAGATACTGGAGTGTTTTGGCATTTCTTTCTTCAATTCTTTTTTTTTTTTTTGCTTTTTTTTTTTTGGAGGGGGTAAAGTAAGGCAATTGGGGTTAAGTGACTTGCCCAAGGTCTCACAGCTAGTTTTGTGTTAAGTGTCTGAGGCCGGATTTGAACTCAGGTCCTCCTGACTCCAGGGCCAGTGCTCTATTCGCTGAGCCACCTAGCCACCCCTGCTCTTCAGTTCATTTTACAAATGATGAAACTGAGGCAAACTGGGTTAAATTACTTTCCCAGGGTCACACAGCTATTAAGTATCTGAGGCTGAATTTGAACTCAAGTCTTCCTGACTCTGGGCCCAGTGCTCCATTCACCACCCAGCTGCCCTTTAAGATAATGCAAATTGAGGGGCGGAGCCAAGATGGCAGAGTAAAAACAGCACTTCCAAGGTGCTCTGCCCCACACAACTTCCAAACAATGTAAAAGGGGAATCTGAACAACTTCTGCAGCCCCAGCACCCACAGAACAACACAGAGAAGCTAACCTCCCGCTGAGGACAGCCCAGCAGCCCTGCAGGGAGGGCCAGAGCATCGCTCTGGGAACAGGCAGCACAGCATGCTGGGAACCAACATCACAGTGCTATGGGAGCCGAGCCCAGGCTTGAGTGAGCTTCGGTTTTAGCTCTAGGGCAGCTGGGCCAGCAACCAGCTGGAGGGACCCCAGGACACTAGCAGCTGTGGTGATTCCAGAACTATCAGCACAGTCATGCCTAGGACAAAGTGAGAGGTTAGTGCCCCATGGACTTTGGAACCAGTATTTGGGGAACGCGTCAGCTTCCTCCCCTGGGGGAGAAAAGCTGCTGAAGAAACGTGGCACAGAGGCCATTCTGCAGTGTCAGTAGTGGCTCTAGCTCCTGGTCTGCAAACTATAGGGAGATCCAGCAATCAGTCTGGGGGTTAATCGCTCTTGCTTTAAACTGCCTGGATCTGGATTGTGGTCTGGGGGGAAGTTTGGGGTGGGTATCCAATTTGCCAGAGTGGGTGGAGGCTTTACAGAGGCCACCCAACCTGTGGAAGTTGTGAAGACCCCATGTTTGGGACAGAAGCTCTCCTGTCTGGTGGCAGAGTCCTACTATGGCAGCAAGCCCAAAAATCAAGTAATTAAGTGGCAACATGTCTAGGCAAAAGAAACAAAATAAACAGAAAAATTCAACATTGGACTCCTATTTTAGGGGCAAAGAGGATCAAAGCATGGAGGAGGACTGTGAGGTCAGAACTCCTGCACCAAAAGCCCCAAATGAAAATACAAGCTGGCTACAAGACATAGAGAACCTTAAGAAGCAGATAAGAGAAGTGGGGGAAAATTTGGGAAGAGAAATGATAAAGATGCAGGAAAAGTATGAAATGACAGTCAACAGCCTGACTGAGGAAAATAACACCTTAAAAAATAGACTAACTCAAATGGCAAAAGAGGCTCAGAAAGGCAATGAGGAGAAGAATGCCTTAAAAAACCAAATTTGCCAGATGGAAAAAGAATCTCAAAAGCTCACTGAGGAGATTCATTCCTTCAGAGTTAGACTGGAGCAAATGGAAGCTAGTGACTTTATGAGAAATCAAGATGCTGTTAAGCAGATCCAAACAAACGAAAGATTAGAGGGCAATGTGAAATATCTCATGGGAAAAACCACTGACCTGGAGAATAGATCCAGGAGAGCCAATTTAAAAATTATTGGACTACCTGAAAGCCATGATCAAGGAAAGAACCTAGAAATCACCCTTCAAGAAATTCTCAAGGAAAATTGCCCTGATGTTTTAGATCCAGAGGGCAAAATAGAGGTTGAAAGAATCCACAGATCACCCCCTGAAAAAGATCCCAAAAAGAAAACTCCCAGGAATATTATAGCCAGGTTCCAGAATTCCCAGATTAAGGAGAAAATACTACAAGCAGCCAGGAAGAAATAATTTCAATATTGTGGAAACACAATCAGAATAGCCCAGGACCTGGCAGCTTCTACACTGAGGGATTAAAGGGCATGGAATATGATATTCCAGAGGGCAAAAGAACTGGGAATGAACTCAAGGGTCACCTACCCAGCAAAACTGAGTATTTTGTTTCAGGGGAAAATATGGTCATTCAGTGGAATAGAGGACTTTTAAGCATTCTTGAGGAAAAAACCAGAGTTGAATAGAAAATTTGACATCCAGACACAAGAAGGAAGAGATGCCTGAGAAGGTAATCAGGGAAAAGAAATCAAAAGGAACTTATCAAACTTGAACTATTTACATTCCTATATGGAAAAGCAATAACTGTGACTGATGGAACCTTTCTCATTACGAAAATGATTGAAGAAGGGTATATGGACATGTGTTTACAGGTATACATGGATAGAGGGCATAGGTTGAATTTGATGGGAAGGGATGATTCTTAAGGGGTGAAGTTAAGAGGTGAGAGGAAAGTGGCAAGAGGAGATGGGGAGCGATAGGGTACGGTAAACTATCTCATGTAGAAGAGGCAAGTGGAAGTGGAGGAGGGGAAGAAC